>LNAS01000059.1:0-156551 GCA_001630605.1 Pseudogymnoascus pannorum
GTTGGTTGGGGTTTCCGACGGGGATTGGGATGGAAGATGTTATTGAGGAGGGGAGAGGGATGGGTGTTGGTGCGGGAGCTGGGGTGGGTGGGGTGAAGGGGAAGGGGAGGGGGAGGAAGTGCTGTTAGTTTTCTTCTTCTTCTGTTTTTGTAGGTTTTGGCGAGGATGAGGGGCATAGTTTGCTTGTGATGAGGGTGGGATGGGAAGGGGATCAGATGGTTTTGTTGGGGGGTTCTTTTTTTGGGAGGGGTTTTGGGTAGATGGTTGGCTGGCTGGCTGCATTGGGCATATTAGGGGTGGGAGGTTTGGTTGGGGCGTTATACTTGGGGTTTTGGCATTGGATGTCTGTAAATCACCGCGCGTGCTCGTTTTCACACTATATATTTCTTGTGCTTTTTTTGTGGGTGAATCCATGTTGGTGAGATGGTGACTTTTGTATGCTACCCCTTTTCATCCGACTATTCCAACCACCCAAGACAGCCACTGCGCCTTGAAAGACCAGTCGTACTATAACCGCACACTACTACACATCCACACTTACGTCCACAACATTCTCGTTGGCGTGGCTTCCATAAAACATCCACGCCAGAAGTTTACGAGGGGGTTTAACTCCAACCACATATTGGCTGTAATACTATCGCTACCCAATCGAGATCTTGTTCCTTTGCTGGAAGGTATGGGTTGGGCTGGAAAGATGGGTGAGTGTGCTGTTGCTATTGCCTTTTCTTGTCACCGCGTACTGCCCTTGTCGAGAATTTGGTCTCTCGTCGTTGCTCTGTCCCCACCTTCGCTGTCGCCACCTACTTGTCGGGGATGCCGAGGCCTTGGACCAACTACCATCAGACTGAATCCTGCGAGCAAGTACATGCTGATCTCACCCCTGATCTTTTCCATTCCTACGTCGACTGGCTCGTTGGATGGACAATGTATGATCCACGCACGGGTCTAGTTGCCATTTCCTCTTATATAAGAGCAGCGCGCCTCTCATACGAAGCAAGGAGGACTCGAATTCCAAACTAGCGTTCAAAACCGGCCGCGAGATAATGGGAAAGCAGAGTCAGACCCTCATTTTCCGGCGGATTCTGGTAAGTAGGCATGCTGAATATAACTAAGAAAGAAAAGAACCCATGACCCGTAGCCAAAACAAGAAGTTCAAGAATTGACAGTAGATATGACAGCACCTCCTCCCACTTCCGTATTCTTTATCCCCACCCATCCTTATATAAACGCCATATCTCCCACAGTAAAATTAACCAGACAGTTCCCAACTTAACTCAATCTGTTAGAGTGGGTAGCGCAGCCTTTAAGAAGAGCGAGTGGTGAGAGAACGTGGCTTACATTGTCCCGAGAACCAATAAAGCGGCGCGGCATCAACTTGTACGATTCAAACGGAAAACTAATTACCATTCATGGAAATGTTCTGAGAGGCAATGAGTATTCTCGTCCATGGCCATGTCATGAGAGGCAATGAGCATTCTCGATACCGCGAAGATGATACGCCTAGAAAGCGGCACGAGATGCGTCACCGTTTTCTCGTCACCGTTGGGGTTTTCTTGTCGAGGAATCGCTCTTGCTGCGCCGGTTTTGTCGTTGTCGTTGTTGGTCGATTCTGCAGAGTGATCTACTCGGCTGGGTAATCATACACCCTATTATTAAATCATCCCTTCTTGCGTTTGAAGAATTTTGCGGAATATCGATTGGTATTGATTGCGAATTGTTTGATACACCCACCGATGCTGGATGAGAGATGGGAGTCTAGATCCTTTTATTCTTGACGGCAAAGTGAACTACGCCGCGGATTAAAAATAAACCTAGCGAAGAGGGATTAGAAGATAGGTAGCCAAAGAAGTCATAGCATAGCAACTAACTATCTCTCATCTAATTTTTTTGTTGCCCCATTTCCATGTCCCGCACGCGCCCTCATCCTTCGATCAAAAACGCTAAATAATCAAACCGTTGTCCCCACCCCTTTTCTTCACATAGCCGAATACGCATTCCCCAAATTGTGTTCCTATCACATCAAGTTAGCCAAACGTCCAACTCCAGAAAAAGAGAGAAAAAAAAGACGACAAAAATAAAGAGAGGCAAACCTTAATATAATCCCCTCCCTTCTCCGCCCACTCCGCCCTCGTCACCCTCCCCCTCTTCCACTCCGCACCCCCCTCCTTCCCAACCCACCCCCCAGCCCCCCTCCACGCATCCCCCACCGCATCCTTCGCCCTCCTAACCGCCACCTGTCTCTCAACCGGCAACACCCCCCTCAACTCCCTCGCCAGCCTCTCCTCAAACCCCTGGAACAGCGTAGCCCCCCCCGTCAAAAATATATCGCGCATGTCTACCTGACCGCCAAGTCGCTGCATCAGGATGTCGGCTGCGATCTCGACGATGCCAGCTTGGTCGAGCCCGGCGATGGAGGGCTGGAACACTACTTCGGGGACGCGGATACGCTCGACGTTGAGGTGGAGTTGGTGCGCTTCTTTTGCGGAGCCGGCATCGAAGGCGCGGGGGCCGCGGAGGAAGGCGTGGATTAGGGATGTTGACCAGTCGCTCTGCGCGTCATGGGTGTGCAGTTCTGTGAACTCTGGGTCGTGCTCTAGCAGCTCCTGCTCGAGGGTCTTGAGGGTGGCCCCCAAGTCTTCCTCCTCTTCATCCGAGTCCCCGCCATCATTGGCGACTTGGCGGTAGATACCCCAATCGTCGTCGTCTGCGCCAAAGGTATCGTCATCACCTCCCCTGCGGCGCTTTTTGGTCGGCGTGTCAGAGGCGAGAGCAGCGATGGATTTCATCCTGATTTGACTGGCGAGGGACTTGCGATTCCCTAGATCAGCCTTTAGGCGCTCGCGCTCCTTCAATTTCTTGACTAAAGCAGCACGCGCAGCACGTCTCTCCTCTAGCCACCCCTCCAGATCGCCTTCACGGCGCTCCTGGTCCAGGCGCGCGATCTCAGCTACGCGAGCGGCTTCAGCAGCCTTTTCGGCCTTGGCACGCGCGCGGGCTTCGTGGTTAGACTTCATGAGGCGCTGGTGGCGCTTCTGTTTGATTCCCGCGTCATCGAGTTCCTCATCGGGGACATCGAGAAGGTCATAATTCGGGGGTTCGGCATCGTCCTCGATTTCAGGACCGCCGACGTCTTTTTGCCGGGACTTGCGGATCGAGAGGTCGAGCTCCTTTATAGTTTTCGCGAGGGCGGCTTCGTCCTTTAGGTCCTCAGCATCTAGGAGCCGTTTAGTTTCCTTCTTGTTCTCGGTCGCCAGACGCGTCTGGAGGGATCGGTAGTAGTCAAGTTCCTGCTCTTTGCGGACCAGTTTCTCGAGGCGCATTTTAGCGGCCTGCTCTTGTAGGCGGCGGCCGGATTCTTTCCGCTTCTCAGCGGCGCGCGCGAGCTCCTCTTCAGATTTTTGGATGACCACCTCTTCGGTGAAGGGGTACTGGATGACGACGTCGCGGTCCTCAAGGCCGGTCCAATCGAGAATCTCGCCCACCTCCTTCACATAGTCCTGCGCGACATAACAGTGGTCACGCACCATGTGCTCCGCCTGCGAAGAGTTCAGCTTCCCGGTGAACCCCGGGTACTTGAGCCGGATCAGCTTGAGAAGGTATTCTGCGCTCTGAGATCCGCCCCAGTTCAAGCGCGTAGCCTGAGCGGGCAGAGCGCGCGAGTCGACCACGGGAATCAGGTGCGTGGAGCTGTGGGAGGAGGAGACGACGAGTCCCGTGCGCCCCCCGTTATGGGCATACGAGAAGAGCGCGTCAACGCCGTAGGCAACGGAGGGTGCGCCGTAGCACTCAAAAAGAATCTCGTTCATGGATTTGCGTGAATACGGTAGGTTGGCGAGAGTCTCGGTCATGACGATGGGCATGTCGATTGCGCCGTTTTGGCCGTCGATGCCGAGCTTGAGGAAGAGGTAGTCTAGCACGTACTCCATCACGTCCCAGTTGCAGACGACGCCGCTGCCGGCTTCGAAGGCGCTACGCATGTGTCCACGTGCAGTAGTGTCGGCGTAGACGTCGGAGCCGGCGAAGGCGAAGGTCTTGCCTAGTTTGCGGTCTCGATATTTGGCCATCACGGGCGGGATTGTGAATCTAGGATTGTCCTCGAATGACCATCCTGCGCGGACTGCCGATGAGCCTATATGTGCTGTTAGTAAGAGAACGTAATGTTAGGATTATAGGCTTCTGATGTGATCTTACCATTGTCAATAACGATCGCGACGTTGTCGCTGCCAATCTGCTGTGCTTTCTTGTATCCGTCAGGCTGAGGTGCTTGGTAGCCTTCGAAATGTGCTTCCTTGACGGGGTATATCTTTGCAGGTCCAGCTTCTGGTCGTCCTGACAATACCTCTGTGGCATGGGGAGATGTGGCGGAGGGCGCCATTATCGTGGTGATGCCGTATGGATGTGGATGTGGACGGTGTGTTCTTCAAGCCATTGACGGCTGTCGTTTATGGTTGGGGTTAAATATATTTGGTAGTCGCGGCTACTGCGTTCATTCAAGCTCGGCCTTGAATTATGAGCGGCGCCGCTGGACGTGTATGCGGCGTTGTTGAGGGCCGGATGTTGGGTGTGGAATTTGGGGCGCGATGGGAATGGGCGAGGCTGAGACTTTTCATGGACACGCCGGTGGGCACGAGGCTGTGATAGCAACGGCGATGTCAGGAATATAGTTCAATTTTATGAGCATATAGCAGTGCCTATGGAAGCGTGCAGGTTCAATGGATGTATTTGCAAGAGATCAACCATTTATTTCTTAATATGAAGGTATAAAACCGAGGAACAAAGACTCCCAGCGCCTCATCCAATTCATCACTCCTTTCCCCTCACAACAACCCCGCTTGTACCTTCTCTCTACGACGGTTCCTTCAGACTGTCCGTTGCTAGAGAATATATCAGTTACAATTCTCAGCTGGATTATATAGAAATATTACCTTCAAGATGGAAGAGCACATTCGACTGGTAATTCTTGAACATCTGTGCAACGAGTTCCACGTTCATGTTCTGGATGTTGATTTCCTGGGATAATATTAGCTTAACTTCATGAAATTTCCAGGGGAAAACTTACCTGAAGACTCTTATTGAGAAGTACTATAGCTTCATTGAGCTTTTCCTGGGCGGTAATTAGCTTTGTGGCATACATGTACTGGCACTGCACAACTTACAACATTGGTGATGATTCGGGACAGCAGAAGGTTCTGCTGGTGCTCATGTGGGCTTTCCTGCAAACAACATAATCAGTAAATTCCCGGCAGACATTAAGATGCTCTCAAACTTACCATTTTGCCTGCTTTAGTGAAGTTGTAGAAAACTAAAGACGATCGTGGCTATTCAAACGCGGTGTTGTTGACGCGAATCGGCCCAAATGGCGGTGACGGCTGGCAGTATACATATATCCAGTTCCATCACTCGGATCACCAACACTCTTGCCTCGATCGCAAACGGCACAAAGGACATTCAATTGACACCTCACATACTCGACACACACATATATTATCGTCGTAACAAATTCATCCTTCAAAATGCCGCCGCCCGTCAACCCTGCGGCCGAAGAAATCGCCGCCGCCCAAGCAGCCCACCAAGCCCTCATCGAGAAGCTCGACATCAACCACGTCCCGCGCCCCTTCCGCAACCCCTCCTGGAAACCCAACCAGCGCCGCAATAAGAACATCAAGACCATCCTCGGCGACAGCTCCCGCAGAGAAGCCTCCTCCCTCATGCCCACGCAAGACAACAGTGGTGCGGCAACCCCCGGCGGCGACGAGTCTGGCGAGACATCCACCGCGGGAGACTCAACGCCCGCCTCGAGCGCCACCGACAGGCGCCAACCACCGAACCTGGCGCAGGCGAGCAGGAACTTGAGTAAACTGGTTCTAGAGAGGAATCTGAACGCGAAGACTACGGCGGTTGGAGGTGGAGGTGTTGGGCCGGGGGCGACCTATACGAATATTGAGTCAGCACCGACGCTGGCGCATCCAAAGCACTACTGCGATATTACGGGGCTGGTGGCGCCGTATACGGATCCGAAGACGAGACTGAGGTATCATAATAAGGAGGTGTTTGGGGTGCTGAGGACCTTAGGTCAGGGCGTTGCGGAGCAGTACCTTGAAGCTAGAGGGGCGCACACGATTCTGAAGTGAGGGGGGAAGGTTGTATGTTGTGTGAGGCTTATGGGAGCACATTTGGCATTTGGCATTTGGCTATTGGTAATTTGAGGCATGGAGTCACTCAAGCATGGAGTTTATGGCAGGAACGGCGCTGGTTTGATACAGGGCATTGGTTCGGATTCAAAAACTAGCTAGATAAGGGATATGTATGCTCAATCTAAGGTCTATACTTCCATGTAAAAATAGAAAGCTAGACAGACAAGACGGCATATTGTTTCGTTGTGAGATCATCACAGTCAAGCTCATTCCATACGGCAACTGTCTTTCAACAGCCGCATCCTCGGAAGCGCTCCGGCTTAATAGCGATCGAGGGTACAACTCCGTAGAGTGCGAGTACCCCGGGTGTTCTTTGCCTTGACGGGGTACCGAGAGCATATAAGGGATAAACTCTCAGTTACCATAGCTAAAAAGCTAGGTGGTCCGGCATGTATGGATTCGTGATATGATGATATGATCGTAGGACTGTAGAATCGTAGAATCGGAGCATCGTAGAATCGTATATAGAACAAAGGAATAAAACAATGAAATGCAGCCTACCGTCATACAACGTAAGTGTGCTCCAAGACGAACAGCCAACAGGACAGATATCCGTCCCCTCCCGCGCTCATTGTCCAGGCACCCACCGCACATGCGGCCATCCCATAAAGAAGGACAGCACAATCATCGTCACCGTCGTGGTGTTCAGCCTTTCGTCGTGATCTTCCAAAAGGTTTTGAAGAAATTTCTGTGTTGAAACGGATCATCGCCTACGAAACCAAGCTATTTATACAGCCCAGACCCCACTTCAGCTCAATCCGGGTGCACGTCCCCATATCAGCGACCACCGGAACTGGGATCTACTACCAGTGGCCCGAAGTTATCGCGGCCGTAATCTTGCTGCGCCCTCGAAAAAAAAAGGAACCTCTTTCCTTCACACATTCTCTTCTCTGTGATTTCTCGAAGCCCAAATTTATTGTCTGTTGCCATACACCATACAGAAGGGCCCTTTGAAGTACCGCCAACATGCCTACCATGTGGTTATCAGATTCGCAGAGTACGTCGCGCTACCAGCTCGCTATCTCCAGTCCAGCCCCTTTTTCCCACTGTGCGCCTGTCGCCATGCGTCCCTCACGACTCGACTTTCCCATGGGAATTATATGCTAACATTCACACAGAGGTCGGTGTTGCCTTCTGCTCTGGTGGTAAGCTCATTCCGCCGCTCCTTCCCGTCCAGACAGACCTTTAACACAGCAGTACAGGTGCCTTCTTCCTAATCTTCGGCGTCTTTCTCTTCTTCGACCGCGCCATGCTCGCCATGGGAAACATTCTCTTTCTCATCGGTTTGACCGCCATCATCGGCCCGGCCAAGACGATGCTCTTCTTCGCGCGCCGCCAGAAGTGGAAGGGTACTGCGGCTTTCTCGGCGGGCATCCTGCTCATTTTACTACGCTGGCCATTAATCGGGTTCCTGGTGGAACTGTACGGCATCTTCATCCTATTTGGCGACTTCATCGGCACTATCCTCGGCTTTATGCGTAATATTCCCGTCGTCGGACCGTACATTGGGATGGTTGTGGACCGTGTGCCAGGACTAGGCAACGAATCGCTCCCTGTTTGAAGAGGAGGTCTGGCTCGGCTTTTTGGTGGATAAGGAAAGAATGGTATACGCAATAATGGAATTATATGTTGGCAAGGACGAGGAGACGAAACGATACGATCGCAGCTATAGACTGTACGATAGCGGGTAGGACGGCTTGTAGCTTGCCCAGTAAACGGGGGTTGAGCGGGCGTTTGAACGGGGGAAGTCAAGACGATATACCCAGGTGGTTATACACGTTGCTTACAGTATGAAAGAAAGACGGAAATAATATTACGATGTAACAGCTTGATATTCCTTTGGCTACCCTATCTACCTTCCTGGATCTTCTGAAAATCAATGTAACGCCAAACCTAGGATCTGTGTCTTTCGGTCTAGTAGTTCTACGCTTCCTGTGATAAGTGGAGTTTCTTCTCGTTGTTGTCGTCAAGTACGTTTATCTTATCCTGAAAAACGCTTATGCCTTGTTCGCAATTCCATTGATGTCCGTCACGTCTCCGAGCCCCTTACCACCTCCCTCCTCTACCAACTGCTGAGGAACCTTCCCATCCGCACCATCCGCACCATTGGCAAGTTTACCACCATCGACTCCGTTCAATCCACCAGCGGTCTGGCGGGCACGAACTTCCTCGGTGGTCTTCGTGATGATGTCAAAGGCGTTGAGTACATACTTCTCCTCAGCATATTCATTGGCACTGACAACGCGAAGGATGTAAATACCGCCCACAACACTGCTGGTGATATAAATGACGCCGCCCTGGTTGATAGTCTCATAGACCACCTTGGACACGCGATTCACCTCCTGACGATCCTCGCCATCCTTGGGAGTGAGAGCAAAAGTCGTCAACGCAAAGCGAGGTTCGCCAATCACCTGAAACAGGTCGGATCTCTCCTTAACGAGACCATGGAAGAGATCGCCCAGCTTGATGTGGCGACGAATGTGGGCCTGCATACCCTCAATGCCATACGAACGCATGACGAACCAGATCTTCAAGCTGCGGAAGCGGCGTCCGAGAGGGATCTGCCAATCGCGGTAGTCGGTGACAAGGCCGCTCTCGGAGTGCTCATTGCGGAGGTAGCTTGGGGTCACGCTAAGTGCATCAATGAGGTCCTTGCGCTTGCGGATGAACAGGCAGGATGCATCGAAGTTGGTCAAAAGCCACTTGTGCATGTTCATGTCGAAGGAGTGGAAAGAGCCAAAGTGGGTCGTCAAGTGGTGGTACTCGGGGCAGACAAGGGCAGAGCCAGCATAGGCGGCGTCAACGTGGACCCAGATCTCACCGGGGCCGGCTGGGGCAGCGGTTCTCAGGACATTGGCAATGGAACAGAAGTCATCCACGGCGCAGGTGGAGGTCGTGCCCAGGTTGCAGGTCAGGTAGAAGGGTTCAAGGCCCTTGGCTCTGAGCTCGTTGATTGTCTTGAGCAGGGCCTCGCCAGTCAGGGCGAAGTTGTTCTCGAGGGTCGTGGGGACCGAGCGGTAGCGGACACCGGAGATAAGAGCAGCCTTTTGGGTGCTGCTGTGGGCTTGGTCGCTGCCGAGAGCAACAAGCTTGCTGCGCAAGATGGCGATGGCATCTTCTTGCTCCTCTCCGCTGAGGTGGGATGTGGTCTCACGGAGAAACTTGTCACGGGCAGCTACCATGCAAGTTACAATTGCCTCAGAGGCAGATCCCTGGATGACACCTCCACCTTCCCCGGTGGAGAGGAAGCAGTATGGAAGGTTCAGGAGCTTGGCGAGCCAGTCCAGGACGACTGTCTCAAGCTCGGTGACAGCTGGGGAGCAAATCCAGTTGAAAGCTGGGGCATTGAACGCAGCAGAGTAGAGCTCACCCAGTATGCCTGGGAAGGAGCTGCTGGCAGGGAAGAAAGCCATGAAGTTTGGGTGTTGCCTATGGATGTTAGTGTGTGCTGGGGTGGTGCGGGGTCAAAGAGCCATGGCACAAGGAAATGAAAAGAGGGCATACCAGTGAGTGAGGCCGGGCATGATCTTTTCTTCAATATCCTTCTGGATCTCTGCCCATTCCTCTCCTTTCTCTGGAGGACCGGCAGGGAGAAGCTTCCTAAGATATCCGGGCTCAACAGTGGACAAGACCTTGCGCTCTGGCAAGGTGTCATAGTAACCAGCGACTGCTTCAGATCAGTATGCCGGCTTCTTGTCATGGCCAGTGATACTACTCACTCTTATCAATCGCTGATGAGGCGGCATCCTTGAACTGCCGGGAGTCCATTGTGGTGATCCTATGATTGCTACAAAGCTATGCAAGTGAAAGACGAGTTGTTGTTGCTAAGATCGAAATATACGGAAGCAAGGGGAAAGCAAAGAAATATATACAAATTATATACACCCTTATCGGATCGCGTATAGGGCCGATAACGATAGGTACTTTACGACAAGTCTGCTATATGTCAAGAGATGCATTTCAAATTCGAAGCATCGCCACATTCAATTCATTATTGAAGTCTAACAGCGGAACGTTCCGCACCTGGAATTTACTAGCGCCGACACCAATGGTGATTATGGCCAACGACAGTGCTTATATCATTGTTTCCCATAGTAAAGTTTGGTTATAGACTGCCCTTTGCGGGTCAGTGTTGTGATAAGGGCGCAGTGGATGCAAGTGCCGGGTGGTAGTGGATCAATCAAAACTACGATAATACAATAGTTGGGGATTTTTCATCGTTTTTGCAGCTGAGAGGTCATATTTTGGGTGTGATTAGATTAGATCCGCCCAAGCCCTGTGTCAATCACCTGCACCGACTTGCAAACTAGGGTCAATATTGCTTGGATGAACTTTAAATTTCAAGCAACATATAAAATAAAAAATTATACCAAGGCAATAATGGTGATGCGGCTACTTCTGAGACACTGGAACATAATCTGTACTGTTGTGATAATAAGTATATACGTCTATTTCCGAAGAGAAGTGATGTGATACACACATACCCCGCATGAAAGAGCTCAGGGTCCGTCAAGCTTATTCGTCAACATATAACCTCGATTACCAAGCAAGGTCACATAATCATCACACGACTACGAAGATTCATAAAGCTTCATAAAGTTTCGTACTCGAAGGATTCACGATAGTAGCTCTGCTGTTTCATACAAGACACATTGTCTCAGTCAGAGATCATCACTTTCTAGAATATTACCCGAAGAATCACCAGCATGCATGCCACAGCCAGTGTGAATGGGCAGGTAATTGCCGAGACTGACAACTATGAAGTTGTCGAAGGGAATATCTATGTATGCCCATGAGTCTTTATGTGGCATTATCAAACTGTTTGATCAGATGGCTAATGTTAGTTTGGAGTAGTTCCCTCCAGCGTATGTGGATGCTCGATATATGAAGCCGGCACTGGTTATACTGACGATGATGGCAGCTCTGTTGATCAAAAGGTCCTTACAAAGTCGGACACGAGTACCCATTGTCCTTGGAAGGTAGACTACCCAGACTCTATTTATGGCCGAGAGTGGAGGGTTGGAAGGAGAGGTTCTGAAGCCTCTGCCCTGGAGCGCTTGCTCTTGAGCCTCTCCTACCGACCCTCCACTCTCGGCCTCTGTTCTCAAGACTCTATACTAGAACCTATGCTCTCAAACCTCTTTTTTATGGTTTCTCAGCTATGATATATGGTGCAAGATGAACGCTAACATGGCATTAGGGCGATGCATTGTATTACAATATTACCACTGGAAGTCTGTAGCTCCTGGCGTACGATGGAATAAAACTAATGCCCTAATAGAAACGGAATTGAAGGACGCTGCTTGGTATTACCCACAGACATTTGAGAAGGCGAATCACATCAAGAACTATGTCGCTTTCTGTATGTCTTTAATTGCATGGCAAACATTATTTGCTAATACATTTTGCAGATAAGTCAAAGGTCGATGTGAAGTCTGAATAGACTATTACGAAGAGGTATTTCATAGCGCATTAGTAATTGCTTTGGTTATTGCTGAAGAGAGATCGTAATTTTGCTTTGATTTGCTTCAAGACCATTTGATATGAGGATTTTCATGGAGACTTGCTCAGTGGGCCTCTCTCAGCTATGCTGATGTTACTTTCCCATCATTCGAAACGAAGATAACCATGAAATTTCCCTCGAGTTTATAATTTGCAATAGCGATGCTTTCTAAGTTAATGCAAAAGGAGAATATGATCCTTTCCACAACCACTATGTTGTGCAGGAGAAGGGTCTTCTTCTCGGAACTTCTCCAGTGTGTCGCCGGAAATCTCCCAAGAACTACAAATTCTGGACATGCCCCCCCAACTGAACCAATATCCCATAAATAAGCCGTCCCTATTAGGGTTCAGAAGATCTCCTATACTTCTCGGATCACCGTCTGTTGATCCGTGATCCCCTTGCAGACCCAACAAAAAATCTCCGAGCCGTTCCGGTGCATGATATTGGGTCGTCATTCATTTACTTGTGCAGGAGGCTTGGGGACAATTTCAGGTTTGTTCTTCGTCTGAAGTTTTGCGCGGACCAGAGCTACCTCAGCCACAAGATGTGCTGGACGCTGGTTGTTACCCGGTATCAACCCCTGGAAATGACGCATTGTGGCTGGCTTTTGGCTTCAGGTCCCAGAAACGGGTTCTAAAAGTTCGGAGTTCGGACCGCAATGATTAGCTATTGTACTTTATTGTACCTCCCTCTTCTTCTGAATTTTAGAATCGAAGCACTTCGAGTGAGACCAACTGGAGATCACCCGACGACACAGGAAGTTTGCAAGACCCAAGACCTAAGACCCTTCGATTAATGGATTTGTTCCAAGTTGGTACATACTGTATGAAGACGACGGGTATATAATCGGCACTATATTTACAACCCTGTTGCTGGTGGTGTACAAAAAAAACCTTTCTTTGTGGATGGACGATGAGAGATCGCCCATTCCACCCTTGTTCTCCGTTGATGGTCGCATTTATCAAGGAACAGCGAAGATGAATCCAAGCAAAAAACCTGCTTGGTAAAGCTGGCCTATTTCTTACAATTTGCACTGACAGCGATCAAAACGAGACTATTCAAAAGGTATTCACGTAAATTGACGCTGCCTGCGGATAATATCCCCAGAATGACATCCCACACATTCCCCCACGCTCATTGTTGATGCAGCAGGCTGCAGGGTAAACGGCCCGCAGCTTCCTCGCCCCCAACCCGCTATTGGATGACTAAGCTGCATAGAACTCACAAGTGGCTTCTGGTCAACATTTTTGTTGTGGTGAGGTGGACAAAAACTAAGAACGAGGGGCCATCAAGTGTGGTCTCACTTTCTATTTTGCCGATGCACGGCATTGACGCTTACCATGAGCGTCCCGCCTCCGCCGTCTCTGGGGTAAAGTCCGAGTACCGTCTCAGATCCTTGCGATGCGAGCCTTGTATGCTGTTTACTGGCTACTTACCAGACCGTCTTGGTGGCTCTTATTCCATCCTCATCTACACGATTTGCTAGTTTATAATTCTTTGTACGCTACGGCACACTGAGGACTCGTTGTTTCACCAACGGAATCCTCCTTCTCAGAGGCCCTCTTGACAGGGTCAATTGAGGCACAATATATGTTACAGGGGGGTGGCCTACACCGATATATAGTGTATATACTTCGCTAGCCGCAACAAGCCGATAAAATCTCCGGCCTGCAGGTCACTACTAAGTGCTGTGTAAGCTGTCATACGACCTAGAGATGTGGCGAGCAATATACTGATACTTGGCAGAAGAGCAGAGAAAGACCGTCTGTGGCGATATCTACCAACACGTGGATGGATATATCATGAGAAGCTAAGTGTGGGGAAGTGGGGTAAAACGGGATGGAAAGGGGGGGAGAGATGCGCCCATCGACGGCAAGAAGGTGAAGCTGTCATATCGATTAACGCATGAGTCGATCTCAAGAGTGCCTTCAAGCTTTGGATTTGGCCGAATAAATCCCGCCATGTAGGATGGAACATGGGTAATTCGCTATACTCTCGCGCCATTTTCAGTTCAACCTGGGCAGATCTGTGGCTGGAGATTTTCTGTCCTGGGCCCTCTATGTGGAATCCTGTCAGCCTCTTTTCACCCCCGCGTTGTCGGCATGCACCTATCTCATCTTGGACTCTTCCGTTGCATCCCAATTACCCTGCCGCCCCCCGATAGGTGCCAAGGCATCGCCAGCTTCGCGTTCCTACAGGCTACAGTAGCATTTGTCCAAGATCGTGGCAAATACTATGGTAAGATCGACAGTCGACTTGCTCTATACCGCCACATTGCCTTTCGGATATGCGCACAGCCAGCTTCCAGAAGCATCACAACCCAGCTAGAAGGAGCGGGGTTTGTCGCTGGCGTTTGAGTTCAGCTGCACGTCAATCGGCTATACTTTGCCAATGCTGTCAGGTGATTATGGCACATTGACAGATCTCTCTGGTCTAGACAATGTCCAAGTCGTCGATGTGAATACGCTATTGAAAACTTCTTGGCCGTAATGTGGAGAACGTCGTTACTCGGATAGCGATCCTTGGGATACGAGTTATCACCTGCTTCATCTGATATCATGGAGGTCGTTTGGCGTGGATTCGGTGGAGATGGCTTGTCAATATCCTCAAGGTTGCAGGATACAGCAAAGCCACAATTTTCACTACTCGACCAAGTATACCCTCGCCAAACTATTGGGAGACACTGCGATGGCACTGGGATTACCTGCACCAAAAAATCTCCGTCCCATGCATGGAGCTGATACCTTGTACATGGATGGGGGTTATATTGCAAAGTGACTCCGATGACCGATGACCGATGACCTTTGTAATTACTGACTTGGCACACCACAATCTGGAAACGCTGTACGTACACAGTAAGCAACAGGGAGACCTATAGATGCCCAATCTATCACAATTGGTGTGTGCCGTCACGTGACATCACCCATAGAGGGCCCATTCTGGACGAGGAACGAGGGAAGTCACTCCAGAAAGGAATAGACCTCAATAACGGTGCATATCACTCTATAACTATAACCGCAATGCTATCGACATGGCTGCGCAAAGCACATGTATACACAGTATACGTGGAACACAACAGCATGTTAATACTCGGGGACGCCGTGTGTATATCCACAGATACACAACTCACACACCACCTTGTCGTCGCCCTGCGACCTTCCCCATATTGTATCGTCTCCCGGCGCCGTCGTTGTGGGCAACACAACCCCTCCCGCTACTCCACCCTCCACTTTTGACGATTCGAGTGGATTAGCATTGATTGGAAGGACTGACTGACCTTCGCGCGCGCGAGTGCTACTGTAGAACAGTACTGCGCACTCGTTCCAAGCTGTGTGGAAAATTGATGAGATCCCCCGCGCTCCGTGTCTGTGGAATATCCCGAGAGATTACGGAGAAAGGGACTCCGCACCCCCCTGCGAGTTACTTATTCCCCCACCATTAGCGCTGATGCAAAGTTGGGATTGGGATGACTGTGAGCGACTATGAGCGAGTGTGAGAAGCAAGTATACGGCGAGAACGCGAGAGGTACGACGATGGAATGTGTGGAGGTACGAAAGTCAGACACGTATCCTTGCAAACACGTTGACATTTATGCAAGTTATGACGGTTGGATGCAAGTTGTGAGTGGGTTGCTGGAACTCCACCCGCCGACCGTCCACAAATGGTGTTCCATGACGGCTTCCACGCCTCGGCTCCACTATCCCACTCCGCGCCAGGCCACACGTTGGTGTCTCCTCCCACCCTCTTCTCCATCTTTTTTGATGTTGGGGTGTCTGGAGACCCCGCATTCAATTTTTGCGAGGGCATACAACCGAAACCGCGGGCGCGTAGAAGATGCCTGTCTAGCCAGAACGTGAAGGAGGGTAGCGCAAAGTGAAGGGGTGATAAGAGGAAACGAGGAGGGGCAAAAGGGAGGAGACGGAGATGAGAACGCGGTTGAAGTGAGGGGAGTGAAGCTAAGAGGTGCAGCGGGAGGAGCGGAGATGCCTTGGGGCCTTTCTTGGTCGGTATGGGGGCAGCTACCCTACCTAGATCGCTTGCGCCCCATCCCACGCCGACCTCGCAAGGAGACCTACCCTCAACATTTCGCTCTGGTGGCGCTGAGATCGTTTAACGGATGCGCTATGTTGTGCCCACTGTGGTGCATACCCTGGTTTCGCGTCCAGCAGCGAGAGTCCAAGCACCGTCCCAATCTCCAACTCCTGTGGGCGGTAAGCGGCGATGAGTGAGCGGCACATCGTACTACAGGGGGAGTTGCTAAGTATCTTTGCGACAGCGGGTGGACACTGCATTTCGACGCCTCAACTGTCACCGTCGTTCATTTTCCCACTGTATCCATCGTCTTGCATCTCAGCCACTCACTTTAGGCCGCCTTGGAATTGGCGTGATTGCAAGTGGCTGACATATCTTTACCATACTTGGATGGCCATCGAGATATCGGGCAAAGAGGGCGAGGGCGAGGGCCATGGACCATGGACTGAGTTGGAGCACCCTCAACTCTCAGACATATTATTTCTCACCCGGTGGGGCAGAGGTTTACTTAGCCCGATAAACCCTTGTACCCTGTCAGCCTGTTACCATGAGAAGCTGGACGTTCTGGCGCTCGATCTAGTGGCATTCGAAGGATGCTAGTCTACTTAGTGTGGCAGTAGTATATAGTAGTATATACTACTGCCACTACTGCGCATACTACTGTATAGCACAACTTTTAATATCGAGGACCTCCTCATGTCCAGCGCCTCTCTTCTGGAATCTTTCCAATTCGGTAAGCACGTGCCGACCCCGAACCCCAGATTCCACTCAGATTCTGCTGGAAGGCCTGGGATGACCGGGAAGACTCCTGGATGACAATCTCCTGCACCGACTATGCAAGCCAGCATCTTCAGCAAAGCCCCGTCACTGGTCAGAACACTTGCACATCCACTCCGGGTGTTATGGACCTACACTTCAAGGTTCCCCTACTAGGTACATAACCAACGCTACTAATCCCATCTGTCTGTGCCCCGCGCGCTATAGACCGACTCTTGCTTTTACTCCCTCCTTCGTCTCATCTATTCATACTTGCATACTCACACTTGCCAATTCACCCTCTCACCTTTAACTACCTTCGAGTACCGCACCTTTTTACCCCACGACTATCACAGTACTGCATGATACTACACCCCTCTTTTCCCCTTCGCCCCTCTCCTACTACTACTACTACTCCCACTACTGTACCTCGATAATGCGCACTACTCGGGAAACGAGCCCAATCTAGGATTTTCCATCGTCCAAAAGATTGAGTTTTTACTATCCTTGCCCGTCTATCTTACCCTAGTCGGCGCCTTGTCGTGAAAAGCTGCAAAAGTGGCCCTACACCTGCCTCGCAACCGCCGCCAAAGCGCTCGATGGTGGCTGCATGTTGAAGTAGGCTACCAAAGAACGAAATACGCCAAAAAATACAGCCACCCCACCCCTCAATATTCTCTCACGGTTCTGGTCGGTTTACTTCAAATACAAGCCTGTCGCACGGCAACTAACGGCGGCCCCTCTCTTTCCTTGGACACCCTCGATATATCAGGCCTCAGCTCAGACAGCCAATAATCGACGTGACGTCGTATTGCATCCGTACCTGTTTCTCTGACCGGGTAATACCACGAAGGTATAACTACTGCTTGTGGTACTAGAGTTTCTTCGTCTGGCACCCAAGCCATGTCGAACTCGTCCAGAGATAATTCACCAGCGGCCTCAGAACCCACTCAAGGCAAGCACTTCCAAATGTCGCGCGATAACTTCGCCATCGACCTGCCCTCCCCGCACTTATCAGCCACCTCAAACGGAGTTAGCAAATCACCAAACCCCCTCAAATCCCCCACAGATCGACGCGGCCTGAGTTTCAGCCGTGAAGGCATCCTCGGATCGGCCCAGAAAGCTAGGAACCTGTCTCAGTCCTCGGGAGACCGAGATTCAACACCTAATGGACAGCAGAACAGGAAGGATAGTGACGATGGAATTAACCCTCTTAAGAGGAGGAATACGGATGCAGGAAGTGACTATCCAAGGCGGAGGGCTACTATAGCTGTATGCACGCCATGATCCACCTGTACGCTGAGCTACCTAGCTAACATGCAGTGTAGTGCGAGATATGCAGGTCACGGAAATCGCGTTGTGATGGATCGAAGCCAAAGTGCCGGCTCTGTGTTGAGCTCGGCGCAGAGTGTATTTATCGCGAGCCTGGCATCAAGCTCGATGCTGGAGACAAGCTTATTCTAGAACATCTTACACGCATCGAGGGTCTTTTACAGTCAAACCTAGTGAGCCAGACAAACCAGTTAGCTCTTACGTCCGGGTCGCCAGCTGTCAGCAGCAGCACAGCCATCAGCAACGACGAGATGATTCAAAATCACGTAAACTTCGTGTCCATGATTCCAGTCACTGGACTTGGAACATGGACTAGCCCGCCCACCAACATTTCCACAATGCCAAAAGAACACACGAACGCAGCACTCCACCTCCTCCAGTGGCCTGTCATCCGAGATCTGGTATCCCGGCCATATGATCCGCAAATCCTGCTGCAGCTGGAGATGTCTCGCGAACCACTTACCTTACCGAAATCACTGCGTCTCGACCTCTCCAACACCTCCGCATACATTCGAGCATTCTTCTCGCGGGTCAATGTATGGTATGCAGTTGTTAATCCATTCAACTGGCCTAGTCACTACCGTGTTGCGCTATCCAACGGCTTCCGCGAAGGACCAGAGTCCTGCATCGTCCTCCTCGTCTTGGCTTTGGGTCAGGCGTCTGTGCACGGTTCCATTTCCAGGGTACCGCTCTCTGAGGAAACACCAGGGCTCTCGTTTTTCGCCTCCGCGTGGGCCATATTACCAGCCCTCATGACACGCAACACAGTTCTGAGCGCACAGTGCATGGTCCTCGCCTCAGCATACCTTTTCTACCTAGTCCGTCCCCTGGAGGCATGGACGCTGCTGAGCAGCACGAGCACGAAGCTCCAGCTCCTTCTTTCAGGGCCTGGGCGCGTCCCTCCGGAGGAACGCGAGTTGAGCGAGAGGGTGTACTGGAACGCTCTGCTCTTCGAGTCCGATCTCCTAGCTGAGCTCGACCTCCCACATTCTGGTATTGTCCAGTTTGAGGAATGTGTCGGCCTTCCAGGGGGCTTTGTCGAGTTCGAGCATTTTGATCACATGGAGGATTCTGAGGCAGGGGACAACGCCCAATTTGTGGGTCGCGACGAGCTCTGGTACTTCCTGGCCGAAATTGCCCTCAGGCGGCTGCTGAATAGAGTGAGCCAGCTCATCTACAGCAAAGACAGTGTGGCGACGATGAGTGCTCTGGAGCCAGTCGTAGCCGAACTAGACTTCCAGCTGGGGCAGTGGTACGAGAGTTTGCCACTCGCCCTGCAGTTCCCGTACACACGGGGCCTCCTGGCCGACCCGGTCCAGACTGTACTCCGCTTGCGCTTCTACGCGTGCAGGACCATAATCTTCCGACCGTATATCCTGGCCGTCCTGGATAACGAACAAGCTGCTTTGGATCCCGCGGTGCGCGAGAACTGCCGCAAGTGTCTCGATGCCGCGATCCGCCAGTTGGAGAATATCACTGCACAGTAAGTTCATCCCATTCGTCCCTCTTCTCCCCTTGACCCTTCTGACAATCCATAGCCATGCGGGTCACATGCCATATCTCTGGCAAGGCGCGCTATCGATTGTGTCGCAAACTCTTCTTGTCATGGGAGCCACAATGTCGCCCTCGCTAGCGCCCCTCCTGCCACCCCCCGAACAGATGGACGCCATCATCAACGGCGTCGTCGAGGAAATTGCACGGTACAGCCGTCTCGCGCCCTCGCTCGCCCTCTCAGCAGAGATTATCCGTGAAGCCGAGGCCCGCCGTCAAGATACTCTTGGTAGCATGGGAATGCGCTGAGGAGCTCCATCATCCCCACAACAAAAGATCCCCACAAGAGGATCGTGGTCTGGAGCCAGCGCGGGTAATCTCTTCAGGATTGCCCCTTCGCTCTGCACATCGATTGGCTGCGCCCCGTAGTGGCAAAAGTGCGAAAGGCCCGACTTAACAGACTGGGTTCGAGACCCTAGGGCGCCCCCTTTCCTATTTCCCTGTTGGTGCCCCGTCAAGGTGGAGGGCGCGGGGCGGGGTACGGGGTTATGTAGTCTTTCGCTCGATGTGGGTGACATGGGCGGCGGTTGACGGTCCGTGTATCCGGTTGAGGCATCAGTCACGTGCGGGCTGACGGCCCGCCGGGGAATCACCGGTCCGAGGATCTGCCGGCGATGTTGCGTTATCAGTGTCAAAGCACCAGGTTTGTGAGCAGAAATGGGCCGTGAGATGGAGGGGATGGAGGAGTCTTCTTATAGCGGTGGAAATGAGGCGTCGGGACAGGTTCCCGTTGATTCCTTTTTGTCGTCAGCTTTACTGAGATGGGACGCCATCGCCGGGGAAAGTTCGGCATGGATGGGAGTGCATGTGGAGGTAGGATTGGTTGTCATTGCTGGGTGTTATTTTCTTCTTCTTTTTTGTGCACATACACCACTGTTTTGGGACAATGTTATGCGTACATATTTGGGTTGGGATTTGTGGGAGTAAAGAGGATGGGCATGATGTGTAAGGATATGGATGGGCTGGATGGGGAAGGCGCGGTGGGACTCTGGATGGGATGGGATGGGAAGGACGGTATAGGAAAAGGGAAGGAAAGAGGAGGGAAGGAGGAGTGCTATCTGGGCTGAGCTTGCTCACCACTCACTCACTTTACTCGGTCTATCTATTGATTATAGTAGGTAGTTGGACATATATGATCGAATCTATACCATGTCACGTGTGTCTCTGGATGTATCTCTAATGTTCTTGTGAAAGGGAAGCGAGTGGATCTCAGCGTTGGAGATGCATAGAGTGCTTACATACATATGTCAACATATACTTATTCTAACCAAGCGTAACGTCTTTACAGTACTCTGTGACCTGTCAACTGTTAATATATCAGCCTCACTACCGACTACCGGACGGCATGTTAACGGAACAACTGCCGCCGCACTATATTCGTCAGTCAGCGCACCGCCACAGCACCAGGCGGCCCATGGCGTAGAAGGATGGGTACCCCTCCATTTAAAATATCCCTCACAACCCCTCTTACAAACATCAACATCAACATCAACGTCTGATGCTCATGAAGCCAAAATACCCAAGTCTATCCCTCTCTCTCTTTTGTCCATCTCTCTCCATTTCTCATATTCTCACTGTCCAAACTCTCCTACCATATTCCCTCACGTATAACCTCTCACAGCGACAGCGGCCCGATGCTCTCCGATCATCGCCCGACTCCCGAGAAAGTGGCCTGATTCTTAGTCGTTAGCCTACGTTGCATGCACCAGGGGGCTGTCCAATACACAAGCACGACCACGAACAATCGTTAGGTAGACACAGCGACTGCGGCAGGCAGTATCTCGAATTTTCCCTCTCTTTCCTCTTTGTCGCTCTCTTTCTCCTCATGTGCTGTGCCTTGTTCCTTCCATTCTCAATACCTGATTTCTAGTCCTGGTATACAAGGCTGCATTCAAGAGTCTTGGTATTATCGTATCCATACCATACATCCCATATCCTCTTATCTGTGAGACAAACAAGACAAACTACCCGCTTCCTCTCTATTGTCTACCCCGCCACCACGCATCATCACCGTTCACAACCACTAACCACACATCTACCTACCCCGCCCACTCACACGACACACGACACACACACCACTCTAACGACGCAACAATGTTCCCAGACGTGCACCGCGCCGTACAGCGCCGCTACTCCATCCTCCCCGTCCCCAAGGACTTGATCCCCAGCACAGGCGAGAGCAAGGCGCAGATCCTCTGGGTCGGATGCTCAGACAGCTGGATCACCGAGACGGCTGTGCTGGATGTGCTTCCCCAGGAGACGTTTGTGCATCGCAATCTGGGGAGTGTGATGAGTAATGGGGATTTGAGCTCAGCGAGCGCGATTGCGTATTGTGTTGATTTATTGGAGGTGAGTGAGGTGATACCTGGAGTGGAGATTGGGGTTGTGGGTAGTCATGGGGGAAAGAGAGATGGGAGCTAATGCGCGCGTGTTCAGGTGAAACATATTGTCGTCTGCGGACACTACGACTGCGTACTATTCAAGGAGGCCTGTGACGCACCAACAGAGTTACACGGCTGGTACGAGTAAGTTCCCCTCTCTCACCCCTGCCTGTCATTCCACCAGCTAACCCCCAACCACAGAGACCTCTCCCGCCTCCGCGCCGCCCACGAGGAACACTTCCCCCACCTGGAACCCACACAGCGCGACCGCCACCTTGCAGAGGTATACGTGCAGGCTGAGGTTGAGTGGTTGCGCGAGCAGCCGACGGTGGCGAAGGCGATTGCGGATCGTGGGTTGAAGGTGCATGCGTTTGTGTTTGATAAGGAGAAGGAGGCTTCTGTGAGGCTTGTGGAGGAGGGTAGGGAGCAGGTGTCGGTTGCGGCGAATGGAGGGCCGAATGGGGTTGTTGCTTGAGAGGTCAAGGCTGTGAGGTTTTGGGGTGTTGTGGGGTTTACAAAATGATTGCATGGGGGGAGGGGAGAGCATTTTGCATGAGATTGGGGGTACAAAAATTTGTGCTAGGGATGGAATACCTTTAGATAGATGGGGGTGAGAGCGGGAGTGGGGATGGATGTGAATATTTATATCAGTCTTGTTACGTCTTTGTTTGGGGTTCTAGGTTTTGGGGTTAATATTAAGGTGCAGATTGTGATATGAATTCTTCTCACACACTCTTTTTATGAGCTTCATCTAAGGATTGGTGCCAATCTAGGTATACCGATGGAGGAAACAAAACCAGAATTGAAAAGAAGAGAGCCAAAAAAAATATATATATATATCAAATTGAGGAGGTTAAGCAATATATATCTATATGCATATACATACAGCGAGATATGCACATAGATAAGAGCAAGAGATACTAGTAACCACGTAAATTATTCTCATATTGCCATCTAAACCCAAGAACCTTGATCCCCTGGACCGAGCAGACCCAAACCTCCTAACCTAGCAAGACAGTGTTGTTAATCAATAAAGAGAAAGGTGTACGACTAGACTTGTTACATAATTCTTGATATCTTACCCTTTTTCACAACTATTTAGAGACCATGCGCGATGCGGAGGAACATTTAAGCTTAAAGAACAAGCAAGGCAGCTTTTGCCGTCGTCGCCGTTGGCCTCGGCACGTGCGGCAGCTCCATCCATCCATCTCCAAAAATATTGAACGCCGACGCACATATATACCACCTACCACCACTTTTTGAAAGACTAATCATCTCAGACAATAGGAATTTAGGAGAAGGGCGATTTTCAAGAAGAAAAGAATTGGATAACTCCCACCGTGGGACCTACATACTGCACCTCTACCCCCAAAGATCAGCGCGCTGAGATCGCCGCTCCTCGGGTTAACGCTGCCACAGCGCCGGCGTACCAAGCTCTCTCCCAACGTCAATATTGCCAATGCCATTGACGAGTCGTTCCACCATATGTGGCCGTATCGCTATGGCGTCTCCACGGAATTTCAAGCTTCCACTTCGCAGCTGGGGAAGCGCATCGCAGATCCACTCTGTGACACCCCGGAACACTGATGGCATGGCAGCCAGACACCAAATCCCCAGCGCACGTCTCACCCGCTGCCATAATCCTAAAACAGGATATCATGTCCCCGGGTCTCTCCTCGCCGCCCACCCCAGCAGGTCAATTCCCATCCACAATCTCCCCCGGCAAGGAGGCCATCGCCTCTACACCACCACCACCACCACCACCGCCACAAAACCAACCCCCCAACGCCGCATCCCCGCCTCCTACTACCGCGGCGGCACCTCCCGCGCCCCAATCCTCCACCTCTCCTCCCTCCCCCCCTCCCCCCAAGACTGGCCCCCCATCTTCCGCGCCATCCTCGGCTCCCCCGACCCCTTCGGCCGGCAACTCAACGGTCTCGGCGGCGGGATCTCGTCCCTCTCCAAACTCTGCGTTGTCGGCCCTTCGACGCACGAGGGGGCGGATGTGGATTTCACGTTTGTGCAGATGGGGATTAGGGATGGGGTGGTGGATTATGCGGGGAGTTGTGGGAATATGACGGCGGGGGTGGCGGCGTTTGCTGTTGATGAGGGGTTGGTGAGTTGGCCGGCTGCTGGGGAGGGGGAGGGGACTGAGGCGGTGGTGAGGATTCATAATACTAATACGGGGAAACTCATCGAGGCGAGCGTGCCGGTTGTAGAGGGTGAAGCAGCGGCGATGGGTGATTTCGCCATCTCCGGCGTCCCAGGCACAGGGGCATGTATCAAACTCTCCTTCCTCTCCCCCGCCGGTTCGAAGACGGGGAAGTTACTGCCGACGGGGAATGTGGTGGATGTATTCGATGGTATCGAAGCTACTTGCATCGATGCGTCTAATCCGTGTGTTTTTGTCGCTGCGGAGAGTTTGGGTGTTCCTGGCACGATTTCGCCGGCGGAGATGAGGGGGAAGGAGGGGTTGTTGGAGAGGTTGGAGAAGATTAGATGTGTAGCCGCGGTGGCGATGGGGATGTGCGAGACGGTGGAGGAGACGCCAGCGGGGGTGCCGAAGATTAGTCTTGTTTCTCCTCCACCCCCGGCGGCTGGGGAAGATGGGAATGGGGATGGAGAGGTGGATATAATAGTCCGCGCTGTGTCGACGGGGGATCCGCATGGAGCTGTGCCGATTAGTGTTGGTGTTTCTGTTGCGGCGGCGGGAGGGGTGGAGGGGTCGGTTGTGCAGAGGGCTATGAGGAAGCGCGGGGACGGGGAGGGAGAGGGGGTTGTGGTTGCGCATCCGAGTGGGAGGATGGTGGTTGATGCGAGGTTTGAGGGGGGGAGTTTGGAGAGGGCGGTTGTGTATAGGACGGCGAGGAGGATTATGAGTGGATGGGTTTATTGGTGAGGGAAGGAAAGGGGAGGGGATGCGAGGGGATGCGAGGGGATGGGTGGTTGGGGTTGTGGTTATGGGAGGACTCGTTTGGTGTTGGATATGGTTACGAGGGTGCATTGGATATGAGATACCCACGTTCCTGAGAAGACGGCTATGAGGATATATTGGAAATGAGATACTCGTATTCCGAAGAAGACGGCTATGGGGTTATTTGGAATTGAGCGCCACGGCGTGCTGACTCAGGGACCGACATGCCACTTCACCAAAAGAGGAGATGTGCTCGTAGTGATAGGGGGATTATCATATGCGCCGGGTGGTTACGAGGGTTTAATTGGAATCGAAGGGCGCTGTGTGATTACTGAGGAGCCGACTTGCTACTGCATTGCCAGAAGAGGGTTATGTGTTGACAGTAATAGGGGATGCCAATGTCATGAGATTATGTCGCGAGGTGGTTACGAGCTTATTGGACTTCAAAGCGCCGTGTGATTACTGAGGAGTCGACATGGTATTCGACATGCTACTTCGACATGCAACTCTAGCAAAAGAAGACTGTTTGACCATGGTACGGGCGATGTTATGAGATTATGCTAAGGTGGTTACGAGGGCTTATTGGAATCGAGGCGCGCTGTGTGATGTGATTACTGACCACCAGCCCTGTCACAACCAGCTATACCAGGATCAGCCATACCACTTAACCAACAAAAAACTATGCGTCAAGGATAATGGGGGAGTGCTAAAGAGTTTATGTCCCAAGAGGTGGTTATGAGAACACCAGAAGTGAAACGCACTATTTGATGACTGAGGTCTCATGATGCAACTCTACCATTAAAGAGACCACCCAACTCTCACGACACAACGAGATCTTCATCCCCAACGACCGCGAGTGGACATCTACCATCAGCTGGCCGAGATGAATACGGCTCTTATGATCTTACAAGCTTTGTGCTCGCAGTGATAGGGGGGATTGGATACCGGACTTGCGGTACATACTAAGCCGATGATTTGTAAGCAAGCTGTCATCTTGGAGAGGTATGAGGGCCCCTCGCCTCGGCCTGTGGGGGAAAGATGGTTTGCGAGGTGAGGTGATTACTTGGAGTTCCGGTAGGGCTGGGTGGGTGTGGGGTTTGGTGCGCCGCGTCGGCGGAGGAGAGGAGAGGGGTGTGTGGATGCATAGAATGGATGCTGCGCAGGAGGAAGGAATGGCAAGAGGGGGTGCAATGCAGTATCTAGTGAAGGAGGGAGATGGAGATAGAGAAAGGGTGAGGGGGTGAAGAGCACGACGAGACGGGATAGACCCACCTGGTTCGTGTTTTGGCGTCGTCAGCCGTTGTGGTGTTATAACGCTGTCTGTTTATGCCATGTTACAGCTGTGCGGTGTGTGCACAGTGTCTGTGTGCAATTACACCACAGACAAAACAGCAGTCTCATCGGTGAAAGAAGCAAAAGAAGAGGGGGAGAGGCGGTTTATGCAATTTTTTTGTCTCCCTGTCCCTCTGTCTTGGAAGCTGTCTGGATGTAGCCCGCGGAAGGCTCGGAAGCTGTCACGATGCTGAGAGCACGGGCTCTTCATTATTTAGTAGGTCGTAGGATAGATTCCTGCCCAATTAGGAGATGGAGAGATCGGAGTGGAAGGTTATATATATATATATATATATATAACTTATACAAGTATACGAGTTTATTTACATTGATGGTGATAGGATGATGGCATTAATTCCGTTCGGTGGTGGTGTCGTCTGTTTGATTACCTCCACACCAGTAACACAAGTACAGTACTGTACGGTACAGTACAGTAACTATAGTGATTACATAATTACGTAGCTTACGATATCCTTACGTAAGTTTATTTTCTATCGGCGGTCGGCGGATAAACACAAAGTCCCCGATTCCGTAATTCCCCCCCCACTAACGCACATCCACACTTAACTCCGGACTCGCACGCCACATGACAACTAGTACAGATTAGAACTAGTATGGATTGGCTCACGTAAGAAATTACATAAGCTATAGTGTCAAAATAACCCGAAGTATCCGTGGTATCCGTGGAACATACAGTACACAACACTACTAATCACTATTTATCGCTGTCAAGCCACATTCTCCAGCCACAATCCAGCCACTTCCTCAGCCACAAACTCCCCTCCTGCCTGCCTGTAACCTTGCTACTTGTAACATGTATCTTGTATCTTGTATCGCTGGTCACTCTCTTCTCTCTCTCTCTCTCTCACTCTCTTATTATCTCTCTTCCCTCCCTCATAATCTCACCTTCACTGTTTCACTCTTCCGTCTCTAACAATTATTCTCAATTCTCCCTCTATTTTATCTCCCCCAATCCGACCCAAACAAATCATAATAAATTCATTCGTCTTGATCCTCTATCTCACTATCAAGCGCCGCTACTTACTGCCACAATTCCCCATTTATTCCCACCTGATCTTCCCTCATTCTCTCTGATCACAAATCACTCTCACTCTTTCATCAATCAAAATACACGAAACTCTCACTCTACCTCCGCCTTATTTACCAAGACGGCGCTACAAAAAGCTTTCCCACCTATCCAGCTCTTCCCGGCGAATGAACGCGATGCAGCCAACATTGGCCCCTGCGCCTCCACATCCTGCTCAGGTAAGCATTGATTACTCCTCATCCGTCCTCCTTTGAGAAATCTCCAAATCCCCCCCCCCTCCCCCCGCCCCTCCGCCGCCCCCATCTCACTTGTTTCCGTCCCGGGAGAGAGAGCGCGGATAAGCTGAGAGAAAGCTCACTATAATTCCCCCCCGGCGCCCGCGCCGCGCCCATTGCATCTTCATTGCTGACTCCGCGGTGCTTGCGCCGAATATAGCAGGATATGCATTCAGATAATGGTACGTACAAATACAAATCATAAATATCATCACGAGATTAGGAAGGACCGGATGGGACTCATCACCTACCTCTCATCGTCGCCGCCTTACTCATCAATACGCTCCAATACCACCCTCCCAGTCCCCATCTACCCTGGAGCTCGCGGGCTGCATAAACCTTACATGCCCCCTCCCTCCTCCTCTTGCTCATCCCTCCATTTCCCTAGCTCAGAGTTGTGAGCTTGCTGACATGATATCGCGTCTCCTTCCAGACCTAAGAGCCCAGCTGGCTGCAGTCATCAACAACCCTCCAAACCAACAACACCAGTCGCAACAACAACAGCAGCAACAGCAGCATCCTCACCATCAGCCACCGCCGTCGCATCTCGTCCATGGCTACAACGACGTGGCCTCCAACTCTGGAAGTCCGCATAACATCGATCCTGCTATCGCGGGCGCCGCGCACGCTCACCACGCTCTCGACATGATGGGCGGCAGCGCCGGCGGCGACAGCGGGGACGACAACGGCGATGGCCGGAAGGGCGGGAAACGCGAGCTTTCACAGTCGAAACGCGCAGCGCAGAACCGCGCAGCTCAGGTACGTTGCGATCATTTCTTCGCGTTGGTGGCGATAAGTCGTCTATGATGGTTTGCGCATTGTCGTTGGGGTCGATGGGAGATCTTTTGAGGTTCGCGCGACCTAAGGTCTTGCTTTGTCAACTCTTATGGCATCACCATCCACAATCCAGCTTACGTAAACCATCAACGGTTCAATCACCCAACGTCCCTTCATCGAAGCATTTTATGGATGATAATCTATCAAAGACCCTTACGCTATCAAACGTATGAATTAACCCGATCGCTAACCAACCATCGCAGCGTGCCTTCCGTCAACGCAAAGAGGGCTACATCAAGAAGCTCGAAGAGCAGGTCCGCGAGCTCCACACCCTCGAGGACAACTACAAGGTCATCCAGAACGAAAACTACTCCCTGCGCGACTACATCCTACAGCTGCAGCGTCGCCTCCTTGAGTCACAAGGCGAATACCCACAACCCCCCGCCGCCGTCTCCGTCCTCCTCAACCACCCACACCAACACCATGAAGCTCCCCGTCGAGTCACCGAACCGACCCCTCCCGCTACACACGCCCCTACAGCCGTGATGGGCCAGACACCAGAACAGCAATCAAGCAACCTACAGAGCCAGATGGCACCACTGCAGGCGCAGCTCCAGGCTAGCGCTGCCCAGGCAGTCGCGGATCTCAGAGAGAGCGCGGCGAAACAGAGGCAGGTGCAGGAGGAGTACCTTGCGCGCGGGACGTATAAGGCAGAGGGTGAGGGCGCGGCGGAGGAGGAGCTGAGTAGGCAGTTGCAGGGGAGTGCGGATATACCGGGGGGTATGGGGGGGATGTGAAGGGCGTGTGTGGCGAGGGTGTGTTGGGTGCCTGGAGGGGTGGTTGAGTCACGCGTGAGGGGGTGTGTGTGACTCTTTGTCGCCACAACGACGTTGTGGTGAGGCATCCCTCTGTTAGGCATCTGGCATTCACTCATTGTGTTCTGTCACCACTCTCTGCTCGTCACTCCCAACTCTGTCGTTTGTCACAGTCGTGGCGCTCTGTCACCTGAGGTAGAAGTTGCCAAGACTTGACTACTACCTATACCCACCCCTCTTCTCACTCACTCACCCCGATGGATATAATCCATCTACCATCACTGATTCCTTCTCAACTCGCCCCCTTCTCTTAACATCTTACCTTCTTCACACATTTTTTTTTTGGATTCAAATCGGGTTATCTTCACTAGGTGCGTTTAGTTCGTTGTTGTCGTCGTTGTAGAGCGGTGGGAGGGGCCTGGTTTGGGGCCTGGTTTGGTTTGATCGGTGTGAAGGCGTTTTTGTTTGTTGAATTATGATGTGCTTTTTGTGGGTGTGTTGGAACGGAGAGGGTTGAAAGGAGGTTAAGGTGAATGGAGGGTTGTATGGATGATTTTGCAGGATAGTTCGGCGAGTGGCTGTGGTGGGATGAAGAAAAGGAAAGAGAAGAGGAAGAACTCGAATTATAGATGAATACTTTCACGCTTCATGACTCCTTATATGCACTTCTCTGCTCTTGTTATCTTGTCGTCTTGGTCTCTCTGTCCTGGCCATCCCCGTTTGTTTACCAAGAATTTATCTCACCTCATATTACCCCTCCCTTCCGTTCTAGCATGCCCAGCAACGACACTTCCTCACTTCCTCCCAATATCTGTTGATGAGCTTCTCCCCCAATCAGACATCATCAGCTCTATCTCCCCCTGAACCTATCAACTCGGAACATCATTGGTACAAACGAATTTGAGAAAACGAAGGATGGAGTTGTCATTGTCAATACTGCAAGAGGCCCACTGATCGATGAGGCTGCTTTGGTAGCCGCACTTTGAGTCCGGAAAGGTTTTCTCTCAGCTGGTCTTGATGTCTTTGAAGAGGTGCCAAAGGTCCATCCTGGATTGGTGAATAATGATAAAGTTGCCATTCGGCCCCATATAGGTACATCTACGTTTGAGAATAGGCAATTATGGAGCGTCTAGTGCTTGCGAATCTGAAGATGGCAAAACAACTCACCGTTTCTTCTAAAACAGAATTTTGATTCTCCTTCAATCAGAATCCTTCCTAGCAAAAGGCGCGACTACGCAACCAAAAATTCACTCCATATCTACATCTGCAGGAGATGTCTCCCCTCGTATCCTATTTATTGCTACATTGTATCCCTATAAAGGCAAATAAATGTTGATTGATTAAAAATGGCTAGCCTGAGTAGTACGCGATGTCAAATACGTAGCTTTATGTTTATTAGCAATAAATCCGTCAAGACAACCTATTAAAGACGTCCACAGTAATGTAATATATTCCTTACTTATACAACTTGTAGACATTAGAATTGCCTATGCACATTACCTTCATATATAAACCGATAGAAGCCATTGCAGCCTCAGCTTTAACAGCTTGAAATTGTTAATATTTTACATTTAGATCGGCACGATATACAATGCCAGCAGCTCCACTGCTATTCTTGCTAAATAGAAGTTTCCCCTTCGATAAATGATTCCACGTAAATATAAGATGCGCCAATGTGCCACATCATAAACCTTAATATAGCTAGGTCTCAACCTCGCATTTATTGACCACAACCTCACCATGGATTCTATTTTTCCTTGCCATATCGTTAGAGTTGACTCTGTCGCGGAAAACCTCGTCCATCTGCTCAAGAGTCTTTCTGTTCGTCTCTGGGACGAAGAAAAATGTCCAGAAAAAGGACAACAGGCAGAAAACTGCGAAGAAGACGTAGGCTCCATAGCCAGTATTCTGAACTAACGGAGGAGTAACTAGTCCCTATAATAGTGTTAGCTAAAAAGGCGTCCAAGTATTCTCTTTTAAAAACGTACAATGATGAAATTGTTCAACCAATCTAGCACTGTTAGTACATATTCTCCAACAGCCTGCCACAGGGGCTATACTGACTTGAGCAGGTTGAGATTGCAACACCCTTCGCCCGAAGGGACGACGGGAAAATTTCAGCTGGCATAGCCCAAGGGACGGGCCCCCAACTAGCTCCAAATGATATCATGTAGAAGAGCAAGAAAGCAACGCTGGTCCAACCTTCAGGCTTGTGGGATGGCCAATCATCCGAAAATTTGCCAACGAGAATTGCTATAATCAGATGAGACAAGAACATGCACACGCTTCCATAAAGCAAAAGCGAGCGGCGGCCAAATCGGTCCATAGTCCAGAGACTGGAAATAACTCCGAAAAGCTGTGTTATGTTCAGTACTCCCGACATGATCAGCTGCATTTCGTAATCGAGACCCATTGTACTATTTTAGGATCTGATCAGTATTGGCCCAAGACACTGCAAATAAGATGGCTTACCCAAATAGCGTAGGCGAATAATAAATTAAAGCGTTAATTCCAACGAACTATGGTCTGTCAGGCTCGTATTCCTTATTGAAAGGATATGGCATACCTGTTGGAAAAACATAAGGCCAGCACCGACGTGAGTCCTTCTCCAACATCCAGGTCTTAAGCAATCAATCCAGGAGACGATCTCCAGCTTCAGCTTGTTTATCTTAGTATTCTCGATAAGATTCGGGTGGCGCTCCGCCATAACCTCCTTGTGGAACCTTGACTCAGCGATGATGTCCATCCACTCCCGTCGAACTCTATTATCAGATACAGGCAGTTGTCGTAACTTTGCGAGGCTAACCAGAGCCTCGTCATCTCGTCCTTTGGATGCAAGCCATCGAGGAGAGAATGGTAGTAGAAATATTCCAGCTCCAAGGATAATGCCTGGAATGATTTGAATGAGAAAAGGTAATCTCCATGACCATTCTGATGGAATCTCTTTAGTTGCATATGTGATCCAGAACGAAATGACAATGCCAGCAACGATGCTGAGTTCCTCAAAAACAAGGAGGGTTCCACGGATTTCAGGAGGCGATATTTCTGAAATGTAGAGCGGAACGACCATACTCATCCTAATAGATTGTTAGCCCCTGCTGGATATTTCCTCGGCGGGAACTGACATTCCAATGCCAACTCCGCCAATAAACCGTGCAACGACCAGCATTTCGTAATTCATAGATGCAGTTTGGATGGCAGATCCAATAATGAATATGACGCTCGCCACAGCGATTGAGTATTTGCGGGAAATCTTATCGGCAATCCAACCTTGATTTATGGCACCTGAACAAGTCAGTTATATTCACTACCGAGATCGGCGTAAGCCAGTAAGAATGGTACCAATCAGTGCTCCGAGCTCGATCATGCCTGTCATAAGGCCTTTGTAAAACCCTGCGCCGGCTGCAGTCTCTGACACTTGTGGGAACCGCTCTAGAAACTGGGGCATTACTAGAATGATCGAGACGACTCCCTGACTAAAAAAATAGTTAACAAATATATAACCGTTGGTTTGTCCCAGAATGCCTTACTCGTAGCCAAAGAGCAGGCCTCCTATGGCGGCGAAGGAAGCACAGAGGGCGACATAACGGGAAGCAAAAATTCCTCGAAAGCCTAATATATAGTGAGCACACGCGCAGGTGCAGAGCAGGCCACATAGCAACAAACCTGAGAGCCCATAGCTTTCTTCTTCCATCCCTCTTAGGGAGATGTCTTCAATTTGAAGAGGCACATTGGTTTCATGTTTGTCACCCTTAGTGGTATTTACTGTACTCATGTTTAAGAGATGGATATTGGTAGCTGTTTGATAATGGCAGTTGTTGCTATCTTCATGTCGAGGAGATGGGAGGCACTTGGCCCTTTTGTACAAATTGTCGGAGGCATATTGGGGGGGATAAGGTAAAGCTGATAATGGAGGGTAAAAACGTCAGTAGGTGAGATCCGCAATTGCTTTATCACGACAGGAGAGGATATCCCCAGCTTGTCCGCGTTAAATGTGGGGCGAGATGGGGTAACAGTGCGGGGAACCAGGATGGCCAAAGGCTACTCCCCGCAAACTCTATCAGAAATGGCTAGAGCGGGTGCGGGGTGTGGGGTTGATAATCACAAAATCACATAAGACATAAATTGAAGAACGCCAATTGGTCCGGACATCTTTCGAAAGCGAGAATAGTAGATCAGTTAGGATATGGCAGAATATTACTATCAGGAAAATTGGGGAAGTGGCGGCCCCATGGGGAAAATCTCCCCGATGGCAAACTGTGACCGCGGAAAGAATTTCCATTAGAGATTCGGGAAAGACATGAATAGTTCACGGAATGTTTCCGAATACTAGGATGCTGGTAACATTCCTCCTCAGCTCTGCCTCCTCTCCACATACGACAAATCGTAACAGCAAGGCCCTACTTCATCAGTCTCGCAGCGTCGTCTTGCCTTCCACATGTAGAATCGAGGGCTACAATGCCGATTTTGTTTACACCACCATGTGGATATTCTGAACGAGGAACAATTCCAGGCCAGAGAAATTTCGTAAATGGTCGGCCAAGACAGGTCCACTGGCAGTCTAATTCTAATACTGTCTCATAATTCATTATATAACCAACAGCATCTGTATACTTTCTTAAGCAATTCCTCCTCAGACTTCTCACTCTTTATTTGCCATTTACCTTTCCTCACTTTCTACAGCAACACCATCACGATCAAAATACAATTGAAAGAAGATGACACCACCTAGGCTCAGAGTTGGCTGTGCAGGCCTTGGCCGTATGGGCAAGCGTCATGCTCGTCACTTCCTCGAGCGCACAGCTCGCGCCGAACTGGTCGCTGCTAGCACTCCTGATGAGATCGAGCTCCAATGGGCGCGTCAGCACCTCGAACCCCATGGTGTGACAATCTACAAAGACTACGATCAGATGCTCAAGCACGAACATCTAGAGGCAGTGGTAGTTGCGTCAGTAACGACGGTGCATGCCGAGCAGGCAATCAAGGCCATTAATGCCAATAAACACGTCCTATGCGAGAAGCCGCTCTCAACAAGCGTTGAAGTTGTGAGTTCTCATCTGGCGAGGAGTAGTGCTATGCTTTTGCTAATCATGATATTCATGTAGTCTCAAACAGTTGTTGATGCTGCCCGCAAAAAGCCACACCTCAAAGTCATGTGTGCTTTCTCCCGTAGATTCGACGACTCTTACCGCGATGCCTTCAACAAGATGGATGCCGGCCTGATTGGACGCCCATCAATCTTCCGCAGTCAGACTTGTGATATGCTTGACCCAAGTGGATTCTTCGTGGCATATGCCGAGTTCTCAGGAGGTATTTTCGTGGATTGCTCGATTCACGACATCGATCTCGCCCTGTGGTTCTTTGGACAAGATAGCATAGTCAAGTCAGTTGTGTCCAGCGGAATCACAGCTGTTCAGCCAGCACTTCAGAAGCACAAGGATTTTGATAACGCAGTCGGAATTATCGAGTTTTATGGTGGCAAGATTGCATACATCTACTGCTCTCGCATGATGGCTGCTGGCCAGGAGGATTCAACTGAGATTATTGGTACAGAGGGCAAGGTCACGGTTAACACGCAACCAATGTCAAACCTCGTAAACATCTATGAGCCAGGCGGAATCCGTCGCGAGATCCCACAAAACTACTACGGACGTTTCGAACAGGCGTTTGTGAATGAGGCAAACGAGTTCACAGCCGCCTGCTTGGATGATCTGAAATTACCAATGAAGCTGACTGGCGCTGTCCAGGCGGTGAAGATCGGTTGTGCCTTGCAGGAGGCTATGGTCACAGGAAACAAGATCTGGTTTGATGAGACCGGTGTAAGGATGGAAAGGGCACAGTTATAAGCAACAACAATCGTGGCCAGAAGGCCATGTCGCCGCCCGAGATAGACACACACCATTTGTTAACCTGTCAGTATGAATAGCGTTTCATTTTTAAGAGGATATCATTTTAAATATATCAAAAAAATTAATTCCAATTGCTCTATTATGTTGCTTATTATCATGCTATTATTCGAGTTATATTTTTTCATTCGACGCGTATAGACCGCAGGATTACGTTATAATACCAATAAAATTGTTTGCATCTCTATTGTACTGTTACGTTATTGAGACTCCGTATTTTCAGAGCTCAAAAGCAGATTACACCAATAATCTGCTTTTGAGCTCGAGCAAAGCTGCCTATATCGGACTGACCAAAACAGGAGGACCTGCACAGAGGTAAACTAAGTAGTGGACACCGAGGGAAGTAGCCGCACATTCCGTGTCCATGGCGTACAGTACACCACAAGACGTAAAGCACACCGAAGAATGGGCTGAGAAGTCTTCGTTATTCTGTTCTATCCGCCCCCTCTATCTACGCGACGCTGGACTGGATTGACTCTGTTCCTTCTCTAATTAGGGAATACCCTAACATTCCCCGAACACTTGATACTTAGGCAGCCGAAGTGGGAAACACTATAGGTCTGGTATTCCCAACATCATTACCCAAACAAGTTATTTCACCCTTTGACAAAGCCCAATATCACCTGGGATAGTACAGACTTCATGTGCTTACTAAGGTGGAACGTCGCAATATCCCTTGTCGTTGGGGAACCTTTCTTATTAGAATCCTCAAGTTTGATCTGCAAGGCTAAGGCTGCGAGATACGTACTGTAGTGCTGATGCTTCCTCCAAAACTTAAACTCCTGTAAGAGAACGGAAATTTTCTCCGGGATGCAACAAGTAGAGACCATGTAAAACTATGGGGTTAGAACCCACTTGAACGTTGATAGGGAAAGTTTCCCCGTCAAAGTTCAAGTGGGAACGTTCTCGTCGGGGAAACTTTCCCCGATGAGAACGTTCCCACATTTAATCGATCTAGGAAATTCCCAACGGCGCCTGACTAATTTGGGTTGCATAAAGGTTAGTGTAGTTCTTAGCGCTTTCCACAATAGCCAGAAATGGCAATATGTCCTACATAACACAATCGCTCAAAGAGGCAGATAGAAACAAGTCAAGATACTGTGGGTTAATCATCCTTTGCATATAGAACCGTGAAGTAATATATTAGAGAACTAGATTTCAAATGTTTGAGTATATTGGAGGTTTATAAAAGACCAAGGTTTCAACAACAGATATTATATTATAACATCTATTCATTGCTGCTTCATTTCCTTCGTCAAACTCTCAGCCAAAATGGCAACTACAATGCGTGCACCAGATTCTACCTCTTTGGAGTCGTGGAACAGCAAATTCCAAGCTCTAGAGGATACCTCTGATAGCATTGACGCTGTCAACTCCATGAAAGCTGCATCAAAATTCGATGCTGAGAAAGACAAGACGCAGTTCAGAAAATATGAAGACGCCTGCGACCGTGTGAAGAACTTCTACTGCGAGCAGCACCTTAAGCAGACCGTTGAATATAACCGGCACGCACGCGAAGAAATGAAGACCAAGACCCGAGCAAAGATGACCATCTGGGAAGCGATGGAGATGTTGAACACGCTCATTGATAATTCGGACCCGGATACATCCCTTTCGCAGATTGAACATTTGATGCAGACGGCCGAGGCAATGAGGAGGGATGGAAAGCCCCGCTGGATGCAACTTACAGGCTTGATTCATGACCTAGGCAAACTTCTGTTTTTCTTCGGAGCTCAGGGCCAGTGGGATGTGGTTGGAGATACATTCCCTGTGGGATGTGCATACTCGGAGAAGATCATCTATCCAGATACCTTTGTCGACAACCCCGACTACAGTCATGAGGTGTATAGCACGAAGTATGGGATCTACGAGCCCGGATGTGGACTTGACAACGTTATGCTATCGTGGGGCCACGATGAGTATCTTTACCTAATCGCCAAAGATCAGTCGACACTACCAGATGAGGCATTGGCGATGATTCGATATCATAGTTTCTACCCATGGCATTCAAGAGGTGCATATAGGGAGCTTATGAACAAGAAGGATGAGAAGATGCTGGAGGCTGTAAGGGCATTTAATCCATACGATTTATACAGCAAGAGTGATGATGTCCCAAGGATAGAGGAGCTGAAGGTAGAGCCGCCTACTCTTGTTTGCAAAACATTACTAATTACCTTATAGCCATACTATATAGAGCTCATCGACGAGTTCTTCCCAGTGAGAATAATTAATTGGTGAAGTCTGGATTTTTTACTAGCTGGGCTTAGTTGGGTGGCACAGCGTGCAGCGACATAAACTTATGTAGATTTTATCATGTTGAAAAGCAACCTGACTTATAGGGCTATATATTGATTCTTTATCGTACTCGCCTTTCCTTGAATGCCCCCTGCTTGTATGTATCCTAACACCAAGGCTGTGCCGAAAATTCGAATACTATTTAACGTGAATATCTGAAAATTTGGATCTTGTTTAGTTTGATCGCCTCTGCAAACAACAGTGCCGTTAGACTAGATAACAACTGAACCCATATTCTATTACTACATGTGTACCCCGACCATTACCCAAACAACTCAATGTCAACCGCATGATATCTCATGAATCACACGACCACGCACGCTCCAAGTCCCTCACAATTGCTGCGGTTGGGCGAGCATACTCGACCTCTAACTTATAGAGCAGGTCTAACATCCCGCGTTGTTGGTCGCGGTCGGTGAAGTGCTCACCGCAAACAGCAATAGCCATCTGTGCAATAAGAAGTGAAGATTCTGATGGGTTGTTTGAGAGCGCAACTCCACATATTCGTAGGACGATGTCTCGAATTTGTGCCGAAATACCACGAAGTGCTGCCGCCACACCTGGTCCTAGTCGAGGGACGGTTGGGTCATACGCGATTAGTAGGATGCGGGCAAGATCTAGATACAGCATGCCGGAGACATGGGTGTCTGCTAAGTACCAGATCTGTGGAAAGATTTCCCCATTGTGGCGGTTGGGTTCTTTGTAGTGGATAGACGAGAATGACAAGGGTTTGTGGGACTCCCATGAGTTTTCAAAGTCTTTCAGTTCATTCCACCGTTGAACCTTTCCGTTGCTAGACGATATATCTCCCCCGAAACAGAATTGCAACACATCGGCACAAAAAACAATAAGGCGGTTTGCCCATACAGTATCATTGGCCTTAACGAATGATCTAGGCCAAGACCACGCGCCTGTATGAAGACGAATTGGCCGTTGTTTCATAAAGGCTGACGTTATCTCTTGCCGAAGTGCAACCCTGAATGAAGCATGTTGGAGTGGCGTAACATCTGCGGTAGAGCCGTTAATTGCTCTTTCAATGTGAAAGAGCGTTGGTATTTGTGCCTCTTGTAAGAAAGTCTTCTGACTCGGTGAAGACACAGCATCGACTTGGCCGTTCATGAAGATCTGAAATGTACGTAAAAAGGTCTCTGACTCTTCGCTTGTAACTAAAGTCTGGTGTTCTTCGTAATACTGAAGGATCACTGCTGCTGCAAGCAAGTCCTTGTCTCGAACATGCTCGGCGTCTTTGGAGAGCTCAATGAGATATGCCAAAACTGCGTTGTGATATTGTATTGCAGTCTCGGAAGTAAGATTGTATAGAGGTATACCCTGATACTCTACTATACCAGCTTGGTTCTTAAATCTTGGGGCTTGAGCTAGATGTCTTGCGGACGCCGTGAATATTGCGTTTAATAAAGGCGGACACCTTCTGGCTCGCTGAGGTATCTCAAGAGCAAAATGTCTAGAGGGATCACAAACGTCAAACTAGGTATAAGTTAATGAATGTTTTAGACAAACCAACGCGGCTTTAGATTGATTCATGAGGAACTTGCCCAAGGTGCAATGGAACCCACAAAATGGTGCATTAGACATGCACACTGGGTCGTAGTCCACTGAAACGAGTTAGCAAAGTTTATTATCTAATATTTAAGAAAAGACAAACGTCATTAGGCCAGAAAAAGGTCTTCTTCCAGATCTCTGGTTTCAGGAGACCTGACAAGGCACTTGGTACGGCAGCTGCAGCCGAGTCTGCAAGACGTTGGCTATTTGCTATGTTCGGGGTCGAATTTGGACGGAGTGGTGGCACAGAAGTCGATGGAAGAGAAACTGGTGCGGGTGAAGTCATAATCTGCAAGGTGGGAGTTTCGTGTCTAGGAGACTTATAAACGAAGGTTGGGGCTTGTAATGATTGGTATTTGATAAAGTCTTGCGACTGATGGAGGGTGTTAGTATCGTCGTTGTTTGTGTCATTCCTAGACGCTTGAATGGATGTGGTTGTTTCAAGCGGGCTGAAAGCAAAAGATCTAGAAAATTCTTGATCAACTGACGAAGTATTATGAACGGTGTTGTGGATTTCTCTCGACATAGAGTTTGAGGTTGAGGCTGTCCTAGTAGTTCTATTATAGTCCTTTATTAGAACACTGGCTTCTCTTGGAATTTCCTCCTGAGCATAATAACTTTCAAGTTCTGGCCTTTCATCCACAAATTGCAATTTAGCTAAAACGAAATTTCCACATTAGCTAAAATGGTAAGTTGAACATCTAATATAGGAACTCGAGACTGGTATGATAAATGAACTGAGAAAAGCATAGATGCTAGTATTGAAAACCTTTTCTTCTAGGATGAAAGATGACTTGCTCTTCCTCTTCGCCTAGCTTAAGATGATACAATAGATAGCAGACGTAGAAACACGTTTCTAGAAGAAGATCCATCCTTTAACATTCCTCTATGCTAACATGACCCACCAAGTAATGAAGATATTATTCTCCGTCTTGTTACTTGATCATTCACAGTTATAGCTCTCATAATCCAACGAAGAAAAATAAACTTACTGTTGCTAGATTGAGTAAACCATGGCTGATCAGTCTTGAATGCAGCATCATATCTCGCAGTCGAACCATGACGGAATTTCAATTGATCCTTATTGCGTACACAAAGCGCGTTCAACCGACGGCATAGCTTGCAGGTGAAAGTATTGTCATCGGCTGCTCCAAGTCAGTACATTTCGCACGGAAATCTTAGGATTGCGCTGAATCTGCTTATTAGAGCGTCAAAGAAGAGCAGAGATAGCTGCTCTCGAAGAAAATTGGTCTTAACGGAAGGTGCAAGTGATTGTGTAGTTGCGTGATATTTGCTACTCCTCGAAAGACAAAAGCTATTCGAAGATTAAACGAAAGAAGGAGCTTACTCGTGCATTTTTGATGACGGTCTAAAAACAATCAGTAGATGCAAAACAGTAGGGAAAAGGTGCCTCTCTTGCCTCTACAATTCTCACAGGGATCCTCAATCTCTGACATAGTATAGGGCAAAGGGCTAGCCTAATATTAAAGGAAGACGAAGTTTCGAGCCATTCATACGTATCGACTGCTGAGAGCCTTTGTGGAGATAATACAGGAATCGAATGGAGTGTTGGGGAAATATATTGCGAGTGCGACGGAGGACCCCGCATTTCGTTAGTTACAGTACAAAAGACCCACCCACTCTACTCTAGAGTAGTTCCTACTGAGGACACCATCACTGGTACAACTGTCCCCTATAGTGGATCGATCTTGGGAGGGCTGCGCATCAATACTATCGTGTGGTGACACTCAGATCAGTGTACTAATCGTGGTCGGAAGCAATATGCGTTCGCGGAAAGCGATATCCGTTCGCGACCACCAAATACCACAGGTACCTTTACATAGTTAATTATATGTAACGTGACTTAAGGTCATAGCAAAGTATAGAAGCTATATGGATGAAGAGTCCGCATCTTCATATACCAACAATCCGCGCCAACATTCTCGCTTTCCAACAACCTCGCATCGAGCTCGTCGCTGCTTGCGACACCAATTATGACTCCTACGATTCTAATTTATTGCTAACTTATATAAGATGATGACTCCTTCCGTGCTACCAAGCTGCTAGTGAAGGATGGCTCACTCGGAGAAATTCACGCTCGGATCAACCTGTCTCGACCAGCAAGATCCTACTGGTGACCTCTTTTGACCTTATCTTTTGAAACAATTTCATTGACCACCTTACGGTTTCTTCGTTAGCTTCTCTGCACAGTCTGGCAGCATTTTCGTCGACATGGGGGTCCACGACGTAAGTCCTCGTGCTATCTTTGCCGCATATTGTCGCTAAAGCTGGTGGTACAGATTGACAATGGCCGATATTTCCTCGACGTCAAGTGGGTCTTACAAACCCCAAAAAGCAAGTCAACAGAGTTATCGCCATGGGTCAATAAGCTGTATATGGTGAACTGGCCAAATATGGTGACTGAGACAACGGATGGGCCATGATCGAATTTGCCAATGGAAGGTTCTGACGACGCACTTGGGACGAATTCTCACCAATGGCTTTGAGAGCACGACCCGCGTATGCGGCACCAAGAGCCATACTGCCATCAACGGCAACTCTACTACCAACCGTGTAGAAATTCGAGACTCGCACGGCGTGCGAACGGCAACCACTCCTGACGCATTCCTCTTTACGACAAGACTTTCATCAACGACGTCGCTGAGTTTTCTTCTGCCATCCTTGATGGCACGGAGCTCACATGTACTCCGGATGATGCGTACGAGGCGGCTAAGATTGCCACTGCTCTTCAATACTCTTTCAAGAATAAGGTGCCCGTCTACTTTGACGACGAGGGCAAACCTATCATGGAAGTTGCCAGGTTGAAAGTAAGTTGAGGTAAATAGAGGGTTATATGGATAATTTAGCAGGATAGTAAGGTGAGTAGTATAGAGTATGGTGGCTATAGTAAGGTGAGAAAAGGAAAGAGAAGAGGAAGAACTCGAATTATACATGAATAATCCCATGTTTCATGACTTGTTATATGTATTTCTCTGTTTTTGTCGTGGTCTCGTGTTCTCGTGTTAGTTTATCTCTCCTGGAGACCCCTTTCATTCCAAAGAGTCCATCTCATCTCACATCCCTCCTTCCTTCTCGCCGCAGCATCCCTAGCAACGGCACAATCCCACCTCCCCTCATCGACGTTATGAAGTTAGAAGGTGCGTTAAAGCACCCTCTCCTCCTTATGAAAACCACGCAAATCCCATGTGACGCCCCACGAAATTCCAAGCAAAGAACAAGAACACATCGAAATAAAAACTCTCGACCCAAAAAACAAACAGCCGATGCATATCTCATCAAGCTTCTCCCGATTATATCATCCCTGTTTCCAAATTAGCTTGTAGATCAACGCAATAGTGCCAGCAATGTAATATCCGTAGCCTCTAGGAGGTCATATAAAGTAGACAGGAGGAGTAAGTATATAACAAGAAGGCTAAAACTTCCGAGGTTGGTAGGGGGATAATGATTAAAATGTGAATAACGCTGTAAGGCCATAAAATATCTTCTACTTACTGAAGCTACTTGCCGCTTGGGTAAAAGCTGTTCTGCTACTTCATACCCCTTTTCTGCTGCCGGGGATAGTGGCATCTGGCTTTCGCTACGTATCTGAGTCCGAGCTGTTCTTTGCGTCATCCTGGGCACTCTTATGCTCGAGGACTAGCTTGCGTATGGCATTGGACCCGTATATTGTAGCCCACCGTAGCGGCGTCAGACCAAACCCATCCATTGAGCCGATCTCGGCATTTTGCTCGAGAAGCAGCTTGACTACAGACACGTGTCCATTCTCTTCAGCCTCGTACCCATTCTCTATAGCATGCAATAATGGTGTTCGACCAGACTCATCCATTGAGTCGACCTCGGCCTTCTGCTCAAGTAGTAGCTTGGTTACAACCTCGCACCCGTCCCCTGCAGCCCATGATAGTGGCGTTCGACCAGATGTATCCTTTGAGTTGATCTCAGCCTTCTGCTCTAGTAGTAGCTTGGCTACAGCCTCGCACCAGTTCCTTACAGCCCATGACAGTGGCGTTCGACCAGATGTATCCTTTAAGTCGACCTCAGCCTTATGCTCAAGTAGTAGCTTGGCTATAGCCTCATACCCGTACTCTGCAGCCCACGATAGTGGCGTTCGACCAGATGTATCCTTTGAGTTGACCTCAGCTTTCTGCTCGAGCAGTAGCTTAGCTACAGCCTCATGACCGTTCCCTACAGCCCGCGATAGTGGCGTTTGACCATCATGTATATCCTTTGAGTCGACCTCAGCCTTATGCTCAAGCAGCAGCTTAGCTACAGCCCCATGCCCGTTCTCTGCAGCCCACCATAGTGGTGTTTGACCATTCCGTATATCCTTTGAGTCGACCTCAGCCTTCTGCTGGAGCAGCAGCTTAGCTACAGCCTCGTGCCCGTTCACTGTAGCCCACGATAGCGGCGTTCGGCCATACCATATATCCTTTAAGTCGACCTCAGCCTTATGCTCAAGTAGTAGCTTGACTACAGCCTCATGCCCGTTCTCTGCAGCCCACGATAGTGGTGTTCGACCATTATGTATATCTGTTGACTCGACCTCAGCCTTCTCCTCGAGCAGTAGCTTAGCTACAGCCTCATGACCGTTCCCTACAGCCCGCGATAGTGGCGTTTGACCATCATGTATATCCTTTGAGTCGACCTCAGCCTTATGCTCAAGCAGCAGCTTAGCTACAGCCCCATGCCCGTTCTCTGCAGCCCACCATAGTGGTGTTTGACCATTCCGTATATCCTTTGAGTCGACCTCAGCCTTCTGCTGGAGCAGCAGCTTGACTATAGCCTCGTGCCCGCTCACTGCAGCCCATGATAGTGGTGTTTGACCTTTATATATATCCTTGGAGTCAATCTCAGCCTTCTGCTCGAGTAGCAGCTTAACTATAGACGTGTACCCGCGCTCTGCAGCCCATGAAAGTGGCGTTCGACCATCATTGCCCTTTGAGTCCACCTCGGCCTTCTGTTCAAGTAGCAGCTTAACTATAGTCTCATGACCATTCTCTATAGCCCATAATAGCGGCGTTCGACCATACTCATCCTTTGAATTAATCTCAGCCTTCTGCTTGAGTAGCAACTCAACTATAGTCTTATGCCCGTCTACTGCAACCCATGATAGTGGCATTCCTGCAGCCCACGATAGTGGTGTTCGACCATTGTTATCCTTTGAGTCGACCTCAGCCTTCTGATCGAGCAGTAGCTTGACTACAGCCTTGTTCCTGCTTACTATAGCCCATGAAAGTGGCGTTCGGCCAGACTTATCCTTAGAGTCAACCTCGGCCTTCTGATCGAGCAGAAGCTTAACTACGGCCTCGTACCCAGCCTCGTGCCCAACCTTGTGCCCGTTCTCTGCAGCAAATGAGAGCGGTGTCCGGCCAGACTCATCTTTTGAGTCAACCTTAGCCTTCTGATCGAGCAGAAGCTTAACTATAGCCTCATGTCCGCTCTTTGCAGCAAATAAAAGTGGTGTCCGGCTAGACTTATCCTTTGAATTAACCTCAGCCTTCTGCTCGAGCAGTAGCTTGACTATAGCCTTATCACCGTTCTCTACAGCCCTCGATAGTGGTGTCAGACTATCTATATCCTTTGAGTTGACCTCAGCCTTCTGCTCGAGCAGCAGCTTGACTACAGCCTCGTGCCCATACCCTGCAGCCCACCATAGTAGCGTTCGGCCAGACTCATCCTTTAAGTTGACCTCAGCCTTCTGGTCGAGCAGCAGCTTAACTACAGCCTCATGCCCGTTATCTGCAGCCCACCATAGCGGCGTTATACCATGCACATCCTTTGAGTTGACCTCGGCCTTCTGCTCGAGCAGCAGCTCGACTACAGCGTCGTTCCCGTTCTCTGCAGCATAATGAAGCGGCGTCCGGCCGTGCTCGTCCCTCAAGTTGGATGAGACTTCGATATTCCCACGCGCTTGCAATAGCCTTTTTAATAAGTACAGCAATCCAAAAGCTGCGGTCAAATGCAGGCCCGTTAATTGTTTCGGAAATTGTGGATTATAATCGATCCATCCTTGCTTTAAGGCCGCCATGGTCTGTACACTAGAGGAAACCAAATTGTCATTCATTAAGAAAACAAAGGCCTCTTCAAGAATCAGCTCTTGAAGTGGCTCTGCATGCTGCATCCAGTTTTGAGAAGCATAATTTAAGAGAACATTTTGTTCAAGTCTGCTCTCGAATTCCTCGTTAGGACAGCTGCCGCTCTCAAAAGGATGAAATGAGAGATAAGTGAGGCAGGTGCTAGCAATGACATTCTCGGGATCTGTTGGGAATATACGCTCAGATGCGCTCTCGAGATACTCATTGATGGTTAAGTGCGCGAATGCCACGGTTCCAGTGTTAGAATTAACAAGTATAAGCCCCTCACAGAAATCAACTATATCGCCCTCTCTGAGTATGAAGTCCTTGAAGTTCTTACGATATTCACATGGCTTAATTGATGCAGCGAGTCGCATCTCTGGCAGTGACAAGGGCCTCTTGGCACAGAGGGTCCAGGCTAATATACGGAATGCCTTATCTGAATGATGTTCCTGACTTTTGATTCGTTCAATGGCCTGGTCATAAAACTCACCTTCTTTCATCGGGAGAGTTTCGAGAGCTTCTAGCAGATCTCCCATTGTTGTCAACTTGCTGATTTTGTCCATTTGTAAACGTGCCAGATTAAAGCTAGACTAGCGGATTAGCAAGATCTCCTATTGAAATACAAAGGATCCACACATTTCAGAATACTTTGCCACTACCGCCTGAGTAATTTCTTCTAACAGGGTCTGATTCTCTTCAAGGAGATATCTGAGGTTAGGACTCCCGTACTCCTCATCATATATTCTCCAGTGAATATACGACTCGATGTCCTGACTATCTGGGCTGATTTTGAGAACAGCACTGTCGGGAGCTTGGCCAAATAGCCCTCTAATTCCGGACAGATCTCGAGAAGTCACCAACATCTGAACCCCTAACTTCAGTAGTGAATCTATTAACCACTTGCGGTTAACACCGTTAGAGTCAATGTCCGCACACTCGTCCAGCGCATCGAGAATCAAAATACTTTTGTGCATTCTGTCAACCACCTTGGATAGGAGCATAAAGTAGTCGTTTAGGCTTGGTGATCCAGATTTGTGTTTCTTGCGAAATTCAGTAGCATCCATCATTATGCGATTTCCTATCTCAAGGGCCATTGGAGCAATAAGTTGCTTCGTAAGACTCGCAATCACTTCACCCATGCTGTTGGTGTTCGTGGCTTTGTAGTCGAAGTACATCCAAGCAATCCCTATTGGCTTGTTCTCTGCAGTATCTGAGCGATATACAGTCCGGCAGTGGTCAATTATAATAGACCTAAGCTACGAATGAGCAAGGCAACATAATGTAGAATGTAGATTTCTTACGCCAGAAACGTCTTCCCAGCACCAGCTAGATAAGTTGTTAGCTCTATTACAACTCGTTCAGGATAAGTGCTTACGCTTTCCAGGACACCATAATGTCTTCAGATTTCCATCCATCCATCTCTGGAATGTCTCATTTTTAATTATCCACTGCCCAGAATCCTCCAGGCGACGGTTCCGTATATTAGCATGCATTTTACTCGTGGATATTTTGGATAAAAAATCCAATGTTTTTTCACATTCATCCTTCCACTCTTTTTTCTTCTCGTCAAAGAGAAGCTCCTGCTGAATAGCTCGGTCAAGGGCCTCTATTGCCGTGGCTAGCACTTGTTGCGAATCCGCAAAATCATCTCCTCCGACTGCCTTGGCCATGTTGATGACGAAGTTGGTCCGCAGGGAAGCAAGGCTAATTCGCAAGGATCCGATAATTGCTGAAAGAAGATCGGTGGAGACTTCTAGCAGATTATCAGAGAGCTGGGTGTATCCGAGCTGATCTATATTTTCGAAGAACGACTGGTACTTGTCTAATTTGTTCAAGCAATCAGTAATCCCGTTAGAGCGACTTTGTTGCTTAGCTGCTTGCTGTTATAACTGTATTTAGCCACTTGTAGATATAGCAAAGAACTATTTAAGGTTCGCAAAGCTTACGTTGACAATCACATTCAGCGTGTTTGCTGTTAGCTTCAATGGTGCAAGTCCCGCTGCCTGGTTTGAATAATCAGTTAACAATCCACGCGCTCCACGCGTAGAGGATAGCTAGAGATAGACTCAACTCACATCTGCTCCAAATGATACAATACCCAACACAACATTTGCAATAGGATATACCTTTTCCATGAAATTTTTCACCTTCCCTCCTGTAGTTGATTCTCCTATTTTGAGATCGGATAGTGCTTGCTGGACCACCTTTCCAAAATCTGCGGCGCCTTGGGTCGATAATGAATCAGAGGAAGTAATGTCTTCATCCTTGATGAGAGTGTGGCCAGGAAATTTCGTTTCATATTTCAAAAGCTCAGCTTGAAGCTCTTCTGTAGCCTTTTGGAGTTCTTCTTGGGCTTTTATGACCCTGGGATTCTTATGGGGAGTCTTGATTAATGGCGAAAGTTTAATTCGATCTATGATGTTTCCGGTTAACCATTAAGCTTTTACGAGGACGAAAATGTTTATATATTATTGGAATTAATGTTGGACATAATATAGAAATTTGTAACCGTACCAATTGGCTGCTGGGAGAGGGGGGTTGTCTCCTGTGTAGCTGCAACTTGAGAGGTAGAAGAAAGGCTGGACGAGGCGGGGATTGAAGCTGCCTTTAGAGGAATCAAAGTGGTATCAGAAGTTTTACCAGCTAAGGGTACATCGGAAGCCAATTTGTTCAAAGCAAGCTGCTTGTGAGACGCTGAAGCTAGAACCAACGGGGTTGGAGTTTCTTGCTCAATCGAAGTGGAAGTCGGTGCACTTGGCGATGGAAATGTTTTGGGGTTTTTGGATAGCTGTAATAGGTCACGGAGACGGTCTCGCTTGCGCCTAGGGGTCATGTTTGATGCTAGAGTAGTTATTGTGCCGCTATAAGTCTGTAGTCCCGTCGTCCTCGCTATTGTTGCTCTTACAGTCGTTAGACCATCAGTGTTTGGCAGTATCGCATCGAGATGCTTAATAAGATGATAAACTGTAACAACGAGCGATAAGTATCGAAATAGACGTGCTCCCGCCTATGGGTCTAAGGACAAGAGCAATGGGGTTGGTCGTACTATTGATGGTTATGGTGATTGTGATGCTGGGAGATGGCTAGTTTTGTTTTTCGTGGCCCCGGAGATCCTGAGGACATGCAGGTCGGATGTGTTGGCAGCAGTGCATGAGGTGGCTGAGTTATTTCAGTGGTCGCGTTGCTACCTGAAGCACAATTGGTTGTCGTGGCAGAAAATATGTATGGAGAGTATTGAAATTAGGAAAAGCGTGCTGCGTAAAATAATAACGAAAGCTGCTATTTTAGCAACCTCTGAGCCGTCCCATCATTAAAACGAAATACTTCATAGACCATAGGCAATCTTTGGCTTTTAAAGCACACATCAACATGAAATATTAACTCTGGTCCAGTTGGGGGAGGTTTATAAGGCATTTCTCGGCGGGTTCGATCACTTGGGTGGATTAATCACCAAAACACCAAGACGAGAGTCACTCTACTTGAAATTTAAAACGCTCCCACCAAATCAAGTACTCCTGTGTTAAGCTCCTGTGATAAAGGTATCTTGCGCTTAATTTCCAGATATTTTACTAGCGATAAACCATGTGATTATGCTTCGGACACATGGTGGGCATGACCCACGATTCACAATGTGCCAACGAACGACGTCGTAGTAATGCGAAGTGATAAATATTGGAATCTAATGCCTTAGGTACAAACCACCATTGCCCTGCGCTGTTCATCGAGGATCAAAAAAGTCTCCGCACATAATGTCAAATTCCAGCAAGCAAGCACCACGTCTACAGTACTGTACAATACGAGAAACGCTTTGCAGAAACCTCTTTCCCTTCCAGTCTTTCAACATGCGTTACCATGCGACATTAGATCTGCCCGTTCATCACCGCCTCCTCACCTGCTACCATCAAGAGCGATTTCTTGATCACGATGCACGACCTCGCCATCCGGCTGGTGTACTTTAACCGTGTCACCAAGTTCCAGCGCGGAATAGACGCTCTGGGTGCTAGCCTTGACCTCTCTAGCCTCGCGGAGCAGGCGCTCGGGGTGGAAGACGTTGAAAATTATAATAGCAATAAGCATGGGGGAACCCTCCATCGCAATGGCGAAACGCTCATTTGTAATTAGGTACCCGCGCCAGCCCTGCCGGAGTTCCATAGACCGGTAGATGCCACGGAGGACCATACAGGTGACTGAGAGATATGTTGCGAGGGCCAGCTGCAGGAGCGGCTTATTTCTCCTGATCGTCTCGAAGCCGCGGAAGAGGACGTACTGGTATAGCGTGGTGAATATGCAAGTGGAGACAAGCTGGAACATGATGCCCCCGACCATGATGGTGGTGGCGCTGTTGGTAGACTGCTTTTTGCTGAAAGCCTGGCCGGCCAAGGCGCCACCGACGCCCTGCACAACGAGGGAGATAATGTCGATGGTGAGAAAGATGATTAGGTAAAGCTTTGGCTTGAGTGGGGAGGCGTGTTGGCCGAGAATGGGGATCATCAAGGCTAAGGTGGTGTAGATTCCAGCGGTTGTGAGGGCGGGAGCTGTTTAGAGATAGACTTTGGTTAATAGGTGGTTTCTGTATCTCTCACTGTCGTTCTCGCATCGTCTCCCTCTCCCAACAAACAAAAAAGGGACATCTTAAGCGTGACTTACCCATTATAAGAGATGAAAGCTGAGCCTGGAAGGCCTGAACGGAATAGGAGCATTCATGCGCAGCTGTTCGAGCAGCCCAGCCAGCGAGCTCGCCAAAGGCACCGAGGACGAAGACGAGCAGCCACCATTTGCGATAATGATAAGTTTGCCAGCAGTGGGTGACAAGCGACCCGAAGAAGAGAACGGTGAAGACGATTCCGGGTACCAACTCTGGTTCATAGCCAAATATATTAGGGATCTTTAGGTTGAATTCCATGCACGGTTCCGTTGGGGGGAGGAGTGGTGGTGGGGCTGTGCTCATTGCGACGATATGTAAATGATATGGAGGATATGAAGGAGATGGAGGAGATATAGAATATGGAAGCTATGATGGATATGAGAGCTACTTTATGGGTTAGTGTTGAATGGTAAAGAAAAGGAACTGTGTGGATGAGAAGTCGGAGATGAGACGGGGCTGTGTAGCGATTCGAATGTAAACAAAGTGATGAACGATGTGATGAGCGAATTGTCGCATGGTGCAGAGACTTCTACAACAAAATGTAAGAACGCGTATTAATGCATGCACCTGGGTCTCGGCGTTGGTGTCAGCATTTGTTTTGTGCGACATCCAACAACCTCTCTACCTTTAGCCGGTGGGAGGCATGGACCTTAGAAGTACTTACTTACATAGTTGGCTATTCGGCAGCCTCGGAATATATACCTAAAGGTATAATATATATAACCACCGAATAGACTCGACGGCGTCTTGGTTAACCAGTTTTACTTAGTGGTTGAACCAGAACATATATGACAATATGTAGCTTATGAAAAGAGTCCATTCCGAGTATAAATATAGAATAACACACCCTCAGTATGGAACTGCGACTCGACTTTCATGTAATTTAGACCCATACTCTCGACGACCTCTCGTAGGCAACCACTCTCCCCAATTTCAACGTCCTTGGCACGTCGAGGCCTTCTCGTTCACCATGGGGTTTCTCTGTTGGCACGGCATAGGTACGAATTCAGACGCATACACGAGGCCCAGCTTGCTCCTATCCGTGCGCATATGAATCAGTCGCACGAATTTGTCGTTGTTGACGGCCAGATGGGGTGCGAGGCTGCTGAAGGTAGGATCTAGAGCTCTCAGTCATTCTATCGTTTCTCTCCACAAAGTATTCAGCCGGAACTACGGGAAGTTTCTGGCTCAGGGGTTATACCTTATACCCCTTGCATAGAAATAGAGTCGGGGGAGTATCGTGCAGAGTATCCTGCATATAACAGCCATGTCTAACTTGTCACTGCTGCTGGTCAATATATCACATTGCATATATACAGGAAGAGGCAGGAATATTGTTGCCTGTGGCCAAGGGATTCAGGAGACCGTGTTCGATATTCATATAAGCACCACCACGTTCTACCATACTCGGCGCATATAATATTCCTTGCCTACTGTGCGAGCTCCACCCTATTCACAAGGGTCTCTGACCATACGCCACGCGACTATTGAGATGTTAGAAGCTATGCAAACGAAGGTGGAGTAAGTAAACTCAAACACTCACATAACCCAGTATGCATGAATACCCTCATTCTCAATATCAGTCCTAACACCCTGCAGTAACATTTGCACCTCCTCTGGTGTCCACTCAAGAACCCTGGTTAGTGGAGCCATAGCTAGAGCTTCTAGTGCGTCCAGCGTATTTTGCTTACTCCACATACCAATCGTTTTCAAACCCTTATCCCTTGGCCACATATTTACTGGCCACTTAAAGTCAATGACTGTGACATCGACAAAGCCAGCATCCTCCAATCTCTTCTTATGTTGAGACGCAGCGTCCATATCTCGGCCCATTTTCCCAAATGCCTTCGTTACTAGGCCCCACCATTCTGCCAACGGACAAGACGGTGGATCACTAGTAAATGTTTTATCATCGCAAGCAAGGCCAACGACGTCCTGTAATTCAATGTAGGCACCGGGGTGAAGTTGTTCGTAAGATCTTCTAATAAACTGTGGCCAGTCGAGGAAGGAACCGACCATCATACGAACGTGAATGAAATCAAACTTTTCGCGGACGACCCATTCGTCTTCTGCGTCATCAACGAGAAATTTCAGGTTAGGGGGCACAAAGCTGGGCTGAATAGGGCTCAGGTCAATGCCAGTTACTTGGGACTCGGGATATTCGTCCGCTGCAGTTATTATGTTAGACGAGGCTAAACTGAGATCATGGTAACTAACCGAAATCTATCGCCCAGATTCCCGTTCCTGTACCAACATCAAGGCAGGTGTGGATCTGTTCTTTGATTGGAGCGAAGAACAATTTCCCTCCAAATGATAGCAGGAACAAGTGATGTTGTAGGTCTTATATCATGGTTAATGTCTAATTAGGTATAAGATGTAACAGGAATTTTCAATAGAAACATACCTAGTCGCTCTTGCTCGTACTTAAAGTAGAGTTAGAGTATATAATTTGTTGCACATGTAATAGTGACAACCTACCTGATCATTTGGTATAGCATAAACTTTGCGGAAATGAAAGGTCAGTATATAGCCCGGTAATCATCTGGGATGCTTTCTTACCCCCTTCGCGAAAGGAATGATACGTCCGGCCATTCTCCTGGCGGTACTCTCTCACACTTGATGCAAGCGATGTGGTGCTTGACCTGTAACTAGATATTAAAATTTTGCGTACATGTGCGCTTTCCGGGGTTTGAAGAGCTCACCTAGAATCGTCCAAACCAAGGGCTGAATCACTGTCAGTCTGCAACAACCCGTGCAATTAGTTTATAGATCATGTGGCAGTAAGAGCAGCGGAAGGCAATACTTCAACTAGTTCTTCCTCGACTACCTCTTCAGCTACTAGTTCTTCTTCGACTACCCCTTCAGCTACTTCTTCTTCAGCTTTGGAATCGTTTGGTGGTTGTAATGGTAAAACACCTACCTTGGAGATGGCTTGGCGCAGGTATGTCTGGCTGACTCGGTGCGGGGCTGTCTTGCTCGGGAACTAACGGCGGCGCAACTGGGGTCAGTGGAGCGGCAACTGCGGTAGTGGTGGTGGTGGTGGTGGTGGCTATTGTCTCGGACGGCGCGTTTGGCGCTTCAGCCAGCGGTGTCGTCGACATAATCACACTGAAGATGAAGATCCGGCGTACAAATATCTAGTCGGTGAAACTCGAGTTGTTAAAGAGGTCTACGAGTTGTACTTGCACACAAAATTAAGATTATTAGGTGTGGGAAAGGCAGAAGGAAGTATATGTACACCTGTTGTAAGGTAGCTCAGTGAGGGGTCCACACCTTTTTGTAATGATTGGACCGGGGAATGTGGGAATGTAGTCCGTACATAGTTCCCTTCCCTATCCACGACATCAACCAACCATGGCTCTGGCATGTCCGTTCTTCATGACAATTCATACACGAGTTGTTGTCGCACAGCATTATGACCATTACCGTTACCGTTGCGCTGAGAAGCGTTTCTCCGTATAAAGTCGCATACAGTCGTTGTTGCCTTTGCTCTTGCTTTTGCTGTATATTTGGCCTATTTGTATAAACAGTACTTGAAACTATTGAAACTAAATGCTAGGCTGAGCAATGGGGACGAGTGGTCCCGTACCGCCAGTTTGAAGGATGCCCAACCCGAACAAGCATCTTCAAGGGAGTCTTATCTCCTTCCCTGTCATTGAGGACACCGAAGCTTCTAAAAACGAAATACCTGCAGGCAGTGATCAAGTAAGAACTGCGAATCTAGCCACCTGTCATAGGGCTACTGAGTAAACAGTCACCAGACGGTGGCGATGAGTTCGAGATGGATTGTCACAACATCTTTATCCCGCGTGACACTAGCGTCGGCTACAGCGCCTGAGGCGTTCATAGAAACAGAGAGATTCCCGGGCACAAACCCAGACATGTTCCGCCCTGAAAGATTGGTGACTGAAGATAACTCAAAGCTAGCAGTCATGAATCGAACTGCTGGACTGTTCTGGGGTTACGGGAAGTACTAATGTCTTGGAAGGTCCGTGGCTTTGATGGAGTCGAATAAGGTATATGTGGAAGTATGCCTCTAAAGCATGAAGTGAAAGACGTCCCGTTCCGACTGACTTCAGTAGTTGCTTCTAAATTTCGACTGTGAGCTTGTGGATTCTGTGAGACCGAGGGGATACAAATGTTGGGCTATGGATTTAGTCTGAAATGTGGGTGCGAGTTACTGAGAGTGGAGGCCGCAAAAATGGACAAGAGGGTCTAGAAGAGGCAGGAAATAATAAATCGAAAGTATAACACTACTACCCTACAAAGCGTATAGGCCTACATTTACATTTAATAGTCGATGAAGGGCAGAAAGTAAGAAACTACAGCAATAGCGTGAGCAAAGTAAGTGTATTTCTCACTGTCCTGTTGGAGGCTCAACGCCATCACCGAGCCACCTCGTTTACTTGCTTGTTGATCCCCCGTTGGTTCTGGGATGTTTTGTCTCATCACATCTCACACACTCAGGGGAGTTAGACTCCAACCTATAGTCAAGGTATCAATGTACCTGACATCTAAAATTCAACTCCCCAAGTTTTTTATCACATGCCAGGAAAATCCACAGCACCCCCTATTCTTCTATTTGCAAATAAATCTTCCAGCGTCACCAAACCAATCTTCGTCCACCAGGGACAAATATCACTCAATCAGTCAGTGTCAAGCCATGAGTGGGTAGACCGGGACTATTCACACGTGCCGCTCCTTCCGCCTTTGACGCCTTCCACCATCGCCGGCGCCCCTTTAATGCTGGCACGTCACAACCAAACCGCCCTTCCTTCCACTTTCAACAACAGAACCTCAACGACCGCACCTTCCCTCCCTCTTCATCAACATACACAATCCATCGCATCCCCCACCCCCTCGCTTTTCCTCGCCAAATCCTCGTCTCCAAGAGATTTATCGAACCCTTTTAATTCTCAAAACTCAAAATATCCCCCCTTTCAGGCATCGGAGACCATTTCTGGTGCCTTGTCTTCATTTTTAAATACTACACCCAGCAATGCTTTTTATGATTCAAGATGAAATAGTAGAGATATGATAACGGAGTATAGATTGGGGAAAAAAAATAGAAGTTTTGAAAGCAACGGTTAGTTGAGAAATAATTAAAATTATTGTTCTGCAGCATAAAAAGAGAGGGTGGGAGGGTAGAGCGTGCAGTTGGCAGCAAGAAGAGGAAGGCGCGCGAGTGACCAGGCTAGAGAGGGAGCCTACCACGCCATGCTCCTTTTCGGCGACTGGGGGTAGCTGTAGACAAATAGAAAGTGGCAAAACGGGGATATAAAGACAAAAGAATGAATATAAGACATAAATACGAGATTCAACTTGCCTTATGAAGCGATGGAGACTTAGGGATGGTACATAACATAAATCACAGACGATTTTCAGCCTCCCTTATCCCGATCCTTACTCTCAAATACCTAAGGTGGATAACCCCCTATTTAAACTCTCCGTCCTCCTGCCAACCCTTGCTTAATGCATACTAGCTGACGAAGTAGGCTTTGGAAAGTCAAAGCAAGCGCTGTTCGTGGCACATCTCCACGGTTTACTATTCACAGAATTAGCCCACAGAGCGATTCTCCTCACCACAGCCTCCCTATTTCTCGCTACTCTCTCCTCATAACCGCTGTCTTCTCGCCACCACCACCACCACCACCACCGGCAACGGCCCACCCCCACGCACCACACTCACCCTAGCGCCTAGAACACAACTGACAAACCATCCAATCCGCTCCACCACCTATGGAATATTATGGTTGTTACTAAAGTTTGTGGTGACTACTCATCTGCGAAAAAAGGGGCGCCTTTTATATCTCTTCGTAGGAAGGGCGGAGGCGAGGGACGAGTTTCTTGGATTCGGGTTCGGGGCGAGTGATCGACGGCGCGCGTTGTGCCTGGGAATGTGTCAGTGGACGAGAGCGCCTGATCATGAATTTGGATTATTGGGTTGCTTTGGTGGCTATTGCTGGTGGTATTGTCTGTATGCCATGGAGTAGTGTAGAGAGATCTACAAAGGTAGAAGTACTGATACCCCTTTGAGACTCTAGGGAGCAATCCCCATCGAATAACAAATCAGGCACACACGCAAATAGAGCAATGAGAATATTCACCAGACGAGCACACGAACACGAAATCACATCACCGCCCCCTCACCACACCACAAAAACCCATCAGCACACAGCATAGACGTCTATAACTCCAACTCCCATTTATGAACAAAACTATTTATAATCCACAGGCCCCGCGACCATCGTGTACTTGTGCTGCTGGCTTCTCAAAACTCGCAATCCTGGCAAAAACAGATCGAATAAAACGCCACTCGGAACAGAGACATAAAAAAAAAGAGATAACAAACAGGAGACGGCGGAACATTACAAATGTACGTGAGTGGACACAACCCGGTGGGAGAGAAAGGGACAGCTGCTTTGCTCAACGCCGCATCCGCTTCTGTGAAAGAGTTGCAGAAAGCAGACGCTACGGGCAGCATGCTGGAGATTCTCCCCTCCGTCGGTCCTCTATCAGACACTCCGTCTCATCGCACAGCACCCACTCCCCACTCCATTAGGCCCTTCATCCCTCGACACCCTCAGCCCGTCTAACAGCACTTCCCACCCCCGCTCCCGCTCTGCGCCACATCAACCCCCTTGCTCTCCTCCGTCTTCGCGCTATCGACGATCCGTCTCTTGATATCCGCTGCGAGGCTGAAGAAGGCCTTCTCGACGTTGATGTTGGCCTTTGCGCTCACCTCGAGGAAGGGGATGCCGAGCTCGTCGGCGAGGGCCTGGCCGCGCTCGGTCGAGACGGTGCGCTTGTCATCCCAGTCGCACTTGTTGCCGATGAGGATCTTGTTTACGCCTTCGGTGGCGTGTTGTTCGACGTTGGAGAACCAGGTGCGGATGTCTGGAAGGGGGAGGGGTGGTTAGCATGTGCTCGTATTCCTTGTTGTTGCTTGGTCGCCGCGGTGACGGGAATAGACAAAAAGTCTGTGGATGGCGGAGGGGAGACAAACTGTTAAAACTCCTCTCATCTGTAACATCGTAGACTAGTAGAATTCCCATAGCGCCACGATAATACGCCGTCGTAATGGTGCGGAAGCGTTCTTGGCCCGCCGTATCCCAGATCTGCAGCTTAACGCGCTTGCCGTCCAACTCGATGGTGCGGATCTTGAAGTCGATGCCAATAGTCGTGATGAATGACGGGGTGAAGGAGTCCTCGCTGAAGCGCAGCAGACAGCACGACTTGCCGACGCCCGAGTCGCCGATGAGGAGGAGCTTGATCTGGCGCGCGGCCTGTTAGCAGGAGGGAGGGAATGGGGATGGGCTGCGCTGCGAGGGAGGAGGTACCAGGAAGTCATAGTTGCGGGATCCGGCCATCGTTGCGGTAGTTGTTGTTGTGGTGGTGGTGGTGGGAGGGAGAGGGGGAGGAGGACAACGAGGCAGTCGTCGTCGTCTTTGTGGGGTCTGGTTCTAGGTAGCGGGAACAGGAACAGATCGCGGCGTAGATTTCACGAGCTGCGTGTCGATTGGCATAAGGCTCTAGCAGGCGGTGTAGAATTGCGAGATCGAATATATAGCCGTAACTTGCTTCTTGGTTATTTTCGTCGTCGGCGTGGGAATCGTTGAGTTGGTGACGACTGTCGGTGGTGGTGGAGGCAAATCAATCAAGGTACGGTATGTTTCGTTAGTTGGGTGACGATAAAGTTGTCTGGGGTCTATGATGCGCGGCGGCGGCCGTGGGCTCCGCTAGAACGCAGAACTGCATTGACCCCTGCGCGTGGCGAGGTGGTCCTCCGCAGAACCACCGCACACGGAGTTGCATACGCATCCAACTCCACGATCTCCGTGATTTAAATGATCTATCCCCACGATCTCCACGATTCGAATTACTGAAACTATTATACTACAGGGTACGGGGTATAGAGAATGTAACGAATAATAATCCAGTTGTAGCTCTTCTATCATATTTTCTATATTTCCTCGACCATGTTCCCGTCCATATTGTTTTCCTCCAAGGACGACATGATCCAAGTTGTAAGTCTGGTATCATCATACTATATTTCATTGTCTATCATTTAGTCTATATTGTCTTCCTTGCGGACAAGTATCGTATCTATCAAAATGCCTCCTCTTATATCTATACTCTCATTCCTTCCCAATATCGACAATAGCCTTCACAAGCCCATCTAATGTCCCCTTCCTCGTCTGCACGTTAACCACCACCCTGAAGAAGTTCCCCCTCTCCCCCGGCGCATGATCAACCATGAACCCCCTATCAACCAACTTCTCCACAATCGCCGCCGTCTCCTTCGTATTTTTCTCGGGCACCTCACTCAGCCCCCTCGGCGCATAGTAAAAGCACACCTGCAAGCAAGGCGGCGGATTCTGCGACACCAGGACGAAATCCTTGTTGGCAGCCACCAGCCCAGCCAGGTACGCCGCAGCATTAAACGCCTCATCAATCATGCGTCCGTACCCCTCGGCACCATAATACGTCCAGCTCAGCGCGACCTTCAAGCTATCCGGCCTGCGTCCACACTGCGGTGTCAGATCCGCCAGGTCCCACACCTCGCCATCGGCATCAGCACCATGGAATAGGTACCCCGCAGGCAGCGTGTTCGCGCGGTGGAACTGCCTTAGGTCCTTCCCCAACAGCAGCGAGCACGTCGTCGGGGCTCCGAGCATCTTATGCGGGTTAACAGCCACAGAGTCGGCAAGGTGCACGCCCTTCAGCTTATGGCGCTGCGTCTCTGAGAAGACGACCGAACCGCCCCACGCGCCGTCAACGTGCATCCACATCCCGTGCTTGCGGGCGATGGCCGCAATCTCTTCGAATGGGTCGAAGGAGCCCAGGACGGTGGAGCCGGCAGTGGCATTGACGAGGAGAGGCGTCTTCCCTGCGTCCTTGGCGGCGAGGATGAGGCGCTCGAGCTCGGACGGGAGCATAGCACCTGTCTCATCGACGGGGACGGGAACGAGGTTGCGGGAGCCGAGGCCGATCATCTGGGCGGCTTTCTCGAAGGAGTAGTGGCCATGGGCGGAGGTGAAGATGACAAAGTTGTAATTGCCATTACCATCGGTCTTGGTGTCGGGGTAGAGCGTGTTGCGGGCGATGATTAGAGCACTGAGGTTGCTTCCGCTGCCGCCTTGGGTGGAGAAGCCACCGGCATGGGAACCCGTGAAACCGTAGAGGTTGGCAAAGCGTTTGGTGATTGCTTTCTCAATTACGGTTAAGGCGGGGGAGACTTGATAGACGTGAACATTGGTGTTTAGAGTTGCAAGAATGAGCTCTGAGACCACGCCGACGGGGTTTGTGCTGGCGTACAACTTATCCAAGAAGCCTTGGTCCCAGGTGTTAACGCTGTACTTCAAGACCTGTTGGATAACATCCAATAAGGCAGTTTTGCCGCCTCCGGTCTCTGGAAGTTGCAAATCAAGCAACTTTACGAGTTCCGTGGGCTTGTGTGACTCGACCAGTGCGGTTCCGGCGTTTCCGCTTCCACCATAGCCTGTATGTTTCACAGCCGCTTCATCATCTGCCCGGCGAATAAAAGGGATAATGAGACCCTGGACAGAATTTAAGAGCTACCACATGTCAGTATACATATAAAACATCCGGCATGCTTTTGTCCATTTGTAAGCTTACATCTGCAACCTCATCTGCCCTGTTCAAGGGAGACTCGTTCACTTTGCCATTGATCGCCGGCGGCGCTGATTCTATGGAACCCATTACAAAAAAATATACAGATATATACAAATAAACATATACCCTGGAGAAAGAGCAAAGGTATGACTCCCCTTCATAGATTTCATATGGCCGAGGCCCGGGGGGCAATTATGCCATGTCACGTGATGTCTCCGGTCTCCGCCACAATTGTGAGAAAAAAAAATTGGGACCTGACCAGATACCAAAAGGAGACACCGCCCAGCAGAAAAACGGTCCAATGGGAATGGATGAGTGGCATGGGTATGTTCCCATGTTATAAATCTCGGGTTTTGAGAATAGTGAGTGAATACCACTGTGGCAAAGGGATAGATATTATTTCAAAAAATTGCCTCATTTTCAATATCTAGGGCAAAAAAAAAATAACCAACATCAGTAAGGAATGAACTGATAGAAGTGAAAGGTAAAATATAAGAAATCGGTCCACGTTGACAGCCACTTCTCTCTGCCCTATCCTTCCAAATAAAGCATTTAACGAGCGTATTACATTGTTCTCAACCCCAACTTCCTCATTCCCATATCAGTAATCAGAGACACACCCTCCCATCCCTATACCCTCCACACATCCAACTAAAAAATCTAGCACCCCTGATACAACAACGCCGAAAACGCCGTCTCCTCCGTGACATCACAAGAAAATGACTCCCCCGACTTTATCCCCTGCGAATGCACCTGATGCCCCTGGCACGAATTATCCGAAAACCAAGAAGCAGTAGGATAATCCCCCCCGACCTTCTCGCGCCACAAGTACGCTGTCTTGAAGGAATGCCCACCCCCCTGAACGCACACGCCGCACCCGAAGTTGTCGCTTTGGAAAACGACGCTGGCGCTGCATTCGGTGCCACTGTAGGCGATGAATTGGTTTCCGCCGCCGCGCTTGGAGAGGGCGCGGGAGAGGGTTTGCTCGGATGCGGTGAGGTTGTAGATTGGAACGCGGGACATGGGCTCCCAGCCTTCGGTTGAGTTGAGGGTGAGGAGTTCGAGGTATTCTTCGTGGGTTAGGCCTGGTAGGTTGGTCTGGTCTGTGGGGACGGCGGCGCTCTTGCAGAGGCCTGTGAGCAGGGTTGCTGCAAGGATGGTGAGACCTGAAATCTTCATTTTGAGAGTGAGAAGTGTTTGTTTTGGTGGTGCTTCCTTGAAATAGGCAGTAGTGAATTTAGACTTAGAAATGTGACAAATCTAATATGAAGATGATGACCCAGTACTTTGAACATAAGGGATCTCAGTCATCGTATATATATTGTAACTTTTTATGACACTTCAGTAACCACAATGCTGTCTTACAATTTCTCTCACGCCCAGTGCAGTTGATGATGTCTCCATAGCCAATCCTATACTTCCATCACAAACTATGCTTAAGTTCGTGTCATCCCAAGCTAATGCATCTTCCATCACAAGCAATGTTTACGTTCGTGTCATCCCAAACATGCTTAAATTCGTGTCGTTCTAAACCATGCTTACGTTCGTGTCATCCCATTCTAGTGCATTGCCATATATAACCTAGCGATGACTGTAGATCCCCAATAATATCTGGAATTACCATTTACGCTTATTCCCCACAACCTTGCACTGCAATTACATACTGTGAATACACCCGCGAAACCCAATACTGTCCTTCAATCACATCTACGTGTGATTGATTATGTGATGTTACCTTGCACAGCCCCCCTGGGGAAGTAACCAAGACATGGTAAATAGGCTCTCGATGTAGTTATTCTATTATATAATGAGGCGCTTCTTTATTATACTGTGGTAGATCTAGTACGCGTAATATGTACATACGGGACCAAATATCTGTAGATCCTAGAACCAGTACACGATAGCCAACGCTTTCCACGCTCGCTCACTTAGACAGCCACTTCCCATATGCCCACCTGATGCGCTGAACAACCTTCAGCTGCCTCTCAATCCCTATCGAGATGTCTCCGAGCTCATTCACATCCTCAAAGAACTCCCTCTCCACCTCGCCTGGGAATAGTTTTGCTGCCCTAGAGCGCAGCACATGCACCTCGCAGAGCAACAACCCATGGTCTTTGTAAGACAAAATCCCATTCGGCGATGGCGTCGACGTCGTCAATATACGATCGATATTCCGTAGGACCCGTATCATCTGCCCAGCCCTATGTCCGTACTTCTGTCCCCTCCGCTCCCCAAACATCCCACTGATATATCTCCCAACACCCACACACACCAGGATCCCCGGCGTCAGACCGACAAAGCCGAACACGAGTTCCTGGCTCTTGAGAAGGGCATCGATCCCGCTTAGCGCGACTTCAACATCCACCTTCGTCTTCTGCACCTGGATCAGCAGCGTACGCACTAGGTCGCCACGCACAGTTCCCACGAACGGGCGGCGCAGATCCTTCTCATACGCGCGCAGAACAGGCGTCAAGTCACCCTCCTTTACCTTCGCGCGGATCTCGGCGATGTGATCATCGCTCAGGGAGCTGCCCATGCCAGAGGCCTGGGGATTATCAATAGCGAAGTCAACGACCATGCGCTCGAGGCTGTCGCGGTCGCCCTTGAGGGACTCGCGGCTCATGATGGCGACTTCGCTGCCTTCGTCGTGGCGGATTGTTTTGATGATCTTTTTGGTCGGGTCAACGATCCAGTTCATCCAGAAGTCTTGCATGGTGGAGCCGAGGTCTTGGATCCATTGGAGGATTGCGGCTTTGCGGTTTACTACGATCTGTAGGATGGTGGTCGAGGAGAGGAGAAGCACCGTGGCGGGAAGCCAGTATCGCACAAGGCGGTGGGGACGTCCGTACTGGGATCGTAGGTGTTGCTGAGCCTGGATGTGTGTTGGGATGTGCTTGCTGAGGATATTTTGGAGCCGCTTGGACAGCTTCGCTGGTTTGTCTCTCAGCTCGCCCATACCCATACTCCGCGACGAGATCTCTGGATCATCCGCCACGCTTGCAAAAACAATGTCCTCAAATTCCGAGACGCCTGTCTCCAGGGCCGTCACATTACGCAGAACAGTATCCATCAGCGCCACGCTGCGCTCGACCACCACATTCCACTCGCTCCCATCCATGCCTTGGGCCCCGGCAGTGTCCTCGCTAATATCAAAGTTGAGACCCTCATCCATCAGAACACCAAGACCACTCGCGCTCATCTCTCTCAGACGCTTTAGGCCAGCCTGCTTCCGGCGGGCCTCGGACCGCGATTTCGCCAGCGGTGAGAGAACTCTCGCTTGGATATCCGTGACCGACCTCTCGCGGATACTATCCCTCACTAGTCCGTAAAACGTTTTCCACCGCGCAGTAACGCTCGTGCCAATCGCCGTAGCCGAAAGGGTCTCCTCTGGCGCCTCTCTTAGCCTAGAGAACCTCTCCCGCGAGTCCTCATAAATGTCCTTTGTCCAGTCCCATAACCGTAGCGGCGAGGTCTGAATTGTGTAAATCGCTGTGAATGTATACGATCCGAGCACTTCGTCCCAGTACCATATGTCGTTGCTGAGCGGGATAGTCTGCTCGAGCAGCGTGTTCAGCAGCACACCGTACGCTTGCACTGTCGCTTTGCTGACCAGGAGCCACTCCAGCTCCTTCTCATACGCACTCTTCGTCTCGCCTAGTGCATTGACTTCGCCTTCTGACAGGCCCGCCTGGTCGAGAAGCGTCGAGATTCGCCATGCTGGGAGGAGGGCTTTCGAGGACGATGTCGCTGACAGAGCCTTGATGAGGATCTGGAGCTCTTCAATTTGTGGGGAGGTAGATATTTGTTCGGGAGTTTCAGAGGTGGTAGAGAGGCGTCGGTAGGTAAGGACGGGTGAGGAGGTGGCCGATTTGAGGTGTGCCAGCTGCAGTCTGTCCAACTGCGAGTCGACGCGTCGGACCTGGCTTGGGGTTCATTAGTGACTGTGAAGAGACTATGCTGGGGGCAGGGTTCCTTACTCTGCCACTATAGACATGACGCTGAGCTGGGTATATGCATTGGCCGAAGCTCGAGGAGAAATTCAGTCTGTGGCCTTTCCGAGAGCTGTGGGTTTCGGGTTTCTTCACAAGCTTGGGGATTTTTTGGCTATGACGTTGTGTGGTACTCCCTGTATGGGAAAAAGGTTCGTGGCAGGGGTCGGCACTAGCGGCATGTGGCAGAGAGAGTCAGCAATGCGAAGCTCATTAAATGTACGTACAATACTGTCAAAGCTCCTGCCTCTCAGCTCATGGGTATAGAGGTCGTAAATGGACATATTCAAGACGTCTGGATACGTAGTTCAATAGCTGGATGTTGATGATATCCGGTTGTACTCCGTATTTCCACAGAGACCTTGGGAGCATCCCAACTGAGGACCAGAGCCCAGAACATGATCATCGTACAGGATACCCGTGAACAGATGCCGACTGATTGATGACTGTAGTTCGGAAGCAAAGCTATCCGGAGCCACAATTGAGGCTTTGGCCATGATATATATATGTTACTCAGTATATAACTGGAGTCTTGGGAGTTGCGTGCTGGCTATTAGTACGCCGAGTACGATTACGGATTCGAGATATCATATGCGAGGTATCTCTGCATACAAAATTTGCTGTGAGTGTACATAGAGGGCCATCTGTTGTAGCCCTGTACCCTCGAACCCGAATACGATTGTGGCTGTCTGGACAGTCTATGTCACGTGGTGATAACATCACTTTAATCCACCCTAGCAACTCCAATTTAAAGACTTTCACTGGACAATCTCCCATTGATCTATGCGCTAGTCCTAATAAAGTCTAAACGCCCCGCGTTTCCCCTGTGTCCACGCCACAATAATGGCCATTTCCTCGGGTACGTACTCCCTTATTCTTCTAGCCCATTAACCTTTTTATCACCCAAAGTCCTTCCCATACTACTCTTGTCTCTCCTTTCCTCCTTATCCTCCCTCCGTCTACTTATACCTCACAACGCCCCTCTCTCGATTGTGGCCGCGATATCCTCAACAATCGTCTGATAGCCTCTGTGCTATACCGCCATAATGTAAGTATTGCCATTCGTCTCCTTTCTGAGAGAAAGTTTCGGGCGATACACTCCACCGAACGCGCTCTATCTGGGGGTTGAGAAAAATATCGTGGGAAATTAGTTCTGATCAGTTTCATAGGGACGCAACAAACAGCACTCTCTTCGCCGCGCCGACATACTGGGACCAGTACAATGGCATCACTCACTACAATGGCGAGACTCTCAATGTCTTTGAGCGTCTCTGGGCCGTACGTTCTTCCCTCCTGACTCGAACTCCAACAATGTGCTAACATACCCCCAAGGCTTGGTACGCATACATGCAGAACGACGTCCTCGCGACAGGAATCATGTCCTTCGTGATGCACGAAGTTGTCTACTTTGGCCGCTCTCTCCCCTGGGTTATCATCGACCGCATGCCCTACTTCAACAAATACAAGATTCAAGCTGTACGTGCTCCCCCGTCCCCACCACAAACCCCCATACCACTCCCATCCAACTGACACCCAACCTAGGGAAAAATACCCACCGCCCAAGAACAATGGCAATGCACCAAGCTGGTTCTCCTCTCCCACTTCACCGTCGAGCTCCCCCAAATCTGGGTCTTCCACCCCATGGCTAAATTCTTTGGCATGGACACCGGCGTCCCCTTCCCTCCCATGTGGAAGATCGCAATGCACATCGCTGTCTTCTTCGTCATCGAGGACGCCTGGCACTACTGGACTCACCGCGCCATGCACTGGGGTCCTCTCTACCGCTCTGTTCACAAGATCCACCACAACTACTCTGCCCCCTTCGGTCTCGCCGCTGAGTACGCCTCGCCCATCGAAGTCATGATCCTCGGTGCCGGTACCGTTCTCGGACCCATCGCATGGTGCGCCATCACCGGTGACCTGCACGTCCTCACCATGTACCTCTGGATCGTCTGCCGTCTCTTCCAGGCCATCGATGCCCACTCCGGCTACGAGTTCCCCTGGTCGCTGCACCACTTCCTGCCCTTCTGGGCCGGCGCCGAGCACCACGATGTCCACCACGAGCGCTTCATTGGAAACTATGCTAGCTCTTTCCGCTGGTGGGATTTCGTCCTTGACACGGAGGCTGGACCGGAGGCGGCCAAGGCGAGACGCGAGAGAAAGCTTGCAAAGGAGGCGAAGAAGGCCAAGAAGGCGCAGTAAATGTGCGTATGGATTGTTAGACGCGCGAGTGTCACTGCATACTTCGTCATGAGGGCTGTAATGAGCCAGCCGTCGAGTGTGAGAGGATGTGAACTCGAAACGAGGCATGAGACAGAGATATCTGTAACGACAGACCGACACAGACGGCGTTCAGGCGTGCAGGGCACCGCCGCAGAAAAAGCTCAGCTCCTTTTTTATTTGGAAGGAGGGGCCGGCGAAGATATTGGAAGCATGATGGCCCGTAATTAAAGCTATTTCTTGTACAAAAAACGGATGGAATTTGTAGGGTCGGATAGATGGGTGGTAAATATATGAGCATTAATAATCGTTAATCAACTTTTGAAAAAGACTTTGCGCGCAATTGCATTTGGGAAGGCGGTTTGACCGTAATGTTCGTGTCTACCTACTCTATAAACTGTTTGAATTGAACCGCCCTACCGTACCTCCACTCCAGTCCAGAAGTCCATGGACCTGGGCTAGATCTGGAACGCGCACAAAAGTAATGGCGACTGCTGGCTCTAGCGAGCGCTACGGCGGCGTGGATGCAACGGGATGGTGATGTGTAATGGTGCTGGTATCATCTAACTACTGTCACGGATTTGTTCTCACTATTATCGCTATACTGTTGTTGTTGCTTTGCTGTTTTTGCTTGCCGCCGCTGCTTCCCTTTCGTTGCCATATCTCGCTGCCATCTTTGTTCTCATTTGATCAACTTTTGGACCTGACTTCACTAGATGGAGTGTCGCAGATCTGCAATGGAGATGGTGTGAAGCAAGAGAAGGATAAAAAAGCCAATAGGGTGAAAGCTGTTAAGGAAGAGGGATAAGAAAGAACCCCCGCAGTCGTCTCTTGAGTTCCTATTTATATTAGAATTTGAAGGGTAAAGCGACAGGCTGGAACGCCGGTAGGTGGATGGTTTATTGACGGTTTATATTAGTTAGTTCTTCCAGAACAGATACAGTGCCACTGGCGTAATGAGGCCGTTATGAGGCAGTAAATAGTAAATACTACACATACACATAAATCAAACAAAATAATACAACATCCCTTGCCCCCATCCATTGCGCCCTCTCCCGCCTGACTCATCCATCGCCATCCAACGCACCCCATCCACGCATCCCCTTCACGGCCCCTTCTCATGCAACTCCTCCCCCACCACACTCTCCACCCTCTCTGCTCCCTTCCTTGCATATTTCGGGACACAACATTCCCCTCCCTCTACCACGACCCCATCTGCCAGCGCCTCCAGCGGATTACCCTCACTGGCTGGTACGTCGGTTCCCACAGCCGCAGTGGGTTTCTCGGCGGGGAGCTCGCCGTGGTCGGCGGCGCAGGTGTCGCAGAAGGAGGCCATTTGGACGTCGGCTTCGGAGAGGCCGGCGGGGTGGTGGGTGGTCCAGCGGATGAGGGTCGTGTTGTAGACCTGGTGGTGTTAGTTCTTGTTGCTTGAAAATCCATTACATTCTAAAATTGCCTATCTAGAAATGTGGGATAGCTGGGATAAGAAGCATACATTAGACCACTCAGGGTGATGCCTAACCCTCGCTGCCTCTGCGGCAACGGCATCCATGAACGCCCATGTCTTCTTGAAAGTCTTGAATTTGAAAGACCTCTGGAGACCGGAGTTTGAGGAAGTTAGGGTCCAGCGTTCAAGGAGCGGAGGGAGGGCCGCATTGATCGTATCTGGGTTGGAGTTGGATGATACATTGATAGCGGGGATAGAGGGGGTGGTGGTGGACATGGCGCGGGTTGGGAAGATGAAGGATGACGGGAGGTGGGTTCGTGGTTGCCTTGGGAGGGTGGAGAGAGGCTTCGAGATTGCGAATAGAGGCCGTGAGATTGCAAATTTGGATGCTTGGAGAAGGCACGATGATAGGTGTGGCATTGTTGATTGCCGTTTTAGAACATCAGGCTACAAATATGTGACCTTGCAGGTTGGGAGATATATAACCATCACGTGACACGTGATTTCGTGATCAAGTAATAGACAGTGGAACTGGGAGAAGGGGCAAGTGAGAATCTCAAATATTGAATTGTATACTCAGCCGTATCATCTTTAATATCATGATCCTGCAATATAAGTTATGTCCGGCCCAAATTTAGATTTTGTAAGTCCGTTTCCGGCCGGAAGTGAAAATATACCCCTCTATAAAAATGATATGATGGGATAGCCCGCACTCGCTTACCTATTCCCGCCCGGCAGCTTAGCTCCAGCGTCATAACCCCCCACCCTGCTTCCCCCCCTCCGTCTCAACACTCGCAATTTTGCAACTTTTGTAATCCAAAAACCTTCCCAATAACGCCCTCTTTTTTCACACTCCCACAGTTCTCTACAGTGTTAGCGATTCCAAGATGTCGTGGCAAGGTACGTTGGATGCTCGTTCGATGGAGGGGGAGTAAGGGTCGTGGGGCGAATGTACCCCGCGGTGTGTGGCTGTGGCTAACGGTTGGATAGCATATGTTGACACCAGGTACCTATCTCCGAACCACACGATGAGAGGATGGACGAGGAAATATATGAGATGTATTGGGCGGCGATATGATGGGATTACGATGCCGAGATGGAATACATGCTGATGGGAGAATAGCTTGGTGGGCTCCGGCCACTTAGACAAGGCCGCCTTGATCAGCGCTGTGGGTGACAGCGTCTGGGCCAAGACCGCAGGCTTCGAGGTGCGTTGCCTTCCACCACGCGAGAGGGATTCATCTTTCGATGCTGGAAAGACTGGGGTGCAGATATAATGACGGTGCTGATGCCTAGCAGGTTAAGCCAGAGGAGATGAAGAACATTGTTGCGGCGCTAGGGGGCGGCGCGGCAGCAGACAAGCTGTGGACGGATGGACTCTACGTTGCAGGGGAAAGATATGTTGTGTTCAAGGTTGAGGGACGGAGTATCTATGGCCGCAAGGTAAGCTTCCCCAATTCCCCCATTTGCAGCCTTCTAGGTGCAAGACAGGCGCTATTGCCTTGGGTAAACTCTGACGTCTTACAGGGCAAGGAGGGTGTTGTGATCGCCAAGACCACACAGGCTATCATCGTCTCACATTATGGCGAGAATGGTGTTGCAGGCAACGCGGCCCAGACCGTCGAGAACCTCGCCGATTACCTCGTTGGCCTGGGCTACTAGATCTGTGGAGCGTTTTGGCAGTGTTGTACGAGTCCTTTGTGCATTGGTGGCTGCTCGCTGCGATTGTGTTATTGGGAATAGATGGATTAAGTTGCTGGGGAAAGGGGAAATATGCCTGTGAGAACGGGTATTTGGGGCGGTAAATACGGAGGATCGTATTGATCTAGACATCTTACCTTACCCATGAGTGTTTCGCTGGTTGCGGATAGTGTGATGATGGGCACTTTTGCTATAGACGACACTCGCTTTCACCATTCTCTATTGCCCCGATTTGTATTTCAGACCCAACTCCATCTATATCCATAAACGACTTCTATCCTTTTTCTGGCAATACAGCCAATCCTAAACTCCTTTTCCCCGTCAGCTTCCCTCTCAGTCAGCCTCCACACCATTCCCCACCCCCTTCGCCCACCTACGATACCCCTCCACCATCTCCTCCGTAATCTGCTTCTTAACCCTCCCCATCGCGACCTCAAAGTCCTCCCTCCCAACCTTCGCGTCCATATTCCCAGTCTCCAGCACACGATCAATCACACAATCACACGCCGCCTGACAAACTCCCACAATCTCAGCACCACTGTACCCTTCACACCTACCCGCCAACCACGCCACCTCCACGTCTGCCTCCCAATCCATCTTCCTCCTCCTCCCCTCCAGAATCTCCACCCGTCCCTCCAGATCCGGCGGCGCCACATAAAGCAGCTCGTCGAACCGCCCAGGTCTCAATAGCGCCACATCTAACGCCTCCGGCTTATTCGTCGCCGCTAACACCATTACCCCCTTTAACGTCTCAATACCATCCATCTCATTCAACAACGTAGTCAACACATTGACCCCTCCTCCCCCTCTTCCCTCCCTCTTCCCGCCAATTGCCTCCACCTCATCAAAAAACACAATACTCGGCGCCGCACCCCTAGCCCTCGCAAACACCTCACGCACTGCTCTCTCGGACTCCCCAACATACATATTCAACAGCTCTGCACCTTTGACAGCGAAGAAATTGAATCCCGCCTCCGTCGCCACGGCGGCAGCAGAGAGTGTCTTACTGCATCCCGGAGGTCCGTATAGGAGGAGCCCCTTCTTGGGAGCAGCGCCGAGACGTGCAAGGAGCGCGGGGTAGCGCAGAGGCGTCTCGACGGCGCGACGGAGGGCACGTTTGAGGGCGTGCTGGCCGCCTATGTCGGACCAGTGCACCTTTGGGGGGCGGAGGGTAATGTCGTGCATAGCTGTTGGGCGGACGGAGAGGAGGGCGAGGTCGAGGTCAGGTTGGGTGAGCGAGGGGATTGGTGGGGTTTTTGATGCGGGAGTTGCGGGCTCTAGTGGAGCGTCGGGTGTGATGGCCTCGGTGGTTGGTAGCTCCAGTTGCCCGGGGAGGGTAGAGGGGGTTTCTGAGGCGGCATCACCGCGTCGACGGTGCCGTGCGAGGAAGCACGCGCGGTCGAGAAGAAGGGCCAAATCCTCAGCTGTGTACGCGTGGGTGCGCTCAGCAAGGCGATCCAAAAGCTTGACTTCTTCGTCCTCCTTCGGCCCGAGAGAACGTAGAATCTGTCTCCTTGCGTCGGCATCGGGGATAGGGAGGAGAATATCCGTTGTGAATCTTCCGCGCTTGCGCAGCGGAAGCGGCACAGCAGACGCGGATGCCGCAGCGGCGAGAACGACAACCTGCACGCCATCGGAACTAAGGCGGGACATCTCGTCGCTGAGTAGTGCGGTGGTGACGGGCTTGGGCGGGTCAGCTGTTGCGATTGCCTCCAGGTCGTCGAGGAGGATTATGCTAGGAGCAGTGAGGCGGGCATCTTTAAAGACCTCGCGGATAGCTTGTGTCTTCGTATCGGCGTCGATGCGGAAGACACGGCCCCAGCCGGTGGCAGCGACACGCTCAAGAAGGAGCGTCTTGCCGCTGCCATGCGCGCCGTGGAGGAGGACGCCACAGGCGCGACGACCCCAGGTGGGAGAGGTCTTGGTGACATCTGAGAAATCGGCGAGGACATCATTCAGTTTCTGCAGTGCAGAGTCGATGCCTGCAATTCCTGAGACATGGAGGGTTGGGCGAGGCCCAGTGGTGGGGCGCTCGAGGGCGGCGGCCTGCTCATCAATGATTTGGACGCGGGAGGTGGCGGAGAAATGGGCGATTTTATTGGGGGCGGGGCGCCCGGAGAGAAGGAAAGACTCGACGATGAAGGAGCGTCGGCCCTTGAGGGTGATTTCATATAACATGTCTGAAAAGATTGATTCGGCGCGAACTGTATCATATTAGCAAGAGGGTTCTATAGATTGCCACGAGGCCATGCATACCCAGTTTATCCTCCAAATACCACTCCCAATGAGCTCTATCCTTGTCCTCCAGAGCCGTACCACCGCTTACATCCCTCAAAACCACACAATCAGCCGTAACCAGCGGTCCAGCAGGCGAAACTGCAATCCGATCCTCCAACCGGAATCCGCAGTGATCCTGAAAACTCTTAAACATCTGCATCACATTCCGGTTTATCTTCTGTGCACTTGGCCACGCAATGGCCTCCCGCCGTGAATCCGCATCCTCAACCTTCCATACCGAACATGGCTGCCCTGCCTCTAGTCTTAACTCTATGAGGGTGTCCATGGAGAGGAAGACACGTGACACATCTTTGCGATCTGAACGTTCTACGTTTGGCAGCGTGCGGATCTTGACCTCGACGCATCTCTGTGCATTCTGGAGGTCTGACATTATGTCAATATGTTTTTCTCTGTTTTTCTGAAGCTCTCCAAGCGTGGAGTTGTGCTTGAGAAAGACGTTGTCGCTACAGAATTCTCATTCGCCAAATTTTTGTAGTGCACTTCTTCCTATCGACGCTTATCGCCGAGAACACTGGAAGCTCTACATCTAGTCTACGTAACGAACAACGACAACTCGACTCGACGCACCACGATCCGTGACGGTCGAATCGCAGTCACTATTTGTGAGCTGGGCGAAGCTAATGCTGCTGACTCGGCCGCGACACTCGCAGTGCCTGTCAACGACATGGGCCGCTCGGCGGCTCTTGGCTGCGGCGCGGCTGCAGTGTTATAGTACCGATGGCCAGGCAACTCCTCCAAACATACGACGCGTTGATTTCGCGCAGAAGGGAGGGTGCTCATGGGGTAGTGCGACGCATGAAGATGGGGGTATGCACAAAGAAGGTGGAAGGGTGCGCGATGGGGCGCAGAAGCTTTCACGACGGCCACCGCCAAAGTTCCGAAGAAAGGAGGGAGCGGCTGCTGGAGATGGGATAGGAGCTGAACTCAAGGAGCTTGGAAGTGCCTTGAGAGATGCAAGCCTGGTCGATTCCACAGTAGCCGACCCCCAAGCAACAAATAGTTCTACCCCGAAAACCTTACGAGCAAACGAAAAACCAAATACAATCCTCGAAGAGCTCTTCCCAGAATACAAAGATGCTCTCTCAGACACAACCGACACCAATCCCAAGTCCTCCTCCACAGACGACCTCCCAAAGCTCGACCCAAGCACCCTCGGCCTCCCTCAATCCACCTCCTGGAAGCCTCTCAACACCCCCAAACCCGACCAGCCCTTCCTACACCCCGACCACCAACCTCCCGTCTCTCCCTCCGTCGACCCCCACACCCTCCGCCAACGTCTCGCCGCCACCGTCCTTGTCATCTCCAGCACCTCTCGCCATCTCGCACTGAGCGACTTCATCCGCCTCTCCCCGCGCGGCTCCCACATCGAAGGCTGGACCTCCGGGATCCAGCGCGTAATCCCTGGCCGCGACCCGACAACGCTGGCGCGGCAATCCCATTATTTCGTCCTCTTCTCCACCGCCGCAGCAGCACAAGCTTACAAAGACAACATTGCGCGACTACATCATCTGAGCCGCAAGTGGACGCCGACGTGTGCGACGAGTCGGATGGCGCCAGTGCCGGGGGTGCTGGTGGATGGGGAGGACGTGGCTTCGCTCGTGAGCGCATTTACGATTGTGCCGAGCAGCCAGCGGTTGCTGTTTAGTAAGGTAGTGAAGAAGCCATATCGACCGGCGGTGGCGAGGATGATCGAGACGGGGGGCTATCATCCGCTTATTACGCCGGAGGCAGGTCGACAGGGAGAGAATTTAGTGCTGGTGGGTTTGGATCGAGGGAAAATGAATGCGTTTGAACTTGGGTTGGCGATTGGGCTGGATGGGAAGGAGAGGAATTTACAGTGGAGGTTGGAAGGGGGGAAGGAGGACATCGTGTTGTTGGGATCGAAGAGCGATCCCAAGGTTGTGGAAGGGGAGCAATATGAGGATGAGGAGGAGGGTTGGGATAGCGAGGGTGGGGAGTGGCAGCGGGAGAAGAAGAAGGGGAAGGGGATGAGGGGGCCTCCAAGGTTTATTGTTAAGTTTAAGGATAGTGCTGAGGCGCGACGGTTTGTGCGCGCGTGGCATTCACGGATACTAGAGGGGGAAGCGCTGGAGCGGCTTGCGAAGGCTGGGGTGGGAGAGCAAGCCCAAGTCAGTGCAGAAGTTCTGTGGTAAGGAGAGGGCGTGGAAGCTATTGTATATATGTATTGATATGAAGTGTATATGTAGAAAAGACATTAACAAGCGCAATGAAATGCTGTAATATAATCGCATCAGCCACAGCACGGATTCAGGAGATGGTTGTGTCAAGGTACTGTAGTATACGTACCATATGTATATTGCTCCTAGTGGCCAAGTGCCGGCAGCCATTTCCTTGGACATGCTTGTTATTTTAGTTTGTGACCGCACCATACATCCGTTTTAACCGTGCACAGTGTCAGATCGGCCATTTCTTGTTAATTGTGGCTCATTGTTTACGGCATATGTATACTGAAGTATGGTATGGACCAGGGAGCTTTGTGTTGATCCATGGACAACTACGAACATGACGTCACATATAAAAAAAAGTGAAGGGAGACTGGACCCTGAGAGGTTGAGGGAAGAGTGGAAGCGACAGGGACGAGGGTATGAAGCTTGATTCTGCTATGGTTGTAGGTCATATTTATGGACGGTAGGTGGTATAAAGGTAGGCTGGTTTACTTTCTTTATATGTGATCATGTTCTATGTGCTTGAAGCGCGAAGAAGGGATATATACAGCTCCAGACAGAACGAATAACCACAACTACTATCACTGTCGTTCAAGCTCTGTACCATAACCACAATGGGCTTCTTCACTCGTCGGCGGGAAGAGCCTGCTCCCGGCCAGACCGCTCCCGTTGAAGCCATCGCCGACAACAAGCTGCCAACCCAACGACAAGGCCTGTTCAGCAACTTTGGTAACCGCCAAACTAAAGGAAATCATGAACCCTATGTGCTGGCCTACTCTCGCAGGCCGACATTCGGACAGTGGCTCAAATGCACATGGCTTGATATTCTCACCATGGCTATTATGGGCGCCATTGGCCTAGGGGTAAGCAACTTTTTCTTTCTCACTTAACAATCACTAACCCTGGTCAGGTCTACGAAGCGCATCCAGCGCCGACTCGATCCTTCCCTGTCGAATTCCGCGACGGTGAAATCGTCTACCCCGAATTCTCCTATCCTCTCCGGAAGAATATCATCCCAATCTACGCCGCAGCGCTGATGGCGGCCCTGATCCCGATCTTTATCATCCTTTGTATGCAAGTTCGAATCCGATCCTTCTGGGATGTCAACAACGCCATCATCGGGCTGCTCTATTCCCTCATCTCTGCCGCCGTCTTCCAAGTGTTCCTTAAGTGGTTGATTGGCGGCCTTCGCCCGCACTTCCTCGCCGTTTGCAAGCCTCGGATCCCCGAAGGCACCAACACTGGCAGCGGCTACAGGCAGATCATGTACACCGATGCCATCTGCACCGGCGACCGCGACCAGATTGATGACAGTCTCGAGTCCTTCCCCTCGGGACACTCCACGGCCGCTTTTGCGGGATTCATCTTCCTCTACCTTTATCTTAATGCCAAGCTGAAGGTCTTCGCCAACCACCACCCCGCGATGTGGAAGTTGATTGCTATCTACGCCCCAGTCCTTGCAGCTACTCTCATTGCTGGCTCTCTTACCATCGACGAGTTCCACAATTGGTACGACTGCGTCGCCGGAGCGATCATCGGGACCATGTTCGCCTTCAGCTCTTATCGAATGGTGTATGCGTCCGTGTGGGATTTCCGGTTCAACCACATCCCGCTAAACCGCAATGTTCCGTTTGGATACGGAGCTGGTAAGATGGAAGGCGCCGATGCTGTTTTTACACGCAAGGTAGGTTGGGGAATCGAGGGCGCGGGGCTGGGAGGCGCACCTTTCGATGCCTCTGCTCTTCGCGGGATGGGAATGGGGGCCAGGATTGCGGGTAGGCACCCACAAGGCGAGATGACAGGAGGCTATACGCATAATGGGGCCATGGGCGTGAACCATGGTGGTGGTGTGATGGGATCTCATACCCAAAATGGTGTTCCCGGTGCTCACACGGCCCATAATGGTGTCCCAGGTTCTCGTGTTGCGGAGCCTGCTATTGCGCGCCGTCCTGTTGGAGACAACATTGTTTGATTGGGTTTATCGTATTTTAACCATGTTTTTGACACGCGGATACCTTATGAGCAAATGATAAGAAGGGTGGATGGGTTGGGAGGGAGTAGTATTTTTTAGCGCAGTATTTCAATTGTTGGATCTATTCAAAAACAGATGTATACTCATTTACAAAACATGTGAACTCAAAACCCAAAACTCGACGGCTGCTGCATGGCTCCGACTAATCCCACCATCGAGTTTGGCGCTCGATTATATTTAGGTGGATATCCAACAACGCTGCACGCTGGCGTGCATGCATTGGCCGCGTATAACGTGACCACTCACGGCCATCGACTCACGAAGTGATAATCTGCCTGGCCCGTGTTGGAAACGACCACAGAGAAGACCTCACCGCCACATCGGTGTTGATGGGCTTTTAGAACTGATTTTTCGGTCATGCGATAGAGATGCAATGGCTTAGATAGACCTTCCCGCATCCCCAAAAAAGCCCTGGGATTGCCCACATTGTCACCAGTTTATGCGCGCCTCTTTCAAGATTCCGACCCCTGGGCTCGTTGACACCCCTCTGGCGCCCACTACCCACTTATCTTCCCGTCCCCACGGTTTGACAGCCTTGCTCTACAGCTGCGGCCTTATGTAGCCTTGCCTACTCGGCGAACTCGTATCTTGGGCATCATGCCTTCATAGGTCTAGATGCAATATGACGATGATGCCGCATATGCATTGCATTACAGGTAGGAGTCACCTATTACCAGGCTGATAGAAGCGCGGAAGAGCGCGGATGGTTCTCATGTCTGCAGCCATGGGGCCTATTCTGACGCGCCTTGACGCGCTGGAGTATGTCGAAACCAAGTCATAAATTGCCTTTAACCCGTTCAGATTCCCCCTCAGACGAAGCTCAAGACTTTTCCACTTTTACTGTGCCCTTTTTCGATCTCCAGCTTGTGTTTTCTTTGATTACCGCCTACAGACACGCACTTACTACTAAGACATTGCAACAGACGAACGTCAGCATGGCGCCAGGGGAAAAGTGTCGCTCGAGAGGCTGCCCGACTGACGTGTGTGCGAAGAGTACATTTTGTAATATGCGTAAGTCCCACTGTGCTGATATCATCCTCTCTCTTCCCACGGACCTAACTGAGAGCCATCTTGATATTAATAAGTTACATAGATACATGCGCATTTCCGATAGAATGCAACAACCCGGTATCGTGGCCTAGGCTCTATTGCCCGAAGCGTGAGTGTTACATAGCCCAAGTGCAAGATGACGATGGCTTGCTGACTGTCATTTTCTCCGATGCATGCCAAGTTATGACAGAAAAGGAATACTGCGACAAGCGTGTTTGGGAGGTAGGGATGCAAGTTGTCTGGGTCGTAAGCATCCCCGTGCCACTAAGTCGTTTGGACCAAACCGCTAACTATTATGTCCTCGGTGCAGATAAATGCACAGTTACGGTGACTACCGGGGGAACCTGCTCCAATAGGATTTTCACCTTCGGGTATACCAGTTGCGAAGGGCGTGAGTCTCAATATCAGAAACTGCTATCTACATTGATCACGTTGATTTCTGACATTTCGGGATGTAGATACATGTTCCGTAGGTGGTTGTAAAGCCGTACCATGGGGTACCTCAAAATTTTGTACTAGTCGTAAGTATTCCACTTCTTTTTAGATTGAATCCCATCTAGCTAGAATATTGGCTAACGTTTCTATTACTTGTCATAGATAAATGCAGGATTAAGGATTGCCTTCAACAAAAAGTCGGAGAAGAAGATAGGTGTAGCGAACGTAGGTTTTCCACTATATTGCGTGGCTTTATTTATGGTTACTAATTTCTGTCAATAATATCAGACCACAGTGAGAGTTGCTGCGTAGTCATGTAGAACCGTCGATATGGCATGTAGCAGAACGGGTAAGTCAGAATAGCACTAAACTCGCCCCTTTCTCGTCTTTTTACTAACCAGAACCAAAACAGACCCATATTCGCACCGAGGTGATGATGGCCGGGACCCAACCGATCTCATAGGCCTGTGGTCAGAAACGTTGAAAAATCGGTAGGGAAACCCGAAAATTGGTAGTAACGAAAGAGCAATGATCCTGACCTCGTGGTTTGTCATACTTTGTCAAGGGGAGACATGGGTGCATTGTTCAATGGCTGTGTTGGGAGTGAGGAATTATGAGACTAATGATATTTGTGGCAACTTTCGAAGGGTGTGTATTCGGTTGGATATAATTCGATGCCCGAGTTTGAACTGACTGTGTTTGTCACAGTGTTGCCCGAGTAGTACTCGCCGTGAATACTACTCGCCGAATACCCCGAGTACTACTCTACTCGGGTGATATTTTCGAGTACTCGAGTATTCGCCGAGTACTACTCCGAATACTCGAGTACTGCCAAGCACTTAGCAAAGAGGGGTAAAATAGATCGTAGAATAGAATAGATAATTGAAGCTTTCTTCCACTTGAGCGTTCTGTATTACTTCCTGTAATGAGTGACGCAAGTCTGATATTCAAGCAGCAGATGTTATAGACAGTATCGAAGCTGAGGATCTAGCTATAGAGCAAGCTATAAATATCGATATCGACTCGGAAGATGAGTTATATGTATCACAAAGCCGCCACGATATTGAGCCGGAATGGAAGCAATGGATGAAGGAGTCAACAGTTGGTCGGGATACAGATATTCTCAAGTATTAGCAGAGTAAGCAATACCAATATCCATTAATTGCTTCTATTGCAAGGGATTACCTAGCTATTCCAGCTACCTCAGCAGACTCGGAACGAGTATTTAGTGTTGGTGGTGATATTATCACAAAGAAACGGAACCGATTATCACCTTCTACACTTAGATATCTACTCTGCCTACAGAATTGGGGTGTTTTATCACAAGGCGACGACGAAGACAGCGGCGACGATGCAGATAATGAGAGTTAGAATAGTATATATATAGTGATATTTTAATTTCTATTCTATTTCTATTTATATGCGAGTACTACTCGGGTATTCGAGTACCGGTACTCGAATACCAGTACTCGAGCTTCAATTTTGAGTACTCTACTCGAGGATGCTCGAGTAGTACTCGGAGCGGTATTCGGGCAACACTGGTTTGTCAGCGGCCTGCCGTCATGATTATTTGTATTGTTATGTTGAAATTTTAGTTATTTGTCCAAAATGAGTTGTAGCTATTGTTGCAATTGACAATAAAAAAATACATGATACTATTTGTTACAGTTGATAACAACAACAAAATAGACAATAATAATCGTCTAAGGCTCCATTTAATAGTATTGCATTGCAAATCTATCGGATTTAATTATATTTATGTCTTAAATTCCGATAGGGTGATGTAGTGGCATGAATTCTGTAGTTGACTGTGTAAATCGTGGTTGCTGCATGGTTACACCACCAGTAGTAATTCCAGCTCAAAGATGAGTAGCAAAAGGTATATTGAGTTGGAAACCTTGCTTTGTGGATTTTCCGTTGTGCGACTTCTTTCAATGATTGATATGCACGGCCTCCCAGTAAATGTCCAATGAAGACACAATTAATTGTTGGTTATTTTAAGCGCCAATGGTTTTGTTAGCGAACGAAGGGCTCTCATACGATGGGCGATGGTATCGAAAAGCTATATCAAGATCAAATCTACTCACGACTTAGACTCATTGTTCAGAATACAAAGAAAATAAAGAACCCGTAAGATTTTTTCATGAACTGTGGCCTCGTAGCCTTCAACAAACTAACACGACAGTTGTCAAATATCGAAAACATGAAGAATAAACGCCGCGTATTCGTCTCGATTCACTACCGTGGCGCACTTTCACTCGGGGAAAACAGACAGAAACTGGGCTACGCAGCATACCATTGGGGAATCCTTGTTGCACCTAAAGTTGACAAGAAGCAAGATTGTTACACGTTTGATGTCAGTGATGCGGCCATACCAGACCCTGAAACTAGGGTGGATCATAATCCGAACCATGAATGGGTTTTTCGGAGCAACCCCATAGTTAGTGGAAGCTTGCTCGGCTTGATCATGATTGGAAAAATTTCAAATGGGGTTGAAATATCAGAGATACGGACACACCTTCAATCCATCCCAGTCCCTCAAAAAACTGCCATACCGGAGCAAAACTGTGTTTCCTGGGCCATGGCTACCATTCAGAGCCTACAGGAAAATGGATTTGCTGAACAATTCGAGATAAACAAATTTATGGACTCTGGAATTCAGTTTGCCGATGAGACTCTGGCAGATAAAAGTGGCACTCCAGCAACTGTTGCAAAAATGAACTACACAGCACGAAATATGTGATATGGAGGCAGGCCGAGAGAACAGGATTCTTATTCAAGTACAGAGGTTCTATTCCGTGGTTTTTGTGGTTCATCATCGCGGGAACATTTCAGACCAATTCTGATGCTCTAAGAGCGGGAGTTGAGTCGCCAGGTCTATTGCACATCGAGAGTGGTCTGAGTAGCTGTGCAGACATCAGATGACGAATATCATTCATTATCATTGCCATACACATACATATCTAGCAATGGCTAGGACCATAGCCACAGGTTCCATCACTGCAGTCACAGCACAGCTTCCCGTTGTTCCAGCAGATGCCGCAGTTGTTTTGGCGCTTCTCCGGGATCACACCCTCACCTGGAATGGCGGGTATCGCAACGGCAATGGCGAGGAGAGCGGCAAAGACGAGTGCTAAATTTATGTGATGGCGATGGTTCCGTTGGTGTATTGCAAGTGTGGGTTTTGTAGCAGTATAGGAGTTAGAGGAGCGTCGAGGTTCTAGCAGACGGATGGGGAATGGGAAAAGGAAAATATATGGTTGTTTGACGCCGCATAGCTTACAGCTGGTTCCTCACATCCATTCTTTCAGTATAGACTTAAATTCTGACTATAAACTTATTTGCATGAAAATTTGCATGGTGGCCCCTACAAGGATACGGACACAGATCATGTCCGTTTCTCACATGCACTGCTCCTTGCACAAAGCCGTTTCTCGTATCTGCAGACCAATCCTAGGTTACGTGTGAATTAACAATGGAGCGAGAATTTCTTTTCAGCCATCGTATGTACATGCCGACCTGCTTCATCTACCTTAACACTAAAGACAAAGCACTAACTGGTCTTATTCGGTCTTCTTCGTGAGATGACTGAAAACCCATTTCAGTTCGTCGACAATCAGTTCCGGCTCAAGGAGCTGAATATTATGCCCACTTTCTGTAGCATCTCGAAAGTTATGTACATTTGAAATACCCAGTATCTCTTTGGCACGCATAGTCGAAGTCTCTCGCCAGAATTCTACAACATCCCTGAACCCCTGACGGTCCTTTTCAGTTCCATTGCCCGCCTTAACGCCAGCTTCATATAGCCGCTCAAAATCTCGGGCTGTGTTGGCGTGAATAACACTGACGGGCCTGTTTCCCAAAGCTTGATTTTGAAGCTGCTTTTTTGCTGCCAGAACCGGAGGATCTCCCTTTGCTCCTGCCTCCTCCGCCAATGAAGTGATTCCGGTCGACGATTTTCCTTGAACATCCAACACGGCTTGAAACTCTTCTTTCGACAGCGCAGTATTTGCTTTGATACCTGTAACCCCATAGTAATCAATGCCAGCTACCATGGTTTCAAAACTTGGCGAAGGGAAGTCCTCGTGATGCAGAAATGTATTTTCCTGGTTCGCATCCACGAACACCATTCCCGCAACATCATTGGGTCGTAAATGCAGAAACTCTCTTGCTGTAATGCCACCTCGGGAATGACACAATATAACATAAGGTGCGTCAATCCCCGTATTTTTGAGAAGAGTGTCGAGCTCGGTGGCTATAGAGACCGCTCTGATAGCTTTTAGAGCATGATGAGGCCTTTCGCTTTTCCCCAACCCAGACCGGTCGTACCATAAAAATCGTGAGAATGGTTCAATAAGTCGTCGTACGGCCACCCATTCATCGATGGTACTCCCAAGGCCTGTCATTAACACGACGATTGGATCGCCTTCTTGTCGGTCGGGACCCGAGACGGCCATGTAGAGACTGTGAGAGCCTATTGAAACGAGACCCGATTTTTGGCCTATGTTCCAGTCTTGACCAGACTCTTGAGCCATATTGATTATTGTATAATAATAGATTCTGAAGAATTGATGGATTCGCCGAATAATTGATGGATTGATGAATTGCGGGTTCTTGAGAAAGTTACTTGGGGAAGTCGCAATGCGAGGCTGGTGGAGAAGAAATACCTCGCAACTTATCATATCAGCACTTACTCCACTACCCGCTTCCTTCAGCAGATAGTCGACTTTTGCCTACGTCTTTTTGACTGTTGATATTTTGGTTCCTGGATTTTTATTAATCTGTTATATATCCCGTCGCATCGCTTTTTCGTACGCTCATCTTATATCTATCCCCTATCATACAATTCCATCTATAATCTTGCTTTTTCCGTCCATTCCAACTCCATCCTCTTCACCCACCTCCCTACAACACCCACTAACCTCTCCACCTCCTCAAAACTATTTCCTGCATGTAAACAAACTCTTACCCTCTCCCCTCCTACCGGAACAGTTGGTGCAACTATGGCGCGCACCATAAACCCAGCCGCCTGGCACTCCCTCGCCAAATCGCGTGGCAGAGGTGTGAGCAGTGAGAAAATAGGAGACTCTGGACGGAGCTGTGGGATGCGCAAGAGGCCGTTCGAGGGTGATAGAGAAAGGGCGAGAAGACGAGCGTGGAGGTGAGATACTAGCGCCCACATATGCGCTGCGGGCTGGATCGGCGTGAGTAACGGAGGGAAAGACAGAAGCAAGGATGAAACCTACCGCGACAGTTCCGCCGTCTATCATTAGATCATAGACGGTACGGATGGCTACGAGTGAGGGGTAGGACATGAAAGTAGTGTAGATGAGCGGGCGCGCATAGTTAATCAGATACTCGCGCGTCAGCGGTGAGCAGAGCATAACCGCTTCACAACATTATCAGCTCAGTGAACGTCAGTCACCCGGCGGGGTATTGGCATACCTCCATTACACGCCAGTGCCTTCCCGAAGGTATGCAGGCGCGCAAATACCCGTCGTTCCAGACCGAGACTACACACCACGCCGCGTCCATGCTCACCATATAGACCAGTCGAATGCGCCTCATCCACGATGATCTTCCCATTTCCCCTGGGAAGAAGCCTCTCTACAACTTCCACAATTGCAGCAAGCGGCGCTAGGTCGCCATCCATACTATACAGACTCTCTACGGCGAGGAATACGCTTCGCTTTCCCGTCCTCACGAGCGCATCTCCGGCCAGAACCCCCTCGAGAACGCGCTGCAGATCATCGACATCGTTGTGCCGGAAGGACAGACGGGTCCCAGCACGTGAGAGCCGCATCCCTTCGTGCACACTGGCGTGAATGGCAGCGTCATAGACAACTACGTCACCTGGCTGGGGCACACATGCGAAGAAGCCGGCATTGGCATCGAAGCCGGCGTTGAAAAGGCAGCCTGCCTCGGCGCCGTGGAAGGAGGCGATATCGGACTCGAGTGACTCAGCGTACGTGCTGTTCCCGTCAAGAAGACGGGAACCACCGCTGCCAAGGCGGAGAGGTGAGGAAGAGAGGTGAGTTATGAAGGATGCGTGGAGAGTTGGAGATGATGAGAGTGAGAGGAAGTCGTTTGATGAGAAGTCCGTGGAGGTGGGGGGAGAGAGGGTGAGTGCGCGAAGTGATGATTTTGCGGCGCGCTTGGAGAGGTTGAGGCGCATGGAATTTGCGAGAGCGTCAGTGGGAGGGTCGGCCATGATGATTAGCGGGGAGAAGGGGGATTAGAGGTGGAGGGAAGGAGGGGATGGCCTCGGGATGGATATGGATAGCTATATGGACTTTGCTAACGTTGCTAGGTCTGGGCCGCGGCGTGTAGAGTGGATAGAGGCCCATAATTTCATATTTAAGACATCGTGGAGCAACCGTTAGTAGCCGAGCATTAGCCCTGCGAACCGACTTTTAACGACAATAATGTGGATAAACGGGAGCCGGGGTGGGTATATACATGTGCATGTAAGATATCAATGCCGACAACAACAACAAAAAAGCGTTGGGGTTGAGAAAAAGCGAGCATCTCAACCAAAGCCAGAGTTTGCATTTACATTCTAAATATCGCCGCGGTTGATGGTTGGCGAGATCCCCACCCCTACGATTTGTTCCTAGTAACCGATCACTGGCGGCAACCACCACCGACCACCAGCCATGCCTGCCTCTGGAATCACGGGATCTGTCTTGAGGCGCTCATTGCGCGCATATCAGATCTATGGCGCCAACACCGGCGTGGGCAAGACGGTCATGTCGACCATCTTGTGCGGTGCGCTACATCGGGCTTCTCCCCAGGAACCCGTCTGGTACCTGAAGCCAGTGTCAACGGGCCCGCTTGACGACGCCGATGACGGACACCTGGCGCGGTTCTCGCCGACCACGAAGACAAAGACATTATTTCAATTTGGGGAGCCCGTGAGCCCGCATATTGCCGCGAGGGGTGCTACTGTAAGATAAGAAAAGAATTGCTCGTGAGGTCTTGGATATCAACTTGCTAATCATCTCTCTAGCCGCTCTCTGATTCGTCAATTCAGGAAAAGATCCAAGAGCACGTGACATCATGTTCTCAGAGTGGAAAGGGGACACTACTTGTCGAGACGGCTGGTGGGGTGCATTCTCCGACGCCGTCTGGGAGCTCACAGGCGGATTTATACAGACCTCTACGCTTGCCCGTGTTATTAGTGGGTGATCATCGCCTTGGAGGAATCTCATCGTCCATATCGGCCTTCGAGTCCCTCCATATCAGGGGCTACGACCTCAACCACGTTCTACTTTTCGAGGACGAGCAATACCAGAACCATGAGTACCTGCGCGACTACTTTGGGGAGCGCGGCATACCCCTTCTTTCTCTTCCCCCGCCGCCTTTGCAGGAGAGCAACAGAGAGGCAGACCAGGAGCGCATGGCAGACTACTATCTCGAAATGAGCGAGCGCAAATCCGTCATAGACATGGCAACCTCTCTCTCCACCTCTCATACCTCCCGCCTTGAGAGACTTGACTCAATGGCCGACAAAGCCCACAAACACATATGGTACCCCTTCACACAGCACCGTGGTATCACCCCTGAAAAACTCATGACCATCGACTCTGCCCACGGCGACTTCTTCCAGACAGTCTCACCTCCAACCTCCGAGACCGTTCTGCAACCTACACTTGATGGCTCCGCATCCTGGTGGACGCAAGGCCTCGGACATGGTAGCCCCGCTCTCTCCCTTGCTGCCGCCAACGCCGCAGGTCGCTACGGCCACGTGATGTTCGCATCAGCGATCCACGAGCCGGCGCTGGCGCTGGCGGAGCTTCTACTGGAGAACCTGCAGAATCCACGGATGCAGCGGGTATTCTACTCTGACAATGGTAGCACGGGTGTTGAGGTAGCGGTAAAGATGGCGCTGACCGCCGCATCGGTGCGATACGAGTATAAGGATACACAAGAGTTAGGCGTAATAGGATTGAAGGGGAGTTATCATGGAGACACGATTGGAGCAATGGATTGCTCGGAGCCGTCGACGTATAACGAGCGTGTGCATTGGTACCGTGGACGTGGCCACTGGTTTGACTTCCCGCAGGTCAAGATGAAGGAGGGCGAGTGGGTGGTTGAGCCGCCTGAGGGGGGAGAGAAGGAATTCGGCCCTGCAATGAAGTTTAAATCGCTGGATGAGGTGTTTGATATGGAGACCCGAGATGAATCGGCTGCGGCGGAGACGTATAGGAAGCACATTCTCGAAACACTGGACCAGCTCGTACGCGTTGAGGGAAAGACCTTCGGTGCCCTGGTAATGGAACCTATCATGCTCGGCGCAGGTGGCATGCTCCTTGTGTAGGTTTCCATTAATTCCTACCCTTTCACACACCCACTAACGCGCCCTAGCGACCCTCTATTCCAACGCACCCTCATAAACACCATCCGCGAGTCACACTCCCTATTCTCCGCCTCCCCTGCCCCCACCGACCCAAAAACCTGGACCGGCCTACCCATCCTCTTCGACGAAGTCTTCACAGGCATCACCCGCCTTGGACCCTTCAGCCCATCCACCCTCCTTGGCACCCAACCAGACATCTCCGTGCATGCCAAACTCCTGACTGGTGGGCTCGTCCCACTCGCTGCTACCGTTGCGAGTGAATCGATATACGACGTGTTTCTGGGAGACGAGAAACGCGATGCGCTGCTGCATGGACATAGTTACACTGCGCATGCGGTTGGTTGCGCGGTGGCTGAGGCATCGGTGAAGGAGTTGTTGCGGATTGAGGGCGGGGAGGAGTGGGAGGCGTTTAGGGCGCCGTGGGGGAAGACGAAGGCGGAGAGTGTACAGAGTGGGAAGGAGGGGGTGTGGAGTATGTGGTCTCCAACGTTTTTGGATAGTGTATCACGACGTGGAGAAGTAGAGAGTGTGGTTGCGCTTGGGTCTGTGCTTGCTATTAAGCTACGAGACGAGAACCCTGGTAGGTCTCCTTTCTTCTTTCTCTCTCAATCTCCCCTTGGGAAACGTACTTACATAAACGTCTAGGATACACATCTACAGCAGCGATAGGGCTGCAATCTGCCCTCTCACGGGTTGAGGGAGGTTTTGGGATACACTCGCGCGTGCTGGGAAATGTGTTCTATGTGATGGCGAGCCAGACGACAACAGTGGATGTTGTGAGGGGGATCGAGGAGCGGGTGATCCAGGCTTTGTAGACATATTGTCATTTTAGATTTATCAAGAGACATGTACCATGTACGCATACGATACTGTACAAGGTTGTGCTGCCCCAAGTGATGTTCAGTGTCATTGGGAAGCGTGCGACTTGAAATATAAGTGCAACATGCATAGGTAACAAGTGAGAATAATACGCTGCAATGGCAAGATAAATGTAATTGCTTATACTATCATGGTGTTGTGGTCTTATAATCTATCCAGGATATTCCATGGAGAGCTACGACAATGGGTATAACTTTTCGTGAGAGGTCATGACTCGTTGGTGGACCGATGTACTCGCTTGCTATAATGCAGATAAAGTCTCCAATTGCGGATCGTAATGCGGATCAAATCAAAATAAACTTGCAGATAAAAATTGAACCAAAGGTGGCGTGGACTGGCTGATACTGTAGTAGGCCCATAATTTTGCACTCTCTATCGCTAGATAGGAGTCGGCGCAAGGTGGAAGACTACTTCGCAACGGGCCGGCAGAAAGCTTGTAGATGGCGTCCCTGAAAGTGAGGCAAGAAGCACTCCCTCCAGGTCAGATCATCGACGCTAGAAGTAAACAAGTTAGTTAGACACTTTAGGTTTCATAGATTGTTACTTACCTAGTCCCATCCAGCTCTAAGTCGAACCGGCGGAATAGAGCAGCAAATGCGAGATACAGCTCACAGTGCGCAAGACTATTGTTACATTAGCTGCATATCCTGGGATAGGCTAAAGGTGTATAGCGTTGAACTTACTTCTGTCCTATGCACATCCTAGGCCCCTTGGAGAACGCAACGAGCCACTTCTCAAGAGATGCCGAATCCTTCTGCAGCCAGCGCTCGGGGTCAAAGGTTTCGGGGTTCTTGAAAATTGCTTTGGAGCTATGGACAAAAGTACCGCTCATGCCTACAATGGTCTGAGAAACATTAGCAGTTAATGGTAGATTGAAAAAAAGAAAAAAAAAAAAAAAACGCGACTTACATCTGGAGGGATGTAGGCACCTGTGATAGTCGCGCCAGTGGCGGGGACAACCCGAAGCAAGGGAGAGGCGACGCCAGGGCTGGTGCGGAGAGATTCTTTGATCACAGCAGTCTTTGTTCCTTAGCCAGGCACATAAATGGAGTGAAATAGGAACGATCTTACCAAGAATGGCAACTTCTCCAAGTCTTCAAATTTGGGCGGCTCATCTAAAACAGGCCAGGCGTCATACAACTCCTCTTTTAGCCTGTCCACATAACCTGGAGATCCAAGCAGGTGAAATGTCCCTAGCATTAAAGCGTTACCAGTCGTGTCACCACCACCAAACATCAAAGCCTGCGCTTCTTCATATAGACTACCCGCCGACGGAAGCGGTTCCCCCTTGCTGGCTTTGGTACTGAGCAGCTCATGATAAATGATTCGATGTGGCGAATCTTTTAAGGTCTCGGGATTCTTCACAACCTCGTTAACCTGTGCACCAAGCAGTTGCTGGAGTCGTATTAATCCTGCGGTATCTGGGCTAGTGAGGATGCTGAGCCATGGTGGCATACCAAACACTGCTTTACGGATAAGGCTGAAGTGCTTGAACATTACAAATGCAGGCAGCGACGCCTCCATGGCTTCAATAATAGGGGCCTTAAAGTCTGGCTCAGCAAGAGCATCTACAGACTTTGCAAAGCAGAAATAGGTAATGGTATCCATGGTGAAACAACGGAGCCCAAAAAAGAGATCCGAGGATTTTCCAGCTGCATTGTTAATTGCGAGAATTTTGCATAACCGGTCAACCTAAATGAAAATTAGCCTCTAGTATACTATTGGTGGTGATTGCGTGATGAGAAAGGTCTTACATTACTCTGCACAAGACCCTGGAGTTCACAAATTGCCCGACGTGAGAATAAAGGAGCCATGATATCCTTTCGCTGTTTCGCTTCTGCATATGTCAGAAAGCCAAATGACGAGCGATCCTCCCCAAAACTATGGTAGAGGTTCGGCTCCTTATTCCATCGATTACTATTGCTGTAGATCTCACAGTACGCTGCCGGATCTGAGAAGTGGAGCTATACATGTGGTTAGAACAGTACCCACAAAACCTGACTCTGGTGACTCTGGGGAAGGGGTCTAATGTCTTGGCGCTAGTAGAGGAAATACAAATAACTGAACACAAATACCATGAAGCAAGGGGAGTGTGTGTAAAACGTGAAACGGAAAATCATGTACCTCGTTGGGACCAACACGAACTATCTTGCCTTGTTTGCTAGTTAGCCAACCTCCCACCACCGCCATGCAAACTCATCCATTCCTTACCATACTTGGTATGCAGCTCTTGGAGCACATCAATCCAAGATCTGCCAAGAAATAGCTCTTGATATGTTTTATACCAGGCTGTAAAAGCTGCGGCCCTCGGCCCTGGAAAAGCACCGAGTGGGTGGAAGAACACGTTGAACAGGCCAGTAAGAGTTCGCTGTATCAGCCATGCTGAGACCAGGCCAATGGCGACGACCACGACACCGCCTGGGATGTCAGAGCCTAACATGCTGAGTGGAATACCGAGGGAGAGTTTAAAGCTGTGTGATTTGTGTGATCCGTGCGATCAATGTGATATGTGATATACCGCGATATATTGTGATTGGTGTTTTTCACGATGTGTGACTGGCAGGATGAATCCCTTGCGTTGGGAGGGACCACGAGTCGATCGGAGTTATTCCCTAAGCGAGTTATCGGGTTAGATTTGGTGTACGACCCCAAAGAAAGATCAGTTATATCTGTTCATCCATTACTAACCTTCTAAACATCTCTGAATACATTTGCGATCAAAAAATCAACGCCATGGCCGACGATTCCATAGGAACGTCGATCACTGCGGCTGAACCCACCTCGCCGGCCGCCACAGCGTCAGAATACCCTGAACTAACAGCGGGTAAGCTACTTGAACCTTCTTTCGAGACAGCAGGAAATAGCGCTGCGCCTCCTCCGGAACACTACCAACCGGGCCACCCGCCCGCCGCCCCAACATCCCCTCACTTATCTCAATCATCGGCCACATCAGTGGCATCAGATCAAGAAATAGAAGTCGACGATACATTCGACGGAGATGGCGATTCTGCTTACGACAGCGGCTCTCTACAAAGCGATACCACGTCGCTGCTGTCGCAAATCACGAAGTACCGGTACGAGAATAACCGGCGGTACCATGCATATAAAGACGGGGAATATTGGGGTCCAAACGACGAGCAGCAGAACAACCAGCTCGATATTGCGCATCACCTATTCCTGATGACGATGGGCGACAGGCTATTTCTCGCACCCATTGGTGATAATCCGCAAAATGTCCTCGACGTTGGTACTGGCACGGGTATCTGGGCCATGGATTTCGCGGATCAGTTCCCCTCCGCACAGGTAACTGGGTTCGACCTCTCACCCATACAGCCGCAGTGGGTGGCGCCGAACTTGCGCTTCGAGATAAATGATGCCTGCGACCCGGATTGGGGTTATTCGAAGAATTCGTTCGACTTCATTCACGTCCGCTCCATGTATGGGAGTGTTGCTGACTGGCCGGCATTCTATCGGCAGGTTCTCGAGTGAGCAGCAGCATTTCTACCTGCTATGCTTTCATATGCTGACGTGCTATAGAAACCTTGTTCCTGGCGGTTGGTATCAACAGATTGAGATGTCCGTGGTTCTGAAGTCCGACGATGGTAGCGTCAAGGAAGGTAGCATCTTTGACCAATGGGGCAAGGTATCCCTGGAGGCCGGCGACAAGTTTGGAAAGGATCTCAGGATTCACGAGCAGATCAAAGGCTACATTACAGATGCCGGCTTTGAGGATATTGTGGAGACGGTTTACAAGTGGCCTGTTGGACCGTGGGCCAAAGACGAACATATGAAGCATTTCGGGGCGTATAACCGAATACATTGGCAGGAGGGGATTGAAGGCTGGTCAATGGCCTTGTTGACCAGAGTGCTTAACGTTAGTCTCCACATCCTCATGCTCATTCAACGCAAAGCTTACACGTGTCTATAGTGGTCATATATTGAGGTACAAGCATACCTGGGGAAGATGAGAGAGGCTCTGAAGGATAGCAGCATCCATGCTTTCCATATCATGTAGGTTTTGCATTTTATCTTGGCATTCTTACTCCGGATGAGCCGCACGGTCAATGGTTGCTGTTTGGTAGCTAACAGTAACACAAAGAAACGTCGTATATGGTCGAAAGCCACCGAGATGAGGTAAAACAAAGCGCACGGATACAACCAATAAATGAAAGCCACCACCAATGAGCGCAATCAATCTGGTGGTATCATCAAAAGAATAAATAGAGGGAGGTCGACACAAGTCATGATTTAACGAAGAATTTCAGTCCAAGGGTCTACTGATTGATTATGGGTACATGTGCTATATACCACGGGCGGGCCTTGCGCCTATATCGGATGCTTTTGACGGGTCTCTTTGTTTATTGTCGCCTAGACACCACCTCAAAATTGGGGGAACCTAATGAGAAAATGCCCGGCTTATCATCGAAACCGATAGTTTACTAAGGGAGGGGGGAGGGGGGTTCAGGGGTAACCCTGCGTAGGCATTTCGATAGCCTGTATTATTTGTATGGGAGGTTGATCACGCCGTCACGTCTACAGGATATCGAATAATCTCTTTTCGAAATATAAGAGATCTGGTAGGTTCGATGATCTATCTTCACATAGTATGCCTGCCATATGGCCAGGCTTCTTCATGTATTAATGCAAGAACATTCAACAGACCATATTCAAGTCTTTCGTAGTAGCATCCTCAGCTACATTCCCTGTGCAGAAAGCAAGCGCTCCCATTGAGCCCATTCGTTTGGTTCCAGATCAAAGGATAGGATGCTTGAGAAATCATACGACTCAATCAGTTCGGGATCAGCGTTATAGCTCACATCATACCTTAGCGGATGGGGTTTGTCGTTGTCAACTGATCCGCACGTCGCCGCTTCGTGTGCTATGGCCTCTGGCTTTGATGAAGATCCACTAGGTGTTCGACAGCGACGAAGCGCTTCAATATAATCCGGTGTCGCTATTTCCGGGATCCCCTCCATTATCCTCGCCGCAGCGCAGTCATCCCAAACCTGAAGCGTCCAGTTACCCAGCGCAGCGTACAGCGCCTCCGTGGCCTGGGCAAAAACCAGTGGGAAATTTGCGAATGCTTCGCCTATCAGCTTCCATGCACGATCGACATCGGGCCCTATCTTGCGGTTGCGCGTTTCAATGAGCACGTAGAGCAGCGTGTCCCATATGTAGCCCGTGCCTGCCTGTGCTGAAAATTTCCGGAGACTTGAATCTCTATATATGAGGTTGCCGTATTCCAGGAGTTTCATCCCGTTGGTGAATATGATGTCTCGCGCTCTTTGAGGGACTTTGGCGCCGCAATTGGCGAACTGTCGGGGGTTGTAGGCGTACAGATTCATCTTGCATATTGCCGACCTAGCAAGTATTGACGAGAAGTAATGAAGAGGATTTGACGGATCAAAATAACGAAGATATTTTCTTTCTAAGAGGTCCTCGGCCTGCTTGATGATATTGTCCCTCTCAGCGGCCGAGAAGTTCGGGCTGGTGAGGTTTCCCCACCCAACATCATATGAATTTTGTGATTTGAATTTCCGCAAGAAATCCACCATGTCAAATCTTATCAAACAAAGGACGGCGCTTGTGATACCAGTGCGCTCTGGCGGTGGTTCCACCATGTCCGGTTTGAGATCTTCATCTTCGACATTTAGAGGCTTCTTGGTATCACTGAGAAATAGATCCATAGACGGCCTTGTTCCAGAGAAGTCAGACGTGCGACAGTCGATGAATACAATGTTCCACCAAAGACGCCTTCGTATTTCCGTTTCGAACGGAGAGAGACCAAGGGTTGTTCCATCGCGATGAAGACCCATGCGGCGCGCAAGACGGACGGCAACTCCCGATAGGATGAACAGCGTATCACTTTGGTAACATCCTTTCATGCCCATCTAAATCAGTTAGCCAGGTCATGAAATCAATTACGAGTAGAACAACTCACAAGGAACATCATAAATGCTTGCAAGGTTATTAGGCTGGATGTTTTGAGAAACCCTGCGTTCATCAACGCCTGGCGAGCTGCTATTCTATATCTTGCGAAAATAATCAGTTTGTCCTCGCCAAAAAGTGAGCGGCATTCATCGTCATCCAAAGAGGAGACTGTCATGAGATAAAATGCGAAAATGAGGGCTTCGACGCTTTTCGGGACGTCATTGGGGTTCTTAACCACTCCTGCCAGTGTGGACCAAAATGTAGGGAGGTGCACGAGTTTCACCAAGGGATCGACTCTATCGACAAAAATATCAAAGACTTTTTGCAGGATATGGGAAGAAAGATGGAGGCTTGCGAGATTGTCAATTTTAGAGTAGGTGCCCAGCAAAAGGCCATTCTCGTCAGCGGAATCGACGAAGACGTCCGATATTCGAACAGTCATTTCACCAACGCACTCAGCGAATCCCGCTTCGTCAGGGTGCTCGAACTATCAATCGTGAGTGAAAATATATATATATATATACGGGGCAGAAAGGTGTCAAACCGACCTCGTCTCCTATGTTGGACCAAATTTCACTGCGAGAGATAAGTAATGCGCACAACTTTTGGATACAAACAGACTCACTTATCAAAATATCTCGATGATCCATTTTTAGTTACAAGCCTTGAATTGGATTTTTCAAACGAGAAAGGTTCACCGCGGGCCCTCTTATAAAACTTGCTTCCTTTGGCATCATCCATCTCAATATCAGGTTCCGACGCTACGTCCGCATCTGACAAATTCTCGTCATCGGATAGTTCAATCTTTGCTCCATAAGCTTTCAGCATATCCTCATATCGCTTTAATTTGCTGTGAAGCCCCTCCTTTGGTGGCTTTGTCGACTTCCGCTTGCCGCGCACGGGGGCGATATAGCTACATTGTGTCACTGCCTTCAGGCAGTGAGAGCATGGGTTGCGCCGATCGCATCTGACCTTGCGTTGTCGGCACGTCAAACAGGAGAATCTCTTTAGATCTTCACCCGGTTTAAGTCGTCCTTCTGAAGTCTGGGGCATTGCTGTATTTCATTACCGTTGATGTTGCATGAAGGATCCTTGGAAACGGAGTTGTCGTGATGATGGTGCTCGGGGTCCGGAGCAGGAAAATAATTTTTGAGCGCCGAGAAGCGAGACGATTCTCACTCATTGAAGCAAGCCCCTTCGCCCGCTCCTTCAAAAACCAACCCCGACAGCCCCGAGCGCCGCAGAAAATTTACCTATATATAGGCGTACCATGAACGCAAGATTGAGATGTCAGTTAATTCATCATTCGCCTTGACAAGTTTACCTTGTGCTTCCAACAATGTCTCAACACACCCCACGTGACGATGAAAAGACTACTGGAGACGACCTCTTGCCAGAGGCAGACAAGGGGGACATTGTGGAGTACCCAAGCATGCACAAGCGCATTCTCATTATGACAGCGCTTCTTTTGTGTATATTTTTAGTCACCTTGGTAATTATTTTTCTTCCTACCAAGAAGCTCTCTGGATGCGGGCTGGTGCTAACTATAAACATAGGACCAAAATATTATATCGACCGCAATCCCTCGAATCACCGATGAGTTTCACTCTCTAGACGACATCGGGTGGTATGGCAGTGCATATCTGCTTACCACGTGCAGCTTCCAGCTGCTCATGGGAAGGGTTTACAAGTTTTACCCAGCGAAACCAGTCTTTCTCATCGGCGTCATACTATTCGAGATTGGATCAGCCATCTGTGGTGCAGCCCCGAACTCCAATGCATTTATTGTTGGTCGTGCTATTGCAGGAACAGGCACTTCAGGGATGTTTTCCGGCTTAATGGTGATCATGTTCTATACGATCCCCTTGCAGCATCGGCCGATATTTCAAGGGTTTTTCGGCGCCGTCTTTGCTATAGGATCTGTGATCGGTCCTCTTGTTGGAGGTACCTTCACAGACAAGGTTACATGGAGATGGTGCTTTTATTTAAACTTGCCGATTGGAGCCGTCACTATCATCGTTGCCGTTCTCATCCTCCATCTCCCAAACCAGAAGCTTGATGAGCAGGCATCAGGGTGGTTTGCCAGGATCAAGCAACTGGACCCCTTGGGCAATCTGGTATTCTTACCAGGGGTTGTTTGCCTTATACTGGCTCTCCAATGGGGTGGAGCGCAGTACGCTTGGAAGAACGCTCGAATTATAGCACTTCTCATTCTTTGCGGCATCCTATGCCTCGTCTTCATCAGCGTTCAGATTTGGAAAAAAGATAGTGCCATGGTCCCTCCACGTCTCGTTAAGCAACGCAGTATTGGGGCAGCTATGTGGTACAGTTTTTTCAACGGCGCTGCAATGATGGTCGCGATGTATTATTTGCCTATTTGGTTCCAGGCTATCAAAGGCGCCACGGCTCTCAACTCGGGAATTATGCTACTTCCAATGATACTCTCGACTGTTGTAGCCTCTCTTTTGTCTGGAGTTATGGTAGCCAAGCTGGGTTACTACACTCCATTCTTCATTCTCAGCTCAATCATTACGACTATCGGAGCCGCTCTCTTTACGACATTTACGCCAACCACTGGTCACAGCAAATGGATTGGCTACCAGGTTCTGTACGGAATTGGTCTCGGCTTTGGAGTTCAGCAGCCACTGAATGTTGTACAGACGGTTCTTGACAGAGCAGACATTTCAAGCGGAACGGCCATCGTCACGTTTGTGCGCTTTCTTGGCCCGGCTATATTCCTACCTGTCGCACAAAACATTTTCCTCAGCCAGCTTATCTCGAAATTGGCCAACATCCCAGGCATCAGTCCGAAAACGGTTCTGGATGGCGGCGCCACTGACATCAAGAATCTTGCAACGGGCGACAATTTAGAGATGCTTATTTCCGACTACAACGATTCTATAATGAGCGTGTTTTATATTGTTGTTGCTACCTCTGGTATTACTATCTTTGGAAGTGTCCTTGTGGAATGGCGCAGCCTCAAAGCTCGTGCAGCCGAGCAAGCTGGCGAAACGGCCAAAGAAGGTACCAAAACGACAGAGGAATCCGCCTAAGACATTTATTCACCACTAAATTTATCCGTCTAAAAATTGTATTATAGAGCTGCTTTGGGAAAGAGCATAGGGAATTAAGGAACTTTGTTTTCAACCGCATAGATGCATACTTTTCTTATGTTATTTGACGGAAACTGTATATCGAAAACCTAGGAATAAAATTATCCAACACATGTGTTGATTCATGTCAGTAATAATGAGTAGATGCAGACTGTGCCTGCCCATGAGTTACTCGAATGTCACCCATTTTTCGCCTCCGTCCCAAACGGCGACGCATTGACGTATGAAAAATCAAAGGCTGAGAGCAAATAGATGGTATAAGCAAAACCATTGCCAATCATATAAGCCTCCTTTAATCCACTCTGTGCCACAATCAAACAGATCATACTCCTGTCAACTTTGCCACGTAAAGTTGGTTACCGATCGCAAAACCCATCAACTTCTCCAAGCTTTGATTGCCATGTGATGGCTACCTCTACAGCAGACAACTAGTCTCCATATGAGTTACCACACCTCCAAATCAAGTTGGAAGATATCGAAATTTTAAATAAGATTAGTCGTAGTGATGCAGGCACCGTATTTGAAGCTACAATATCTTCGTTAAATGATGGTGAGAGGGTAGCCCTGAAAGTGGTATGCACGCATACCTTGGATGGGCAAAGTTGTATATGGATGTTAACCTTTCGCAGTTTAAGCCATATTTGTGGCCATACTATTACACATTTTCTCTTATCAATGGGCGACCACTTAGCCCGTTTTCCAGTGAGCTTACCGTACTATCAGCTGTTCAGAACGAAGAGGTAAAGATTGACCTTCCTGTTATTGAAGCATATGGTTAGTTCGAATTGCCTGCCGACTTTCACTACGGAAGGTTCAAACTCTCTGGAGAATCGAAGGCCAAAGTCAGTAAAAAGACTTATGCTCTCACCTCCATTTGACTTCAGCAAAGTCGCTCCTTAGGACATGATCCGCCATCGTGACATACTTGATCGTCTGGGGATTTATGATACAGACATCCGCGCCGAGAACTTTCTGGATGGCAGGCTTGTTGATCTCTCCGCCTCCTATGTCTTATCTCAGATAACTGGCTCCGATACGTACAATATTCGAGATCAGCGCCCACAGTTGAAAAAAGCTGTCCTACGGTATGTAGGCCTGATATCCTCTATGAAGATGGGGCCACTCGAGATCATCGAGGACGCATGGAATCAACTACAAAACCAATGGGAGGAAACGGCACGAGGAAAAATAAGCCTTGTACCCACTGCTGCCTAATTTTACCAACAGTTCGATATGAAAATATGTATCGGAATCTCACATCCATTATCTACACTGCGTTAGTTGAAATGAACACAATGCATCATTCGCAGGGAAAGCTATATTATTCAGTTTATGACATTTTGATACTGGCCACATTTTGTTTTTGTTAGTCCCACTTTGGGCTTTTAGGTGGCACGAGCTGGCGCCGTAGAAAGTGGAGATTTGCCGAATCAGATGTAATTAGGTGCGGCGGGCGCTTAAGTTTGCGGGATTTGAGGCCAAGGCTTTGTTGCATCATGTGGCATAGGATATTAAAATCATACTTGCAAGCGCCTTGGGAATAACCTATGGCGGTGAATATATGCATACTGCAAAATGAATGGCCAGGAGAAGCTTATTAACTAGGCTAGTGTAGTCACTGTTTCGAGTACAATCGATACCTTAGTGAAAGAGCCCAACCGTGCTAATGTTAACGCCGTCATCTGTGAGAACCGGGCTATGCTGCACTGGGCTATGCTGCATGACAACGTGTTGTAGCTGCCGGTAGGTTTATAACCGGATAAGTACTTCTTCTACAGGCTAAGGCAACGAACCTTTCCGGTCGATTTCTATCAAATTTTTCAGGTTGCGCCTATTGCTCTGCACCTCATTTTTTTTTTGCTTCTTGCAAGTTGTGTTCGCCTGCTCAAATTCTGTATCAATCGGTCGATAATGTCTTTATCTGTCTCAGACCCAACCGTCGAAAGTTCTGGCAATGCTTTAAGCCGCGCGTCTCGTGCCTGGTACCGACCGATCGAACTTCCACTTGAAGATAAGAGCCTACATTTATGCGCACGCCATCGCCTTATGGACCTCAAGCGCTCTGATTTTGCGGCAAGACCACAGGAGCAGACTCTCCCACCTGATTGGCACTTTGGAAAGCTTTCAGAAGTCATCCAGCGCAGTGACTACTGTAATTTCTGTAAAATTATTACCGACTCTGTCCCTGTTATAGCATACGAACATGAGATAGAGCTGCTTGGTTGCTGGATCCCAGATGTAACCTATACTGCAGAAGACGTCGAGGCTGGCATTAAAACCAAAATGACAACGCTTAGATTACGGGTACTGCCTGATAAGGCTGCCATGGAAGAAGTCTTCAAGCCGTTTGATATTATCCCATTAGCACGAGAAAATGAGGATGGTATATTCTTAGGAAGAAAAATGGGATCGCAACGACTCGACATACCTTTGATGAAGACATGGCTTAAGAAATGTGAAGAATGGCATAAAATTGTATGCTTTAAAGATGATCTTTCACACTCACGACGAGAAGGGCCTGTTACAATCGAGTTTCCCTTTCGACCATTTATTAGGTTACTAGACCTCAAGGATGATTGTTTGATTGAAACACCTGCGACACCAGTGTTTGTAGCTTTAAGCTACGTCTGGGGTAGCGTTGAAGTGTTCAGAACACTAAAGAAGACGTTGCCAGACCTAATTCAGCCTGGATCCCTTTCAAAGAACTTTGATCTATTTCCAACCACTATTCAGGATGCAATTACATTAACACGTCAATTGGATCATCGATACCTGTGGGTTGATTCAATTTGCATCCTTCAAGACGATGATTTAGACAAAGATACACAGGTCCAGCATATGGATGCTATATTCACAAGAGCAAGCTTTATTATTATTGCAGCTAATAGCAGCAATGCCAATGCTGGGCTTACAGGTCTTAGTGGAGGGCCGAGGGATATTACGCAGCACACAGCCATATACTCGGACGAACTGACTCTACTTTCTCTCAAACTAGGGCTTGATGATGACCTTCAGGCATCAGTATGGAATAGCCGGTGCTGGACATATCAGGAATACGTACTTTCTCGAAGGAGTCTAGTCTTCACGAAGGACAGTGTGCATTTCCAATGCGGCTACGCCATTTGGAGCGAGGACATCAACATGATATGGCCTGATCTATATAGAAGCGCCTCGGATCTAACTATTGTTCCCAGCCGCGGAGAAGAGCCACCAACAGTAACCAGTGAGATTACATATACCCTCGGATTAGCTCATCATTATTTCTTCCTTCTGGTTAATGAGTATACTTTAAGAGACATGACATACCCAAGAGACCGTTTAAATGGGTTCCAAGGCATTCTAAACTTCTATAACATGAAGTACGGGCCTATGTTTATATGGGGAATGTGGTTAGAGGATATGCTCGTTCACTCTCTCTTATGGCAGCCACAACAGGATCTTACAAGGGTTCCGATTGATGAAAAAACCAACGCTCCAATGTATCCTAGCTGGTCATGGGCAGGTTGGAGTGGGGCAGTCAAATATTACAACTATCTCGACTGGAACGGCCTCCCTGCCTTGAGCGACCCTTGGAAGCGAGCTCTGAAATCTGAGTATGCCGAGATCGTCGATATCAAGAAAGATGACACATACTCCGAAGAGACTCTGGTCCCTATGTACCACCTACGGCTCCACGCCCGAATAGCAAGCTTTAGACTCTCTCTGGATGATACAAGCGGAACCCCGAAGCCACAACCTTTATCAAAGTCTCATGGCAAATATCCTGTCCGCTTCGTAATAACCACAGGTCACCCTGCAGACGTTGGCGCTGAGGAAGAATGGCTGGGAACTATTTTGCTACCAGAGTCCTACAAACAAAACCTCTCGGATGAGCACGAGTTCGTTGTTCTTTCCAGCGCTTATTGTTTTGTTAGCGATGAGTTGTCTTTGGATGCTTCAAGTGCGCTTGAGCCTTACGCCGCTGTTAATGTTATGTTAATAACAAGGCAAGGCTCTGCAACACATGATGGAAAGCCCATTGTGGTACGAGCTGGAGTTGGTAGGATGTTGAAGAAGGCATGGGATATGGCTCAAGTCTGTTGGGGGGATATGGTAGTAGCGTGATGAGATAGTTTACTACTGAAGTTCAGTGATTAACGTCTTAAACGGCCAATGATATTGCAATATAACGAGAAAAAAATATTTAAATCATTGAGTTCTGCATGTAAATGTTGTAATAAAGTAGCTAGCTATAAGGATGATAGATATGAAAACTACAACCTCTAGTCGCTGATCCTTGGGATACGGTCGCCTCTACAAAGTCTCACTTTGTAGGTCACAATAGCGTCGTTGGCGTGGGAGGTGGCGATGCAAGGCCGGCCATTACGACATCATTCGATGTAGAGCCCACTGCTTTCTCTTGCTCATATGGCTTTTTCTTCATCTCCACGAGCCATGATGATGGCCAGGAAGTTTCTACCTGTTGTTGTTGTTGTTGTTGTTAACTTCATCTCCAACCCCCCTGGGACACAAATTCCAGGCTTACCTCATCACACCATTTTACGAGCCACTCCCTCAACCTGTCTTCATCTCCTACATCATTTGCCGGCCCTGGATTCTCCCAAAATGCCGCCTCAAACCAACTTGGAAAAAAACCTGAGAACTCCCAATCGATAATAGCTTTAATCTTCAGTGTTTCTGGGTCAACTATAACATTGTGCTGCCCGAGATCATTATGGCAGAACACAAACTCCTCTTCTCCATCCTCCAGCTCTACATTATCTTTTACCTTCCAAAGGCCCATCTTCTTCCAGCCCCTGAAAAATCGATAATGCGGGCAAATAAACATCGCCCCTGGTGTCCCCGGCGTCTTCGACCTTAGCGACTTCAACTTAACTAAATATTCCTCTAATTCCATCTTGACGATGCTCTTCTGCTCTGGCTCCAAGTTATCCATAGAAATCCCATTTACATATCTCGTCATAAGGTACATGGCGCCATCGTCCTGAAATATGCCTTGGAGATTTGCAATTGGGATATTCGTAGTAGCTAAGAACTTGAGGCAACCCACTTCATTCTCAAGTCTATATCGCATAGTCGTGCTTGGGACAACGAGGTTGCCTGTTATGTTATACACCCATTCTGAGCGTCGAAGTGTGCGTTTTATAAACGTCGTGTCATTAATGTTAAAGAAGTATTTACGATCAGTAAGTGTGGCTTCATAGTCAAAATTAGGCTCGGGGGGGTTACTATCCATGGTTGCGGGTCGTTTTGAAGAGGTGAGGCGGGGACGAAAGGAGTGGAATGAGGGATATATTGATGCGGTGTGGTTTATAAAAGTGGTGCCAAGGTTCGGTTTTATTGACTCAGACATTTCTCATGCAGGCAAGCCTCACTCTGACGTTTGCTGTAACACAGTTTCTGATATGATTTCTATACAATATTTAGACAATTCCGAAAGAAACACGATACATATCGGCTCCTATGGGTGGGTGGGAGATGCCTTACGTAGCAAGCTTTTGTAAAATCAGTGTCTATATGGGATAGGAAATGGCGAACAAATGCACAGCAAGGTTTCCAAGGCAGATATTTGCCCGCCAATGATACATTTCAAACTAGATATCCCATTTATAGATGATCTAATTCGTACGCTGCATCGAATTGTCTCAAGATGCCAAATCAACTAACCTCACATACCTTATCCCGAGCTCACATCACCTGCTCAACTCAGCCTGCTTCTTCTTCTCCGCTCCCTCCCTCATCGGCGCCGACGCACCCTCCTCCTTCCCGGTCTGGAAGCTCTGCATAGGCCTCAATCCCCACTTCCCAAAGATCTTGTTATCCTCCTCCCACCCGTTACACGCCGTCGTCAACATCTTCTCGCCCGTAAACACCGCGTTCGCACCAGCCATGAAACACAGAACCTGCTGCTCCTCGCTCAAAATCGTACGGCCAGCCGCAAGACGGATGATGGTCTTTGGCATGATCAGACGCGCTGCGGCGATGGTACGAAGAGTGATGTCGAAGGGGGATTGCTCGCGGTCGCCAAGTGGAGTGCCCTTGATTGGAACAAGGGTGTTGACTGGGAATGACTCGGGGTGAGTGGGCATCGTCGCGACCGTGTGGAGTAATCCAACATGGTCCTTTGCCTCCTCGCCCAGACCCAAGATACCACCAGTGCACACGCTCAGGCCGGCCTCGTTGGCATTGGCTATAGTCTGGAGTCTCTCATCGTACGTGCGCGTAGAGATAACACTTGGGTAGAACTCGCGCGATGTATCGACATTGTGGTTGTACGCCGTCAGCCCGGCTGCCTTCAGCTCCTTAGCCTGCTCCAGATCGATCATGCCGAGGGTGACACAGCTCTCCATGCCCAGATCCTTAACCCCCTTGACCATTTCCTTGATGTTGCGTAAGTTCGTCTTGCGCCCGCGCATGTCTCTCCACGCAGCACCCATGCAGAAACGTGTGCTTCCGTTCTCCTTGGCGACTCGCGCAGCAGCGAGCACTGTCCCAACCTGGATCATTTTCGAGGCCGCCAGGCCGGTGTCGTACTTCGAGGATTGTGCGCAGTAGGAGCAGTCCTCACTGCAGCCGCCGGTCTTGATGTTGATCAGCGTGCACATCTGGATTTCGGCCGGGTCGTGGAACTTCTGGTGGACGGCGCCCTGGAGTGGGGGTCAGCAGTTGTTGAGGGAATGGAGTGATTATTGCATGGGAAACATACAGCGGCATGGCACAGCTTCATAAGAGGTGTGTCGTAGACCTCTTTAATTTCTTGTTTTGTCCAGTTGTGCCTAGGAGCAGTCGCCGCGAGCGCCTTTTCAAACGTGGTGGCTGGACTCGACACTGGGCCATCAACGACTGTGCCATAAGCTCGCTGAGCAACCCATTGCGGCTTTGCAGATGAGATGACAGCTCTGCTGCCGTGCGACAAATTCAAAGGTATGCGGACACGAGACATGGTGGGCGGCATTATCGTTGTTGTTTGTTGTCGGTGTTGGTGACTCTCACATTTGTTGAGGCGGGTCGTCAAGGCTTATAGCANAGTCAACCGGGGAGCTCCTGTTGAGCCAATCGGGTAGCGCACGGCTAGTCGACGGATATCGTAGGGCCGGGTGGAAATCGAAAATCTAGCAGTCATCAACAAATCTCACGAGATATCGGATTTGCACGTGCACTCAGCCAATCATCAGACGTGGATTACCATAATAAGTAGTGATTTTTTATTTCTTATTTTTTTATTTTATACTGGCCTTTCCAATCATCAATCACGTGAGTATATGCTCGTTTTCATGCAATACTCTCCGCTACAACCATTAACCTTTTTACTGAGGCTTTACGTGGAAGCTGTTCTCCAGTGATCTTACGGCTGAGCTTACCGCTATCTTGTACTACACCAGATTGACAGCTTTATGGTTCTGCCCTGCCAAGCCTTGGCCCACAACTCCACCCTCCCCGTTGCGGATTATACATGACACAAAAAAGGGACAGGCGCTTTGTCAAATATTCTCTTGAGGTTTGCTTCATCGTAGTATTCATACATCATACCCCGTGCAGAGGTTCAAATAAAGGAAGCAACCGTCTCTGTCTCTCTGTACATACCGCAGAACCCCTCATCTGTGTTTGACTCGGAGGTAAGCTCCCGTTCCTTGCCATATGAATCCCGAAACGCGCATATACGCGCATAGCCCGTGCATCTCAAACAACCAAGCGACATCGGCGATTGCCATGGGTACAATATTAAGAGTGGATGGTTGCGTCCTAGGCCCTTTTCAGTATTTATTGTCGATCATTTGGGACACAATCGAACTTACTGTGCATCTTAGAGTGATATTGTCACTATGATTCTTCTATCCTGGGTCGCATTTCTCCTTCCATCTTGACTTGTATATACCCAAGTGCTGTCGCGAATGTGCAGTGGGTTAAACACATTAGACGTGTAGGTACGGTTCTGGGCCGAGATTGTAAAGGCGCTGCCGACGCTGGTCATACTCGTCTGCAACCCACCGTTAACCATAAATGTATTTCCGGCATTGGCGATACTTACAGCCATCATCGAGATGCACGTCTTCGGCGCATACGTGGATCCAGAACCCTTTCCTAACCCCTTGAGCTACTCGGGCCTCCTCCAATGCTCTACCTGCTCGACCGGGTACGGTCCAAGGTTTACGCGGCGTAATTCTCCAGCACTTGAGTCCTTCAATATCTGCGCGCTGCAGTCTCGTCTCCTTCTTCCCCTGATTCTGCATCAGAAACAAGTCGATTGCTGCATACATATCCCAGTTCGCGCACGATACAGTGACGTCTGTGGTATACGGAACAGCCTTCTCCAGGAACTCATCCACTTCAGGCAGAAAGCGGCTATTCATTCTGTCAGTGAGAACGCTCTTGTCATAATACGGCCAAGTTATATTGAGCGTAAAGTCGTCGCCGCCCACAGGCTTTTTAAAGGAAAGTCGCAAAATTCGAAGGCACGGGAATACCGGCCACTTTGGACGTTTGCTTGGAGTACCGTGGACGCCAGCGAACGCCAGGGAAAGTGGTAGCGTCTCCGAGTCAAAAAACAGTTCGAGAGATGCAATATCAGCCAGCCTTTGTTGAGGGATAAGAAGGTGGATGCTACGCAAGAGGATCACCGACGCGACATGAATGGTATTGGTTTTGTACAGAACATCAATGCCTTCCAGATATCTAAACCGTATTAAATTAGCTATTGCCTCAAACGGTGATAAAGGCAGCTTGGCTTTTGTTTAGGCCATAGATCGAAAGGTCTACTCACGCCTGCTTGCAAGACAATAGCCAACCCATAATACCAATCTGGCATTTTACTGGCCATTCCCCAGGCCATTTTTCACATACTCCAAGGCCCTTGAGGCAACGATCAGTGTGGGGCTCGTTGAAGCGCACCCATGGATAGTTGCGTCTCCTTCCAAGCGGCAACTCAGGTGCATCTGGCGAAAACCTGTGGCAGACAGAGCTAAACCATCTCCATTCACGCTTCTCCTCTTTAGTTATTTCCCGTTGCAGGCCTTCGATCCTAGCATGAAGGCGATCTGGCGCATGCAGCGTGTCGGCGAGGCGGAATTGGTACCGGAATTGTAGGTCCATGTGAATTGTCTGTTCTCCAAAGGCAAACATGAGAATCTGACGGCGGATCTCAAACGGGATGAGATAAAACAGAGTGTTTTTGTTCCTTTTGCCAATGTCATGATCCTGTGCCTGATGTGGCACGATTGAAACGGCATTATTCGATGCCTGGAGGACAATCTGCTCATACTCATGAGTGCTTCTTTTCAGTTCCCGGAGATTTTTGTTGCGGGATGTCCATGGAGTGATGCAGTGAAACAAATGGGTGGCAATCTTGCTAGTAACCTCATAGCACTTGGCTACCAAGTCACATAGAACAACGACAATGACTATGATAATGGTCCAGATGGCATATACCAAAGTTTGAATCTTCCCATTCGGTTCCCAATCTTCTTTCCACGCGATGTACGCCTCCCTCAAGTCATCGCGGAGAGAGGACATGATATTTTTCCTGTAGCTCAAGGTGATTTGCTCTGGTTGTGGGTGAAGTGGTCTCCTTGCGTGATGTTGACATTTTGAATATTGTGATTCTCAGATCGGCTTAGAAAGATGCTCAGGCACCGGGCCATCTATTTATCCGAAAGTTATATGTTGGAGTGTTGGAATGTACGAGTAACCGTTGGGTGCAATTGTTGGGTGCAGTGTGTCGCCATAGGCAATATAATGCAGTGGATGACCTATCCCGGCGGTTCACAGTCTTGTTGCCCCAAATGAACCCCGCAGCCTTTCATAGTAGTTAAATATAGTCTTTACATTGTTGTATAAACGGTATGGAATCCTTTGTATATGACTTGATTCATCTAACTTGGTAATAACTTTGGGAGTCTATGCTATATAATTGTATCTCTTCCCTTCCACAATCAAACCACTCTCTTTCAGCTCCTTTGTCTTTCTATTATATACCGTATAAATCCAAACCTGAACACCTGCTAACACCAGCCCAGCTGCTGAGACACCAATCATAATCTCTAATCCGCGAGAGTATAGTGGCAGATCCTTTTCCTGAAAGTACTGCGTCCCGTACATCAACCCTGAGATAGCCGACATCACCCATAGCCTGTAAAATGCAATTAGCCCCCGCGTCACGCAGTATACCTATGCCAATTATTGCCTATGATATATTATGTGTTGAAAAACTTACGCGATACTGATACTCCTCTCCGCGGGATCGTGGCAGTTCAACTGCAGCCACGTATTCTGCACCGGGTGGTAGCCGACTGCAAACGCGTTCACGGCTGTCCACAACCCCCAGCGGCTCCACTTCCCCACGTGGGGCTGCGTCACACGAGCTACTATTAAAGTGGTGATATAGCAGCTTATGGCAATCATGACCATGAGGCCGCGTCGGTTTGTATAATCGCTAAGGCGGGCAAAGAGAAAGACAATAGTAAGGGCGATAACCGGTCCAACGCAGGCAAGTGCATTGGCAGTAGTACGGTCAAAGCCTAGAGACCTAGAATAACGTCAGCAAATTCTGGATAGTCTTGGAACTAGAGAGAAGAATGGGGGTCGGCATACATGATAATTGTTGGTGTGTAGGTTGTCAGCGAGCTCCACGTCGAGAACACAAGGCTTGTTGACACAAGATGTGGCCAGCGGCGCCAGTGGGATATTGTTTTCCAGACCTTGGCCGGTGTGATACGCATGTGCTGTGGCTCGTAAGACTTGTTTGGAAGATCGGCTGCAATGCGCTGTTGGAGTAGTGCGCCATCGGACTCTGAGATGCGTACAAGACCCTGAAAGAATAGGGGGCGAGGGCGTTCCGGTGAACCGGGGAGTAGGAATCCGATGAGGAAGCCAACGGAAATAGTAAAAATTCCCTCCACTATGTCAGGAGTCAGTACACTGTGCAAGGTTATGTCAACTTTTGAAAGGGGATACAACGTACGGAGAAAAATCCACTGCCAACCTGGTCTCCCATATCTACCACTGAGCTTTAAGATGCCAGAGGCAAGCAAGGGGCTCAATGCATTTCCTCCAAACATGCCAAAGAAAAAGATGGCTACTCGCGTTGCCAATTCCTTATGTCGGTACCAAGTAGAGAGCGTGTATATGGCACCCGGTATGTATCCAGCTTCGGCCAACCCCAGGAAGCTCCTTATGATGAGAAATCCATTTCTGTCGCGTACGAATATTTGTAGAGTCGCTATCAAACCAAAAATAATAACTTGTATACTGATATATATTCGGGGCCCAATCTAGAATCGGTCAGAATGCTAATCTACTTTTTTTCAGGCCTTGATTGGCTTGGGGTTTAACTTACCCGTTGAAGGAGCATGTTGGAGGGAATTTCAAGGACTACAATACCGAGAAACATCATCTGGTTTCCGAGATTGACGTCGGCTTGAGTGATTTTAATATCATTTTTGAGGCCGGCTGTGAGCGCACTGGCGAGGTTCATACGGTCGAGCTGGAAGACGAATAAACCAAGAAAGAGGAGTGGGAGGACAGAGAAGTCGACTCTGCGCAGAGGTTAGCTGCGCCCACAAAATTTCATTGTTCCTGTGAATAGGAGGGAATTAGATAGAAGTCTAACCTCGATCGTGCCCGCAACGAAGCTGGTGTGTCTACATTGTCCGTGGCAGCGTTTATTGAAGTTGGGGTGGTCGAAGACTCCACACTGTCTAACGATTTCTCCAAATCCTGAATTGAAGCTGATGCGGTGCTCGGATGGTCTACGATTACCGAAGACTTCAAGTCTTCGGAATCTGGAGTTGAAGGCATAATTGCACTGGCCCAAGAGACTTGGACGAAAGACAGGAATGCAGACACAAGAAAGGAGTGGGAGCATCATAAGGCGCACGATTTTGTAATAGGGTATTTATTAACTTCAATATCTTGATCACACAATCCTGTACCCCCTACAGCCTTACGCATGGCAGACAAGGATGAAGTGCATTGGATGCGGAGACGGCATTTGCTTCGGAATGGGCAATACATAATAAACTCCTAGTCCACATGCACCACACGCATTAGATACCAATGAACGCAGACATGAATGACATTTTTGTGAGGTTTGCACTTAGATGCGATAAGAAAGTTCGTAATCACGCCTTACACCCACTCCATTGCGCACTTGCCCCACATCTAACGCCTAAAATCCAAACCCCGAGGTCGAAAGGATATCTTATCAGTTTTCTACCTGCTAAATAGTATTAAACCTGTGCTTGCCAGTTTTAAAGTCGTCAGAGAGAGATCTCCTTTATTCTTTCATATTTTTGTATTTTATATCCCAGGAACAAGACATTATGTCTAACATCAACATCAAAAGGGTCGCTGTTATTGGCGCGGGCCCTGCCGGCGCCATCGCCGTAGACGCATTAGCGCAGGAAGGGATATTTGACGTCATTCGCGTCTTTGAGCGTCGGGAGAAGGTCGGCGGATGTTGGTATGTAGGAAGCCGACACATCACAGACACTCCTTCATTTTTTTGGTTTTAAATCTTCATAGATCTTACAACGCCATACTGTGACAGCATTGTAGATTTGGAAAATGCTAACATTCTTATTTCAGGGTTCAAGACCCCGCCCACAGGACCCCTCAGCTCCCTGACTTCAAGACGCTCGCCAGCCGGACCGCAGACAAACCACATGATATCCCTGCCACTCTCCCAACATATGCCCCGCGCTCAGATCAGTACCGCCACGACGAAACATCTGTGTATCCGCTGCTTGAGACAAATATCGACTATCATACAATGGAGTTCTCGCAGGAACCTATCCCAGTGAAGCAGACGTCACGGTCAATCAAACGGCACGGCCCTAATACTCCATTCCGCCACCACACAGTGGTTCAGGAATATATCAAGGGGCTCCTGGATAGGAAAGGGTACAAAGATTTCGTGGAATGTGGAGTGACGGTGGAGAGGGTCGAGAAGGTCAATGGGAATTGGAAGGTGACGCTGAGAAAGGCCGGCACACAGCGCGATTACTGGTGGGTGGAGGAGTTTGATGCGGTAGTGGTTGCAAGCGGACATTATACAGTTCCGCATGTTCCATATATTGAGGGCTTGGAAGAATTCGCTCGTGCATATCCCGGGTCGGTAGAGCATAGTAAGGGGTACAGGGGATCGGAAAAATATCTAGCAAAGGTACGTTGGATTTTTTCCCTTTGGTGTCTGCAGATGCTAATTCGACATAGAATGTCGTTGTTATTGGCGCATCAGTCTCTGGGATGGACATTGCCCGTGACCTCATCGGAGTCGCCCAGCACCCAATAAATGCTGTAGTACGAGGAAAATGGCACCCTTATTTTGGCAAGTCGGCGTTCGATCACACTGATATTAAGACACGGCCAGCTATTAAGAAGATTCAAAGTGCGGAAGGGCGCAGAACTATCATCTTTGAAGATGGGTCACAAGTTGACAATGTCGACAATATTATCTTGGGAACTGGTTACTCATGGACGTTGCCTTTTCTCCCCAACTTCCCAATCACAAATAATCGCCTACCAGGTCTTTATCTTCACGTATTTCAGCGACAGGACCCAACTCTCGCATTTGTTGGCGCTGTGAGTTGTACCCCGCAAAATCCATCCCAATCAGTCAATCAAAGAGCAAACGACTGACCCTACTATAGATTGCTGCTGGCTTTACATTTAAAGTTTTTGAGTGGCAGGCTGTGCTTGCTGCCCGAGTTCTTGCTGGCCGCGCGCAGCTTCCGCCAATTGAAGAGCAAGAAAAGTGGGAGACGGACCGGCTCGCATACAAGGGCGACGGCGTTCCCTTCACCGCGCTGTACCCGGACTTCGAGGAGTATTTTGAGACTGTAAGGAAGCTTGCTGGCGAACCTGCGCCAGGGCAGCCTGGAAGAAGGCTTCCCAAGTTTGGGAAAGACTGGAGGCAGTTGTTCGACGAGGGACACCAGAGAAGGATTGAAGCGTGGAAGAAGGAAAATGAGGCGCGATCTCGAACCGAAAGTTCTATAGCTGTGAAAGCTAAATTGTAATATACTATCGGCCCGAAACGATAACTTTTGCGTAAACGGCCGCTGTGATTTGAAACTCGACTGATGCTGGTATGATTAGGTGACATTGGATTAGAAATCGTATGCGTCTTGGCGGGGGTGGACAGAAGACAACGCGGGGTAATAACTTGCCGACGAGCCTTGGCAAAGTTTGTCTACGGAACCAGCCCCAAGATCTCCAGGGAGACTCGTCCTTCACCTCCACAATGGCGTCACCAAAACAAAAGAAGAAGGCAAGTACTCCATAGTATTATTGCCCTCTGAGCTTGTTGCTATAAGATGCTATTGCTAATGGAGTTCAACATGCGCAGTTAGCTACGCTAGCAAGAGTGCGTGACAATCAAAGGCGCTGTCGAGCCCGCAAACGGGAATATGTCATTGAGCTCGAGCAGAAGATACGAGATCTCCAGGATTCAGAAGTTCAAACGAACGTAGAGAATTATCAAAATGCAATACAACGGCTTGAGGCCGAGAATAGAATACCACGGGCGTTGCTGAATCAGGCAGAGTTTAGTCAGAGCGAAGTGGAGGCACAACTCCAAGAGGGTCATTGTGGGGAAGATGGCTCAAAAAATACTGAGATTCAAGGATCCCCGTATGCGGGAGATAATGTGAACGAGTTTTTGGAACCATCGCATAATGAAGTGGTGAGTCAAGTTCGATGTCACCCCACCAGAGTGTACACACTCTACCATTTGCTAATCCATTCTAGTTTACGGATTTGCTCCCAAACATGTATGGCACGGAGGACCTTGATGAACTGCTAAACATATCACTCGATTTACCAGAGTTACCACAGGAAGAATTTAACTTCGACCTGTCTAGCTCAACTCTAGGCGCATTCTCCGTAGGCACACCTCTTGTACCGCAAATTCTTGATGAGACTAGGGCCTCTCCTTATGCTCCTCTCCTATATAACGGCTGGACTACTTGTCCCCCAGGTGCTCCTCCCTTCATTACTTCCAGTCCCGGGCATTTAAACGACCAAAAACCTGATGAGGACACAACTTTATGCTCTGTAGCATACGATCTTATACGTCAACATAACAATAAAGGGATTGACATAATGGAGATATGCATACGGCTGTGGAATGGTCTTAAAAAGGGCGATGAAGGTGAAGGCTGCAAGGTTGAAAACAAATTGCTATTCAGCGTCCTAGAATATATTCATGGATAAGTCTTTGATCTAAATATCGAAGAAATAATATGAAAAATAAAATAAGTAGCTGGGAAAAGTGAGCTACATAGCACGTAATATGTACGATGTCACAGGTGATAATAGTGGGTGACATATCGCATAAACTATGACCCCGCTTACTTTTTGAAGGGTGAAATGTCACCCATTTCGAAGAGGTATTAATCTGTATGATGCGAGTATGTCACCATAACAAACAGCTAACAATATTATAACGTAGAACATCGCTATTATTTGAAGATTACGAAAAACAGTAAAAGACCAATTCATATAACTTTCCATCATGACTTCACCAAATAGTCCCTTGGATGTGCTTATTATCGGGAGTGGATTTTCAGGTACGCTGGCCGAACTCGTTTGGCACAACCTCTGCTATTACTGATATAGCTGCCAGGAATATGTGCTGGTCTTCAGTTGCAATCAACGTTCAAGAATTCAAGATATGAAATCTACGATAAAGCAGGAGAGGTTGGAGGGACGTGGTCCAAAAACACGTATCCGAATCTCAGTTGCGACGTCCCATCCCAGGTGAGCGATATTTTTTAAGCAACAGAAAAATAATACTACATCGATCTAAACATCATGGACAGTTATACTCTTTCTCATTTGCCCTAAATTCCCGTTGGTCAAGTGAGTACGCGACCCAACCGGAGATCCTGGATTATATCAAGCGCGTTTCCCAGAGTCTTCAGCCACATATCAACTTGCGCCAGGAATGCATCTCATCTCATTGGTTAGAGGAAGAATTTCTATGGAGCGTCCAGTTTATTGACCTTACCACAAACAAAACCTACACGAGGTACAGTCGCTTTGTTATCACTGCTATGGGATTCCTCGACGTGCCAAATGGTCATGAGGGCGTTGTCGACGTCCAGAAATTCGAAGGACAGCTGTTCCACAGCTCTAACTGGAACCATGAGATTGATTTCCAGGATAAAGATGTTGTGGTTATTGGCAATGGTGCTTCGGCAAACCAGTTTGTACCATGGATACTGGGGAACGTTGAAATAAGGAGTTTGACCCAAGTCGTCAGAAGCGAACAATGGATTGCTCCAAAAAATAATAAAGCAGTTGGGAATTTCCGAAAATGGTATGTATGGGCTTCTTCCTCTTCTACCTATTGATAAAAGTTCCTGTCTAATACATCTATAGGGTTTTTAATAATATTCCCGCTGCAAATCGGCTTTATTATTCTTGGTTATCCCTGAAGCTTGATCTCGCATTCATGGCTTTCAAGGACAACTTTATAGGCCGTCACATCAGGTCCATACTTGAGTCTTCATTGTCAGCCTATATAAGGCGGACTGCTCCTCTGAAATATCACTCTGATCTTATTCCACCATACTCATTTGGCGCGAAACGGCCTGTATTAGACCATGGATATCTATCTTGTTTGAATAGTCCCAAGATAAACTTGGTAAAATCTCGGAACACGACAGTTATCGAAGGTGATCGAATTGCTGACGACAATGGAAACGTGTATCCTGCCGACATTATAGTCCTAGCAAATGGATTTAAGACACAGCAACCTCTCATGCCTATGAAAATAACGGGACTAGACGGAGTAGAGGTCCATAGACTATGGGAGAACACTGGGATAACTGCGTACATGGGGTATGTTAAATATTTATTCCTTATTAATCTAAGCTAAGATTACTGTACTAAAACATCGAAACAGAGTCATGGTGCCAGGATTTCCAAACCTGTTTTTGCTCACCGGCCCCAACACTCTCCCGTCTGGGCACTCAACGCTTCTAAGCATCGAAAACTCCCTCACATATATCTTGCGCCTCCTCGAGCCCGAACTTTCTTCAGAATCGCCATTATCCCAGCCAATGCGATCTACAATCGAAGTGAAGAAGAGTGCCGCGGACGCTTTCAATCGAGACATAGAATATCGGCTAAAGGGTCTCGTGTACACGCAGAGCGTTAATTCCTGGTACATAGATAAACGATCAGGGAGAAACAGTCTCGTTTGGCCAGGAAGTCAGCTTGAATTCTGGTGGTCAAGATGTATAAAGAAGATTGTATGGGGTGATTTTATACGTCGACAGAAGAAGCCCGCAGGATAAGATGTGACTAGCCTTATAGCCGTAAACTTTATAATATTATTTCCTCTAATAAACTCATCTATGATACGCAATCCATGGCGCTTGTAATGAATACCTTGAAATACCCCCAATTTCTACTCTACGCTGTCTGCCTTGGCGTCGTCATCTACCTCCAACTTCTTCTTTTCTGCCTCCTTCAGCGCCTTCGCCGTCTCTTTACTATCTTTCTCTGCCCGCTCTTCTCTCTCACTGTATCGATCGCCAAATAGGGCGAAATGCGGCCGCATTAGAATCGTATACTTGACAAATTCCTCCATACAATCGACAATGCGCATGCGATTCCCACTCGGAATCATTCGACTACTACCCTCAATGGGATCCGTGGGGCTCTCGTCGGTAAATTGCTTGTAAGCCATTGGCACGGAGGACTGGTTCGGAATAACGAACATGCGCATCCACCGACCAAGGATCCTTAGCGAATTCACCGCGTTGAACGACTGTGAGCCGCCCGATACTTGGGCGATTGCTAATGTCCGACCCTGCGTGGGGCGCACAGAGCCCACAGAGAGGGGAATCCAGTCAATCTGGTTTTTGAACACGGCTGTCTGCAAGGTTGTTAATACTCGATGGTTAACGTATACACCAGAGTTTCGTGGTAGGCCTTACGAGATTCCCATGTTGCTCGGCTGAGACCCAAACGTGGCCGTCGCTCCAGCGACTGAGATCGCGGAGCTCTTGCACTTTGTGATGGTTGTGTTGGACATCGTCCTTCATGGGGAGGCCGGTAGGGTCGAATACGCGAACATCACAGCCGAGTCGAAAGAGGATGCGAGAGGCTTCGAAAGCAAGTAACCGGGAGTACGAACTAAAAATTACATGAATATTAATATTGAGAAATGGAAAGCGACACATAACGCGATTAGAATGAAATTGGTTGGTCACAAAATAAAGCGCTTACCGTTCACGCAAACTTCCATAGAGAACAAGAATCTTGAGGCGCTCGCCACTCTTCTGAAGATCTTCTTCAGCTAATTTAGCTACGGTACTGAGCTCGAGTCTGCTAATCCAGTCCGTAGAAGCTACCTCTGGACTAAGAAGAAATGGACGATAAGCCTTTCGTATCACCTCGTCGTCTTCCGTTTCGCTCAAGGCGAGAGACCGATAAGAGTATTTTGGATCGACATCAATGCGCTTGACTTCTCGCGCCGCCGAGGTATTGTTCAGATCCCCATTCACGCGCATATTTCCTGACATAGAGCTAATGAAACGGTACCACTGTAATTTTTGGGTTAATGTAGATGCTATCAGGATGTTGGTGGGCACGAATCGCTTCTGCAATGATCGTAGCTGTGATGCGATGGATAGTTAGGGTCGTTAACATTACGAGATAGGAGTTTTATTTTCGACTCACCAGTAATCGATTAGTCACTGCGTACGACATGTAAATTACTGAGTAGTATAAGAATATACCAGGCAATGAGAGACAAATATATAGATATAGATAATAAGTGGCATCGAAGATGTTCAACTTCCTGGGACGATGTCACTCTCGATCGCTAATTGGTCCAAGATAAATTAAGCTTAATTTATCTGTGTGAAATTCTCGTGGTTCCGTGCCCCACACGATGCATTAAGCTTAGTAAGCTAACATCTGTGTTGTCTAACCTCTCTCTGATGGATAAGATGTTGACAGGTATTAACATATAGAAAATAACAATCTTTACTGCCAGAATCCGAGGATCTCACATTATAACATACAACTAGTTTTGTAACCCCTAATGAGAAGGATAGACATAATGCCCATGAAGCGACAAAAACCGTTGCAATAAACAAGCCATCAAGGTCCCCTTGTTTATACGAATGCCAAATACGGTCCTGATGATGGATATGGCTTAGGGTGGTTTTCTTTAATATTATCTCCGAAATAATATCTACTCGAGTGTCACAGATATTTACCCCAATTTTATTACAGATGTTTATTCTTCAATGTCAATGATCGTATCACGAATCACGATGATCATCACTGGCCAGAATGGGATTCATGTGCGGATACTCATGAAAATTACTTTCCAAAATTCAATTTTAATATGATGGTGAATCCTCTATCCACAATGTCTTCAAACTATCTATAACAAATAACCTGCGCTGGTTTCTATAGTTTGGATGGCTCCCCAAGTGCCGCCGTCTGTTGTTTATAAAGTTTCACCAGCTGGCGAACTGCAAGATCAAACATCACGTCCTCACTACCACCAGGAATACGGGCTCCGGGCACTTCTCGGTAAATTTCTGGCATGAGTTAGTACTGAGTAAGACAGTTTGGCTAACAAATATGAAGGGGATATTCTTACTCTCAACCAGCTCTCCTTGCCCAGTTCTCGTGTAGCCATTTCCCCCAAATAGCAGGACAGCGCATCTCGCGCACTCATCAAATACCCTCCCAGCTTGTGCTTTAACCATTGCTGTAAGACCACCTAATTTAAGATCGGCATCCGCCTTGCTCAGTTTCGTCATCTGGTACACAAATTGATCGACCCAAGCAGACTGGCTTTCGAGCTCAGCGCCGCATTTCGCAAGACGATTCCTCACAACGGGTTGGTCCATCAAAGTCTTTCCAAACGCCTCTCTCTTAAGACAGTACTCAAAGGCAGCAGCTAGCGCCACTCGAGATTGGCGTGTGACACCAATTGCAATTGTCAAACGCTCGTGGTTGAAGTTTGTCATCACGTACTTCATTCCGAGACCCTCCTCACCAATCAGGTTCTCAACGGGCACTTTAACATCATCAAGCTCAATGTAAGTGGTTCCGGCGCAGATTTGTCCAGCAACTTTGAGTCTGCGCATGGTGACTCCTGGGTAGCCTTTCAATGGCACTTGGATCATTGAAATACCACCGGGTCCAGCGCCACCTGTTCGGACAGCCATAGCCGAATAATCGGCCCAGATACCATTGGTAATCCTATCAGATAAGTTAATTGTATTTCTGAGTAAATAATGTGATCGCATACCATTTTTTGGTTCCGTTGATAATGTAGTGCTTACCATCCTTAGTTTTGGTAGCAGTTGTTGTGATGTTGGCAACATCAGAACCAGCGTCAGGCTCCGTAATAGCAATGCAAGTGCGCTTTCTCCCCGTGAGAAGGTCGGGGAGGAAACGTTCTTGAAGCTGCGCATTGCCAAACTTGATGACAGGGGCAACACCAAAGGCCATGCCGACAGTCACTGACGCAGATGGGCCAGCAAGGCCAGAACGTGCCATCTTCACGGAAAAAGATACATGTTAGCTGATATCACTGACCTGCATCGCAAAATAGAGACAATACCTCATCGACGTAAATTGCGGTGTGCAAATAGTCCCAGTCTTCAACCTTGATTCCGCCAGGCATCTCGTGGATTCCGAGCTTCTTCAGCCACGTCACTGGGAGCGGCGCCGGAAGGTTCGGAATCAGGAAGTTGTTATCCGCAAACTTCTTGAAAAGATGCTCAGGGACAGTCTCTTCGCGCTCCCATTCCATCGCATGCTTGAGTAGATTCTCCTCCATGAACGCGCGGCACGTCTTTTGCCATTTCAGATGCGATGCGCTGTAGTATGGGGATGGGAAACCGCTGAGGTACGGCGGCTCCGAGAAGGGAATTACCGCGCGATCGGTGGAAGACATAATGGATTATTTAATTTCTTGTTCTAGACGCTTGATTGTAGTCTGCAACCTGGAGCTATGGGTGGTATATATCTGTTGTTGGCTGAGAGGCACCCGAGGCTTCAGTCGGTTAACCCAAAACCCCTCCCCAGTGGCCGATTTATATGCAGCTAAGTCACATGCCGCCATGGGTACAATTAACCGTTTGTTTGTGCCGTGCATAATAAGAGAGCTTTGTTCATTGCCGAATTTAGCAAAGTAAACCTCGGGCACAGAGAGCTCATCTTCGCCAAGATAGGGTTAGAGATGATGGTAGTCTAAAACCATCTGTAGAGGAGTTGATATACGTGTCGCTATTTATCCTGTTATATTATAACAAGGAGGATCACATTCTATCGTTCTATGGAAACACAATCTAACTAGAGATATTACAGCTTTGCTATTGCCTTCTTCGAAGAATCTCTTAGCTCTCGGCGAAGGATCTTCCCAGACGCATTTTTGGGAATTGCATCCACAAATACAACACCCCCTCTAAGCTGCTTGTAGCTCGCCACTTTAGACTTTACAAAAGCCTTCACCTCTTCTTCTGAGATTTTCTTGCCTACAACTACAAATGCGCGCGGCACCTCCGTCTCCTCTTGTTCGACACCTATTACAGCAGCGTCTAGAATGATTGGGTGCGAGAGAAGAATAGCTTCTAGCTCAGCTGGGGCAACCTGAAGGCCCTTATATTTAATAAGTTCCTGAAAGTGTCAGTGAAAGTTATTCTCTAAATAAAATTGGTGTATATGATCTACCTTCTTCCGGTCCACAATGTAGACTAAACCATTACGTATCTCCGCAACATCTCCCGTCAAAAACCAACCGTCAGCAAAAGCTTCTTCTGTTACCTTCGGGCTATTATGGTACCCTTTGGTAACCACGGGGCCTTTAACGAGAACTTCTCCACGTTGTCCAGTGGCAACATCCTTTCCATCGTCATCGACAAGTCTAAAATTCTTCAGTCAACACCGAAATATAAAACTGATCACAGCACTAACCTCAGCTGCATATTAGGAAGTACTGGGCTGACACTGCCGGTATCGTCATTCTGACCCCAAGGCATTGCTGTCACACTACCAGTAGTCTCACTCAAGCCCCACGTCTGACTTATAAACGTCTGCCCTTTTCCCAACTTCTTGCTTGCCGCCAGCTGTAACTCTTTCCCCAGCGGTGCGGCCCCGCTGACTGCAATTTCCAAATTTTCGAATTGGTCCGTTACTGCTGGGGATTTGGCAATCAGGAGGTAAATAGGAGGGACGCTGAAGAAAATTGTGATTCGGTAACGTTTATTGAAGTCCAGAAACTTTTGGAAATCGAACTTGGGCATCCAGTAGACGGGGCCGCCCATGTAAAATGGGTTGATGAAATATCCCTGAACACCAGCTATGTGGGCGGCTGGCAGATGGGCGAGGGTCCTGTATTCGAAGGGACTGCCACGCTTTGCTATGTATTCTCTGCCGAGTTCTCCAGTAATAAAGGCCGCTGATACCATATTTGAGTGGGATAAGAGAACTCCTGTTGAATGTGTGGTTAGCTTAGGTACTAACAGGGAGATGTATGGGAGGGACAACCCTTTGGAGGTCCAGTGGTTCCTGATGAATACAGCAGGCATACAAGGCTATTTTCAAGTTCCTCTTTATTTGTGATCCTCTCCCAGTTGAGTTTCGTACTGGAGATGCAGTTTTCATTGTCACCAACAGAAGTCAGGCTCCATCCTGGGTTAGATTTCAAGCACAGGACCCGACTGAGAGGCACACCACACTGCTTCGCTGCTGCCACGGCGACATCCTGTGTATCAGGGCTGCATACCACCAAGTTGCTACCTCCTTGAGTAATTTGACGCGCTAATTCGTGTGTAGTAAACGATGAACTCGCAGCAGAGTACACGCCCCCTGCAGCGACAACTCCATAAAATAGAACCGGGAGAAGGGGTTGTCCAGGTGAAATGCTCACGACAATGTCTCGCCCAGGGCCGGCCGCACCGATTTTGAATCTGTGTCTTAATCCATGAGCAATCCGTTGGGTCAATTCCCGGGCTTGCGACTTGGTGACGGAGTTGCCATCGTTGCCGGCTTCAACATGGATTTTGGTATCCTCAGCCGCGCCACAATATTTTGTGTCTATAGTATATATTAGTTGGTTTAGCACCAAGGTGGAAAAATGGAGGTCATGCACGTACCGAACAAGAAGGACAAGACATCTACGTTAGGTACGTCATAATCCTGGTCTGCCTGGTAAACCATAGTTGCGGTTTAAATGACGACTTTACGCAGACTTAGTGATAGCCTGTAACTTGCTATGATATCGAATAATTATATTCTAAAAATGTGTCAATGGACTGATAATCAATCATGATACTATGGAATTTGGGTGGATGTATGCGGATATCACCACAGTTTTTGGTTGCTATAACCGCCCGAGGTTTTGGACGGTAAACTGACAAGTAAAGCATGACAGGGGTACGGGGGCTAGTTGTGGGAGGAAAATGAGGGGAACCCTGTAAGGCTGGTTGCCGAGGGTGAGATACGATACGGCATCAAAAGTTTCCGTACGTGTCTGTGCTTTACCCATATAAAAAAAATATGATTAAGGTTGAATGCGGATAAGTCGGAGTTAATTGCCTACGGCGACAAAAGTTTCCGCACGAGTCTGTGCTTTTTCCATGCAAAAAGGCAGTCGTATACTGCAATTTGAACACAGGCGCGCGTACGGTAACTTTTATCGCCGTACTGTGACAACTTAGTGTCAGTACCCTTGGGGATATAATTGATATGCTTACTTTGCAGTATTCTAGTGTGTTTAGGTATCTGGAGGCAATTGATTGTCATGTTTCCCTGGTGAAAAATTTACGCAGGACGGCTCTGGCATGCGTAGGATTGGTTTCATCCAAATTGTTTGATACAATACTGGCACCACGATTAAGAAATCATAAAACATATCATGTCATCGTGAAGCTAACCCATATATATCTCCTTTACCTTAGCACAGAACAAAAACGCCATATGCCGAAAGGCTTCTGTCGCATGTTATCCCAATACTAAGTAATAGTCACAAGTTCACGGTCCACATCTTCCTGGATATACCCTGCCGCATCATGAAGAAGAGATAAAAGCCTCCCAGGTTCATTATCATCATCCCCATGAACAACGCGCTTGATAACGGCGTCAATAACGTTAGAAACAAACTGCCCGCCACTGAAACGGCTCTTAAGAATGTATAATACCCTCATGAGACTGCGCATCTCCTGTAGATCTATTGCCGAGTCGCTGGGCTTTCTTATATCTCCCAACAAAGTGAGCTTGAGGACGATCGGAAAGGTGATATATGCCCCACTGTTAAGTTAATATTAGCAGTTGCCACATCTTGGGATATAACAAAATGATTGCTCACAGTGCCAATGGGATGCTGTTATTATCACTCTGAGACAACAAGTCCTCGGCGCTTCTGGCTATACGTGAGGCTGAATCCATAACTTCCTGTACTGCGCCTTCAATGAACTTACTTGCTGGAAGGGCATAGTTGTAAGGGTTGAGGTGTGTGTACGGAAAGTATAGAACTGCAATGACGGAACTATGAAGAAGCTCAAGTTAGTCATACTCTACCGAACCTGAAATTGGCCCAGCATATAACTTACTCTGAAATTATCTTGGATAGTTGGCAGGGAACATCACACCTGTCTATAGACATCTTCCGAGATATATCGAGGGAGAACTCAAAGTCTTCTCTTAGTGCTGTCACCTCGGAATGAAATGAAATAACCTCCATAATTTCATTGACGTCAACATTACGGCGCCTGTCGTTGTATTTTGCATATCCCAACTTTCCTTGGAATATCATAATCCTCGCCATAACCTGACTAAGTTCACACTGCTTGATGAAGTTATCGATTGACAATGTTTTGGAAATCGGGCTCATGAAACATGGCTCTGCAGATTCCATACCAAAATCTTCTGGGGTCACAATAATTTGAGTTAACGGCTCTGTGTGAAGACGATTTATCCTCCGGAGAGCAAAAGCTAGCATCGAGTCGCGAAGCTGACAACACCACCAGATAATTTTCCTCCGTCCAGGACTGACGGATATATGTGCGTAATCTAGCTCTTGTAAAATAGCTACTCGAGCATGAATAAACGCCTGATCGACCCAGTAGCAGTTCGACTGCTCCTCAGAACTGAAAGGACTCCAAAAGCTAAGCAAGATGGCTGCTCTGGCGCGACTAATCGGCGATTCTTTGGCGGATGCGTGGTATGTTTTCTAACGGGGTATTGTTATTATCCTGATAATTTCTTGGGTTGGCAAACCATCTTACTCTAGCCGCTTCAAAAAGATCACTATGGCATTCGATTATTGAAGAATATTTTGTTTTGCATACCTGCTCATAGTTGAGGTGCTGATGCAGTTGTTAGCGTCCACCGATAAGAGTTGCAGATCCTATTTATGGGGTAGAGTTACCATCGCACCAGCAAATATCAGGGCTTGAAACTCCACAAGGGTAATGCTTTTCAGGAATGCCATGTCACCTCTACGGTAGTAGGCGTTGTGGAACTCCACTTCGTCAAAAACCGGGCATAGGGGGTGGACGTGCTTGAAGTACAGGACGACAAGCTCATCGCGAAAAGGTTTGGGAGGGAGGCTAAAAGGGTTTTCGTGGCTCAAATCTTCCATTTCGTCGATGCCTGGCCAAATGTCCATAGCTAGTTCTTCCTGTGCTGATCCATATGCCATCACTTGAGATGCAGAATCTCTCAGTGCGGATCTACTACGATCGGTATTTCCATCGATTCTCTGTTCGGCGTCGTGCATCGAATTGGGTTGCGATCCACCACCATATTGCCCTTCCTGTAGGACGCTGCTGCCGAGCTCATCCCATAAACCCCAATACCAGGCCGCGAGTTCGTCCCAGGGGCCTCTCTTTCCAGGATCTTGGCCTTCTGCGAATTTCTCTGCTGCTGCGAGAGCCTCCTCAAAAGATTTACTGGCCATAAAGAGCTTTTATTTGCAAAAAAGATGGTAAATCGAGTGGCACGTTGTATGAAGATGTGAGGTGAGTATACTTAGAATTCATTCTGCGGGGTTTAGCCTCCTAAAGGGCGGGGACCACTGATGGCACGGACCCCTAACCACTTACCTTACTCGACAAGACTTCAACGACTAGGCCCTGGTCACGTTATATTGAATCTTTTGCTTCCAGTGCCAGAAGTAGCGGTTCGCTTTTGACTAGCTTAATCAAGAAGCTGTTACATAGTAAGAGGAAAAGTAGCCAAAGTTTAACAGACTAAATGGCAGACAAAGAGCTCTAGTAGCTATATCATATACTGTGTCGCTGCTGACTCGATAATATCGAGTCAGTGCGGGCGGTCGGCATTACCGCTGTAGACCCCTGTTTCTGGAGACCCACTACAACTTAGCGCGATTTTTGCTGCACTAATAGACCATCAAGGAAGCCATGCCAGTTTGTATCTAAGCAACAACTTCCAACAATAAATATCAGGATAAATATGAAATTATATCACTCTTGACGAAGGAGGCTACATATGAGAGACAGATACTCGTGATACATAAATCACTAATTGTAGGTAAACGGAAGCCAAGGAAGCACATGGGATGAAGTCTGATCTACTGATATTTAGGGGTGGCAGGCAGTATACTATATATAGGTTTCAGCCCCGCCTGGGCCCGAGATGAGTCCATGCACCACGTACAGTAGTGCACTTGGTCCCTTTCAAAAACTTTAACTTTACGCTTTCATAGTACCCGTGATATTACAGGTTCGATCGTCCCCAGGTATCTCAGCCGACGCCGATCAAATGTATTACCTCCAAACTGGTTTGTTACCAGTTACACACTACCCTCCACGTCATAGAGCAATCATCAGTCCCAACATACCCAGAGCACCAGAAATTCCAACAATAGCTGCCGTCGGCCGAGAAGCTAGGGCCTCAGAAGTGCTAGTGCCGCCGTTGTCGCCTCCTACTTTCGCGTTTGCTCCTGCGGCACCGCCAGTTCCAGTGCCATCGTCGGTTGCGCGAGGGGTGCAGCCGGTAGTGGCATGTGCCTGGACGCTCAAGACGTATTTTTTTATTTCCGGAGACAGGTCTTCGTACCATGACGGAGTCTGTCCGGCCTTGAATGCGCTCGCAATCGAGCTCCGGGCGCCAGAATTTCCGAGTTGGCCAAGAACAGAGCCAGGTAGAGCAGTGAGCATTTGTCGCGCGAGGGTTGGGTCCGGTGCGTCAAATCCCATAATGCATGTCGGCATAGTTGTTGCAATTGGAACGGTTCCAGTAATAGACGCTTTGGATGATAATGCAGCACTTGAGAGGTTGTTAGAAGAACCCCACTTTTTTTTCTAGAATTGAGTACATACACTAATTGGGACATCGCGTCAGGAGCGTCAGATGCAGAGCTTTCTTCTTGCCTTTTTTTATTCTTGGCCACCTCGTCGGTGATGAGAGATACTTTGGATGACAATTGTGCACTTGGGTGATTGTCAGCCAGTCTCTTTGGAAGTGTTGGGTAATATGCATACACCAATTGTGCCATAGCATCGCGAGCTTCTTGTATTCTATCATTTTGCGCCACCACACTGGCGATGAGTATGAACAACAAAAGACATGGTGCCTTGGACCACATGATGGGCGATGTTGATAAAAATCGAATACGCAGGTTAGAAGGATATTTACAAGAATGTATATTCCATCGACTTATAAAAGTAGAAGGTAAGAAAAAATCAATTTTGCGCTCGCCGACATGATCGACATGAGTGTGGATTATTTGTCTACTATTAAAGTTTAACAGACTTAATTCCCTAGGGCTATTGCCACCAATTCGGCTTTCGAGATATTTTCCATGTGAAGTACCAATTTAGCAACTAAGCCTACCCGAGGTTATAGAAGTAATATATTATGCGGGGTATGCAGCTATTCTTGTTTTTAGATGCGATACTTAGATCATGCCTTTGATGTTAATTACGCACCGGCTAACAATAAGCGTTTTTCGATGACACGATAGTGGGGTTTCCAGGCACGGTTCCTCATTCACCTGTCAGTTTTCATGCAATGCATACTCTGTTATGTGGGGTACCCCGCCCGCGCGCCAATACACCGGTTAACCCCGCAGTTCATACCCGAGACCCCTGTGCGTGTGGAGTCGGCCGCATTAAGATCGCGTGCTAGTGAAATAATTAGGCTTTATTTCAGTTATCACTGGAAGTTATAAGTAATATATGAGTATCCATAGGAAGATGAAGTTTCATGATCAGCTCAACTGAGGTCCAGTCCAATCTATCAATTACAGAACAGCCTCGTAGACAAGACAAATCGCCAACATGCGTTTTTTCAGCTTCATTCCTCTTCTCATCCTGGCTCCTTTTGCCTTTGCCTCCCCAACAGCACTTGGCTCCGAATCTTCTGTTGCAGATGCTCCGATGGAATTGGTTGATAGAGCCACTGATCTCAGCGGCCTGATTGGAACTCTCACTCAAGATCTTGGTGCTATTACTTCGCTGTTGAAGCCGCAGACTTTCAAGAACATCGAATCCGTCCTCACCCACTTAGCATTACTCCTCGATGACAAAACTACCAACCAGACCAAGGCATTGATTGGCACCGCTGATACCCTCCTCTCTGGTCCTCTCCTGCCATCTCTCACTAGCCTCGTTACCCCCGACTTTATCAAGAAGATCAGCGGTCTTATCAACAACGCAAACAACTTGTTGACTCCGACATTCGTCAAGCAAACGACTGGCTTAATCAACGATGTTGCACCTGTAAGTCTTGCCTGTTATATTTTGGTGCATAGTTCATTGTTAACCTTCTATAGTTGATTTCGGCTGTCGCCCAACTGATAGGTGGACTTCTCTCCGCCATCCTCGGCGGATAGAGTACTAAGGGTCTGGTAAATGAAAGGTTTATGATGAGATGAATGGTCGTATGGGCCATGGTATCATTCGAGATGTCGGAGGTCCATTCTCTTTGGAGGAACACGCTCCATAGTATATAATCCAATAATTTGGTCAGATATAACTAGCTATATAATACGAGCTCTGTCAGATTTATAACTTGTTTTACGTTCTTATGCCGAATATGCTATAATAAAATCTCCTATTGAAATATCGTAAAGACTTGCGGTCATCCTTGCTTGATACATGCAAAACGACATTCTCGGCATAAAATCGATAGTCGATTTACACATAAAATTCCATCATAATACTAACTAAATCCTTATATTACTTGTGATGTGTGGAAATAATCGGGTATCAATTTATAATCAAAGTTTCTATAGTACTATGTATGCATTCCAATTCCAACGCGAAAAAGGCAAGATATACAATGTGAACTAATCCAAAGATAAAGAAAGGAGGCGAAAGTGCCCATTACTAAGCCATATTCTTCATTCTTCTGCGCATATCCTTCATGTAGTACTTCATCGGATAAGTTCGAATGAACATGGGCAATTGAGGATACACCGATTTGGTGACCCCCAATAAGACCTTGTAGGCCCTCCGACGAGATTTTGAAGTCTTGAGGCCATACGCGTCACGCATGTGTGGAGGTAGCCATTCTGCGGTCATCAGACGTAGCGCGGGCATGTTAATCTTTGCCCACAACGGGAGCTCCTTGTTCCAGAGGAGATCTTTTCCAACATTGATAGCATGGGCTGAAACCTCAAAACTTGAAATACTGCGGTCCCAGTACTCCCAAAACGCCTTGCGGTCTACGGGCCACATCTCTGCGGGCACTCGCAGTGTTGTGGCCAGAACAGCGTACTCCTGGTAAATCTCATCGGCCTTAGCGTCGTCAAACTTTCCAAAAATATTCTCAGTGATGTCGAGCCCCACCGCGTACAGTGTCGATGCAACCCAGAGCTGAAGGTCGACATCGTTTGCGGAGTAAGTTGCCCCCTGGACAGGGGCGTGAGCCCGATGGACCATGTCAATAATGGTTTTTTTCTCGTCCACAGTGCCAAAAGCCATGCAGTAAACATAAGTCATAGTGGTACGAAGGCGATCCACAGGTCTGTACGCAAAGTTGCTATGTTCGTTAACTCCCTGGCCCACACCAGGGTTGGCGACTTGCAGCAGAATCGCAACTGCGCCGCCAGCAAGAAGAATGGCCTCTTGGACCACTTTTTGCATCTCCTTGGGCTCGAATGACGGAGACAATGGGTCTGGCCTATTTGAGGCCTTCCCACTTGCTAGGCTTTGCTTCTCCGGGTTCTCTGGAGTCAACGTTGTGCTGTCCAAGGCATCGGTAGCTGCCAAGGATTTCTCATTGAAGCTGTCAGTAGGGCCTGACATTTCTTGGGCGACGAACGCGTTGGTGGTCATGGCGTGACAGGTAGCTAGTTCCTGCATACGGATATATTATTTTTAAATAAGAATCGTTGCAATAAATTATGAAACAGGTTGGTGGTTGAGAGAGAGGTAAGCATGGCAGTATTTAGCAAGAACACATTCACAACAGTTATATATACTGGACATCTAGAGATTACCTTGGACCACAAGGTTATGAAACGCCTGTCGCGGAAGCATTCGGTAGGCGCCGGTAAATTCTGGTTGCGATGCCATGTTGTCAATTCTAGGTAGCGCATGTGGATAAGGCGTTCCCGTTCATAGTGTACCGTGCTATGTCAAGGGTCTTCAGGGGGTTTACCGGTTACCGGCTGGACCCCGCATTGCATGTGGATCGCGAGTCTTGTTCAACGGGTTTGTAACCGAACCCCGCATCATTGGAACACACTAATTATGGGCTAAATTATGCCTAAAGACATGATGGCAATGTTGATCTTTATAGGCCGAAATAAATGTCTGTGCATGCGCGGGGGAGGGGCAGTTGGTGGGGAGAACGGGAACTATCAAAATGTATCAAAACGGGGCCGTGTCACGACATAGTTGCAGGGTTTTGCAATTTTACAATCATCCTATCCTATATTTTGTATAATTTTGCTACTCCGTGCTTACCAGCCTTACCAGCTCTTGTGCAAATTTCATGGAAACTGGACGTCCCGGATCGTAGCCTGAAGCTAAGACGAGTCTCTAAGATTGCAGTCGGAAGCTCGAAAAGCTCCCACAATGGGTAGAACTAGGGAAGACTCGATTGAAAAGAAACCCAGCGATGTCATTGGCGCCAATCGTCCAAACTTTACTGCCGGTCACCGTGCTGGCAAAGACAGGGTCAGCAAGGGAAGCGTCGAACAGATTGAAAATGCTGCTGTAACGAGTGAGGGCTCTTATCCTGCCAAGAAAAGAGGATGTTTTTCGAGGCTCTGGAGTCACTATAAGCGGTGGTGGTGCTACTATGGGCTTGGGGGTGTTATTTTTTTAGCAATCATGCTCCCAATATTGTAAGTCCTGCAACATTGCCATCTCGTGCTTCAAAGGCAGTGTCACAAGTATTGCTTTTCTATTTCCTACGGCTTCCTTTATTAATAGCCCAAGGCTTACAATATAACAGTTTCCTGGTAATATTTCCAGCAATTGCCCAGAGGATGGTTAATAATGCGAATCTCCCCATTTACTCAGCAAGCATCACAAACCCAACCCCAGATAGCGTCCAGTATTCCCTGGTCGCCGGCCTCAGCGTTCCGAAACCATTCACAGTTAAGCTTCGACCAATTGCGCTCAACTTGTTAGTAGATGAAAACCCACCAAACCGCAACCCCTATATCTCAGTCAACCTACCAGAACAAAATCTGAAGGGTAATGCGACTATAACTGTCATGAACCAAACCACCAATATTCTAGATAAAGAAATATTCGGAACCTTTTTGCACAGTGCTGTTTATCAAGAAACCTTCATTCTTTCAGCTTCAGGGGAGACAGATGCTTATGTCGGTAAATTAAAAACACACATCCGCCTTGATAAAAAGGTAGAATTAAAAGGTAGGAGCTCCCATGTCACAGGCATTTAAAATGTGGCATGATATGAACGTTTGCTAAGACTCATAATTAGGTCTAAATAAGTTGAAAGGCTTTGGTATCGAGAGTGCTCGTGCCGTATTACCTGCTGAAGAAGACGGGACAAATCTCATTACCAATCTGAGCATACCCAATGCATCTCTGGTATCTTTCGAACTTGTAGGTAACCTTAGTCTTCTTTAGGGTGGCGTTTGAGTAACCTTTCATGTAGGGGAATGTGACACTGAACATTATGGTTGGCGGGATTCTCCTTGGCAGCGCCACTATGCATAATGTTTACCTTGTTCCTGGAAACAACACCGTTCCTGCCCGAGGAATCGTTGACCTTAAGACTGCTATTATGAATCTACCTGCAATTCTATCATCCCAAGTCGGCGCCCTGGCAAAGGGGAACATCGAAATGTCGGCATCCGGAAACTCGACCATCTATAACGGTCAACATATCGAATATTACGAGAAGGTTCTAAATAATCTTATGCTAACTACACAAATGCCACTTCTCTCCATTTTAATGGATAGCTTGAAAGGAATATTGAGTGGCGAGGGCGGGTCAGCCTTGCCTTTCGCGTCGGGGATGAATGTGACGAGTATCATTCCTCTTTTGCAAAATTTGACAGCGATAGCCGGGTTTTAAATCATGAACTAGCATTTTTAATCGGTTTGTCGTCAAGCTGTATACCTGGTCCAGCCAATTGGCCACGAGAGATATCCACAGTCCAAGTTGCGTATGTACATAGCATTCTTAGTAAAATCACGAAGTCCCAATCTTCCCACCATGTGTATAAGTGATCGAAGGACGAATATGGGAATACTCTTCTATTTATTTGGACACATTCTGACTGTTCTGCAATTGCCGAGGTTATGCTTGAGATAATACAGCATATTAAGAGCCGATAGCAAGGGGTTGAGCCGACATGAACATACGCTTGGCAAAATACAACAAAGGGTTCAATGCTAGAAAGTCGAACCACGGACATGTGCACACACTGGTCCGCGGGACTATATATATTAATACTAATACCATATTTATTCATTGTCCCGTCTTTGATTTTCTACTTATCGCAGTACAGCATATCACTACATTCAAAAATACCCCTTCACCTATTACAAGCAGGCTCGCCAACTTATCATGTCCAAAGTATTTTCTCAGAGCGATGTTGCGCCACATAACAAAGCTGATGACATTTGGATTATCATTAACAACGACGTATTTGATGTGACAAAATTCCAAGACATGCACCCAGGAGGTAAAAAGGGTATGATGGCATTCCTATACTCTTGAGGGAGAACACAACCTCTGCTAAAACCCCCTTCTTAATAGTCATGCAAACTGTGGGCGGCAAGGATGCCACCAAAAAGTTTCAAAAGTATCATAGAGATGCAATCTTGAATAAACATAGAGAAGAACTACAGATCGGCAGCGTTGATGTTGAGACAAAACCCAAATCTTCGTCGCTATTCTCATTTATGCGGAAAAACTAGCTGTATGCGATAGAGTAGAAATGCGCCCGACGGCTTCAACTTAGGCCAAGAATTTTGCTCGTTTCGAACTAGGTGCATTTCCAGCATCACAGTACTCCGCGCTTTGTCCTATAGGGCTTGTCGACGGGTGGTGAACATCTTTCTGCCACTTTGTCACCAGCGAGGGGGTCATGGGTACTGCCTATAACTTTCGAGCCTGGTCAGGTTTTGTGTTGGGCCTTGAAACTGCTTTATGGTGTAGTGGTGCTCGCTCGTTTTGGAAGAAACGAGAGAGCAGGTTAGGCGAGCAGGATTGGTTCCTTGTGTGAAAGAGGAAGTTGTGAGAACTACCAAGGATACAGAAGGGTTATCGATCGTAGCCTTGGCAGAAGCTAGTCAACTTATAGCCAGAGGATATGTATAGCAAGTCGCACAATGCTAGTTTCCTGAGCTGAGTCTCCGATGTAGGAAAGTAGCTTATGAAGCCACCTTGTTGTTAGACCGACATCATTTCAGCTTCGGCGTCTCCGACAGAAATAGGCCCTAAATTGAAAAGAATATATCATTCTCAAGCCACTCATCATCAAAGTCCTCTATTAAAGAGCTTGGTTCCACGAGCATCACCAGATTGCCCTGGACGCAAGCTGCCTTGCTATATAGCATCTGTTCAAGCGCTTCGTTTCCACCTCTTATCGAGGCAAGTATTCGTTGAAGCTGGGCGAGTATGTCTATCGGCCGATAAGGCGAGATCCATGCGACGGTGTCATTGTGGGCAATGGCGTCTGCCACCGTGCTTGCGATCTCGTAGATCTTCGTTTCCTTCTTTAATATTAGCAAAAGTAAATATGTGGTAACCTTTTTGACGTACCATAGTCGGTCCATGGGCTTGAAGTGCTGTGCCAGGGAGCTGTGATATAAAACTAAGGAAATCTCTCGCAATCTGAATTGGATGGTCCGGCGAAGTTATTTTTCTTCCCGAGTTCAGCCCCTCGGAGCTGTTTGTTGCTTTCCATAGAACAGCTCTCATCCATTGGCGTGTGACACATATATCGGCTCGCTGGACTTCATTGCTAGGATCCTGGTCCAGAGAAACCTCTTGAAGCTTTTTATAAAGGGCGTAGAGAGAGTCATGGTGGGCTAGCTCCATATCGCTTTTTGGGAGAATTTCTACACTGGGGCCCTCAAGTATTTCAAAGGCACGCGACTGGTCAAATGTCCAGAAGAGATCCACCAGTTTTTGGAAAGCAAGCATGATATGTGTTTCGTCGTCGCCATCTATTGCCGGAAAAAGCACATCTGGTTTTAAAATAACCGGAAGTTTGTAGAGTATCCCAACACCCCTGTTGCATATTAAAAAAAATTAAGATAAAATATGCGTGAGGGTATACCTTTCTGTTACGAATAGCAACCATAGAATGCGTCGACGGACCTGTTGCTCTGAAATGGAGAGAGATAAGTAGGATGATTCTCTGTGTAATCTCATAATTTGTGCAATCGTAATCGCTTCTCTCAAGAATAGTAATGACTTCACTCCGCCTTGGTTCTGATTTTCATAGTAAATATGAAGAAAGAATGCTATTCGCAGGATGTTCAGGTTTGCGGCTTGTCCGTTCTTACCCATGAACTTCGTTCGCTGGCATTCTTCTACCATTGAACTCCCCGTAGCAGTGTCCATTCCCGTCTGATCTAGCTTCAGTTGAGCAATAGTCGCTGCTCCTATCGCGTTTGCGAGCGCATAAGTCTCCATATCTTGCATGTTTGCCTGTAACAGCCCTATCATTTCATCCACTGCCACAATCGGCCATATTGGATATAAGCGAAGTCGATATACAGACAGTTGCGCTATGAGGGATAAACTTGGGGTCTCCAGCGGAGCTTTAGGAGTTGTGTGCAGTTCTCTATTATCAATCAGTGTCATTCAGGAGTTGATTCTAGACTCACATACATTGGGGGACTCGGCGAAGCAGGAACATCTATCCGACTTTGCGCGGACCCATCTGCAAAGGCACATCCATTGCCCACAGCAGTATTACTTTTCGGCCCTGTTTGAGTAATTGATCTTAGTGTTTTTGGCCGCAAAGATTTTGGCCCACGGGTTCCACGGCGCTCTGGGAAGGTGCATTCGATGCGTGCGCTAATGCAGCTTTTGCATGGTGGGACCTCTGAGCATTTGACCTTGCGGATCTTACACCCATTACAAGCGCGTCTGCCGATCTTTCGCTCCACCATCGCTCTTGAAGGATTGTGCCATGCATATTCAAAAATTCTAAAAAAATGCCGATGTCGTGATGGCACAATTTCGTGATTTGGGGCGTTGACGCGGAGTGCGGGGCAATGACAGGGGTCTAGAACACGGCAAGAACAAAAGCTGGAGATTGGCCACGTTGCTGGTGGAGACACCACAAGCTTTGGCCCATGCCAAGTTACCATACTCAAGCCACTAAACTCGACTACCAGTTATGGACACTGCGTTGATTATAAATCACACCAATCCAAAATTAGATGTTTATAAAGATATCTACGCGTTTAACATGCACGGGTCGATAGTCTTTTCTTTCCAAGATTGACGTGGGCGAATTTCATTTAATAAATCTAAAAAAATATGGGACCAAGAAAGATGTCATCCATTACGTGGATTGTGAGAAGGCGGCTGGGCAGTCCCTTCGCGATAATTGGGAGACAAATTTCTAACACTAACTCAAGCATTTCATGGCCGGTTTTGGGAACCACATCAGATTTGAGCGAGACCGCCGTCGACGGCTACCTCGCTAGCGGTCATAAAGCTGCTGTCCTGCGACGCCAGAAAGGCAGCCACAGCCCCAATTTCCGCCGGATCGGACATGCGCTGGAGCGGGTTGAGAGAGGCGAAAAACTTCATACCCTCCTCACCTAACGCTTCTTTCGCAAGCTCCGTGGCCACACACGCGGGTGACAGCACGTTGACCCGGATACCGGTGTCCTTCAGGTCCTGTGCCCAGGTCTGCGCCAGATTGCGCACGCCAGCCTTGCTCGCGCCGTAAAGGCTGAATGCCTTGGCACCCGTGGTGCCAGCGCTCGATCCCGTTAAGATGATCGAACCGCCCCGACCCATCAGTGGCAGCGCCTTCTGAACTGTGAAAATCGTACCCTTCACATTGGTGTCGAGGATTTCATCACAGTGCTCGACGGTGACCTCGCCGAGCGAAAGCTGGCTTCCCACTCCGGCATTAGCGAAGACGATGTCGAGGGTTCCGCGCTCAGCCTTTACCGCTGCGTAAAGCCGGTCGAGGTCGGCCAGATTGGAGACTGAACCCTTCACCGCGCGGGCATTGGCCCCAAGGTCTGCCAGAGCGACATCGAGTGCTTCCTGTCGGCGGCCAAATATAAAGACGAAGGCGCCCTCTTCGACGAAGCGCTTTGCCGCCGCGCGACCGATGCCGGTAGCACCACCAGTAATCACTGCGGTCTTTCCATCCAGTCTAGTCATGTTGTGCATCTTTTGCTGGGGATGAAGGTTTGTAGATAGATGTAATGTGTAATGTTGGGGATAAAGTATTGTAGATAGGTTGTAACTGGGTACGATGAAGATAATGAATGTATCCCAAGAGCAGACATGCTGCCCTCTTATATAGCAACGACCAGCATTATTATCTAATGGACTCTATATTTCGTATCACTCTGCGATCAACCGGCCTCGGGCTTATGATCAATCATTCGGCCAGCGAAGGCCGAAGGTGATATTTTTCTTATTCCATTACTAAATATGGATGTCCGTAAACAATCGTGATAATATGCTATTACGAATCAGGGGAGTTACAGAAAGTTGGGAACTAAAAATTATCCTATCTACGACACATCTGAGAGTTCCGCTACGGCGGAGGTCTAATCTTGATTATATACAGTTACCGGATTATCGTCGCCCCAATCCGACCCGGCGGAGATTTTAAGGTTGATTACAAACACTGCAGTATTATCACCGCACCAAATCCGTTGATGAGACCACATTAGCCCACATCTCCTTGACCTAGCCGATTGTATATGATACTATATAACAGGGAAGGAAAGGCTTCTTGCTCGACTGCACACACGCCTCGTTTTTACCTACACCCAGCAACATGCTCAGCACATCTCCTGTCATCCTCATCCTCGGCGCAGGCCCTAATATCGGCCAAGCAGTCGCTCGGATCTTTACTTCTAAAGGCTACAAGGTTGCCCTCGCATCTCGTTCACTGAAGGAGGTAGACAGCACAGACAATGAATTAAACATTACATGTGATTTCGCGAACTCCGACGACGTTGTCACCGCATTTAATAAGGTGAAAAAAGTGTTTGGTATCCCAAGTGTAGTCGTTTATAATGGTAAGCGTTGATACCTGGGGATGTCTCTGAATTACCACTTAAAATTCGCAGTCAGCGCCTCGACACTCACCCCACCTCAGGACCCATTCGCCCTTCCACTAGCCGATTTCAATCGAGATGTAACAATCAATATCACTAGTGCTTTCGTCGCCGCGCAACAAGCTGCCTTGGGCTTTTCACAGCTTCCTGCTTCTGCTTCAAGGACATTCATTTACACTGGAAATATCCTGAATGTTACTATCCTCCCGTCATTTCTCGATCAAGGCGTCGGAAAGTCCGCAGGCGCACATATGATTTGGGCTGCTTCAGCTGCATATAAAGACCGTGGATTCAAGTAAGCTATTTATTTCCTACTTTAACTCGCTTGTGGAAGGACTAAATTATTGTAGGTTTTATTATGGCGATGAACGGAAGGCAGATGGGACTGCCATTTATAGGGTCAACGGAGAGGCACATGCCGAACTCTACTGGAAGCTTGCAGACGAAAAGAAGCAGGGCCCATGGATGCAGACATTTGTCAAGGGTGTGGGATACACAAAGTTTGATAGTCACTATGCGTCTTCCGATTAAGCCATTGCTTGAACTTCTGGTGTCTAGCATCTTCATTGCAGGTTTAATCAGGCCAGATTCACAATTAAGGCAGATTTGTCTATATCACGAGTAGCTCGTTATGAGTGTCGTATATTCATATCAAAATCCAAGCTTGTTTTATGATGTAACGGGCTATCAATTTAAATACCGTATACTTTCGATTCTGCATTACACTACTACTTGAGTTTCTAGGCCGTAAACTGCTTAATACTGGAACCTAAAATCAAGTCTCTTATTTCCATCCACCTCTCTTGCCGTAGCGTCTGCCTGATAAATTGCTCTCTCATCAACAGTCATCTCATCCCAAACTGCCGCTTTTTTCTTGTTTAGAGTCTGCAAATATAGTCTTTGTGCAACAAATGTCAACAACGAAAGGGCGCAAATAGATATTAGAACCTTGTTTCCTTGCTTATAGTACGGAGAGTCATATTTTCGGTATATTTGAGAACCGATAAGTGACCCAACCTGAACGATGACATTGTAAGTCGCGGCGGTGATAGCGCGCTTTTTGACGTCGAAAGTATTTTCCGAGATCCATGCTGAGACAATGGGGTGAAAGTAGGGATCTATAAATTAGTCAGAAAGAAGGGAGAATACAGGACGAGAGAGAAGTACAGCCAGAGATCAACGTAATCAGCGAGAACCTAGACCACTCTCTTCCACCATCAGGAAGAGTTATAAGAGCAGCAAGAAGCGGCAAGCTCCAAAATTCGCCGAAAAAACAATGGAAAGTTCTCTCATTGAAAAATTCACTGCTGTACGATAGAGATAACATGGTGGTGATTTGGATGACGGCCGAAGGCACGGTGAGCATGTTGGAATTGAATGTGGTGAAATTGAGGCGTTTTAAGGTGAGTGTGAGGTATGCCTGGACTGGAGTTGCGGGAATATAGGCGACAAGTCCGATGAAGTAGAGGCCCCACATTGATTTATCGCTCCAAGCCCTCTTAATATCTGCAAATGTAGCTGGTTCTTTTAGAGCCGTGAGACCCTTTGCTGGGTCATCTCTTAATATGCGCTGTATTTGTTAGAGATAGCTGCAATTATATTCTGTAAAACTTACATTAATCATTATAGTCTCCTCTCGTTCAGTATACCATGGTTTTCTCCAAATAACACCGGAAGTTGACGTCGGAGAGCTAGGGAGATAGAAGAAACTCTTTGTAAAAGTCAGCTTATGGTAAAATACGGTGCATGGAATCTCTCACGATAATTCCAATAACAAATGTTAAAATGCCTTCGATAAGGAACAGCCAAAACCACCCGGGTTTCCCACCGGTTCCACGCAGTTCAAGAATTCCAGCAGCCAAGAGCGCAGAAATAACTCTCGCCACATTAAGAGTTGACCAGAACGCGGCGAGCCGAATAGACAGCTCCTTAGACGTATAGAAGTAAGTTGCGAAGAGAATAGTACCAGGAATGAAACCGCCCTCAAAGGCGCCGATAAGCGCCCGAGTAATGTAGAACGATGTTCTATTGGTCATCCAGGACTGAGCCCATGCTGCATAATGTCAGCTATTTGTGACAGGTCCCACTGATTTAGAGTGCCTTACTAACTAAGCTCCAGAGAATCATCATGGTTGGTAAGATGCGTCTAAATCCATACCTCTTCGTGAGAATTTGAACAGGAAATTCGCAAACCATGAATGCAAGAAGCTGAATTGTCGTTCCCTATATGTTGTAAGCATTTTTTAATTTAATTTCTTGTGAAAAGCAACTCACATTATTATAATCGTCACTAGTGAGGTTCAAGTCTTCGAGGATATTGTCTGCTGTTGCATTTGATAGATTTCCACGATCAAGTTGGAGGCCCGCAAACTAAGCTAGTCAGTTATGGAGGACAGAATGGAGCTTCAATTTCACTATACCATGACACAAATCCACGACAAAAGAAAAAGATCTGTTTTCCGAACTACTTTTCTCTCCTCAGCCGGGGTCCATGTAGCTCCGGGGTCAAATCTGTGGCGTCCCTCATAGTCAACATGGGGGGGTAGAGCATCTGAAAGATTCTCTCGGCCAACTCGAACTGCTGATATTTTAGATGTGTCTGGCTCCCCATTAGATGAGATTGTCCTCTGTATAGCAATATCCTTCTCCATCTGATAGAATTGGTCAAGAAATTGAAGTAAAAACGTGTTATCAGAAGCGTCTCAAATATTTTTAAGTTTACCGTTTGATATCCAGTGTGAGCGACAGGTCAATAATATGTGAAGGCATTGGATCAAACTATATACAAAACAGCAACATGCGCTGCGTCGACAAGCCAAACACCTCGGCATTACAATCGTTAAACACATGAGGATATACGCCATGTTTGCCCACTATCGCGTGATACTGTCATCCCTTGCAAAGACATGGAGTTTGCTCCAGATAGCTGGGATAGTACAAGGTGCGGATCTTGCTCTATGGAGGTGAGAAAGCGGAGGGGAAACCACTCGGGACCCTGGTACCAAGCCGCGTCTCCCCATTCGCTTCAACTCCGAGAATTTCTCCGCCGGCCAAGGTCGGCGATACCACTTTGCAATCAATGGGGAGTCATTTTACACCAAATCCGTGATAAAAGTTATTTCAAACACGTTTATACGCAGCGCAAGTTTCACCGAAAAGGTAGTGGCGCCGAAATTTATAATAAAACACGGGTGATTTGTAATGTGGTCAACATCGTCAAGAACGACCCTTGGCGCCCCTGTTCTTTCGACTCTACTTTAGAAAAGGTCAAAGCATACCAAAGCAACACATTCAGTAGCCACATTTTTATTATTATTTGGGCCTTCATAAATTACACCGCGTGTACGCCAGAGCACCTCATTGTAGAAAGGTCTTCCATCACAATGCCTTCTGAAGTGGCCATCACCCCAGCCGGAATTACTGCTAGCATTCGCGGAGGCAATTCCAAGGCTCAAACTAGATGTCTCAAGCCTCTGGTTAACTCTGGCTCCCTAGATAAATTTAACCACGTCGATCTAACTCCAGTTATTGGCAGAGAGTTCTCTGGCGTTCAAGTTACCGACTTCTTGGAAGCAGACCAACAGCTCATCGATGATTTAGCTACCACAAGTAAGGCAAACTTAAACTAGCTTATATATAACTCTACTAATGTTGTTTTGGTATCAAGTCTCAGAACGAGGAGTCATAGTTTTCCGAGCTCAGGACATCACCCCGCAACAGATGAAAGAGCTCGCCTTGAGGATTACCGAAGCTGGAGGGGCAGTAAATCTTTCCAAATACCCAAACAATATTCCATATTTAATATTTCTATAGCCCAAATCATCCGGCCTCCATATTCATCCTCTAACAGAGGCTGGCAGCGAGCTAGGTGACCAGATCAGCGTCATTAGTAGCGAGAAGCAAAAAAAGGGTGGCGGACTAACTCATCAGCTGAGCGACGTATCCCGCTTTGCCAGTTCAGGATGGCACTCGGATATCACCTTTGAGCCCGTCTCATCTGATTATGCCATGCTTAAAATCCATACACTGCCGGCCTCGGGAGGCGACACGGTACGTTTTGCGACATGCTAGGTTTGATATCTGTAACTAATAAAAAGACAGCTCTGGGCCTCTGGATATGAAATCTATGACCGGTTATCACCAGCCATGCAAACATTCCTTGAGGGCCTGACCGCAACCCACGACGCAAGGTTCTTTCTCGATGAAGCGGAGCGTCTTGGGAATCCGCTTCGAGACGGCATCCGTGGCTCGCCCCTGAATTTTGGTTCCAGGCTCCAAGCTGAGCATCCCGTTATCCGTACGAACCGTAAGTACCTTTGATATTTATCCAACGAAACAGGGAACTTATTCTTTACAGCTGTTACGGGATGGAAATCAGTATTTGTTAATAAAGGGTTTACTACTCGCCTTAATGGCGTAACAAAAGACGAGTCAGATCTCCTCCTGGGCTATCTATTCAACATTGTCACCCAGAACCACGATGTGCAAGTGCGAGTAAAATGGAACAAGAATGACCTCGCCATTTGGGATAATAGATCTAACTGGCACTGTGCGACGTACGATTATGAAACCGCTAGAGCTGGTGATCGAGTCTGTTCTCTGGGCGAAGCGCCGTATTTGGATCTAAATAGCAAAAGTAGGAGGGAGGCTTTAAGTTAGTAGATGCAAAGTTTGTGTTGAACAACCGATCACGTGAAAATCATTCGAGTAAGCATTGTTACAAGCTGGCGGGCTTACTTGATGAGCTGGAACACAGTATGAAACTTAATACAAGAATCGATTAACAAACTAGTCTATCTATTTAATCATGAACACTATAATCAAACACCATTGCAATGCCAAACACCATCATATCCAATCATACATCGCCTAAGCACTAACGCTCCTCTTTGCAATCCCACAAGTCGTCAAGCACTGCTCCACTCCCTTTGCAATACTAGCCGGGATCTTCCCCTTGAAATCGTCTACCTGCGCCCCATCCACGGCCTGCCCAAAAGCAGCGCTGACCACATCCTCACTTAGCGCGAAAAGCTCCTCTGCCACCTGCCCAGTTCCCGGGTCCTCGGAGTTGAAACTAGCCACAAACGTGGCTGGCTCGCATCCAGTGTTGAACTGTGTGTGTACACTACCCTGGTAGAAAACCGTCATCTGGTTGGCGTTGACATCGTTCTGGATCAAGCGACGGCCGCTCTTGGCGTCACCGGCGGTCGTGAAGACTCCATTCTCGACGATCATCTCAGTGTGAATCGTGCCTTTTGTAACGACCTGCAGCTCAGTACCGCGAAGGTGGACATGGGGAGTATTAAATCCGCAGGGGCCAAGGAATCCAACAGCCATCGAGGACTGTGTGCCTACAAGAGCCGGGAATGTCTTGCGGTTTGCGAGGGTGATGTCTCCGCCAAGGCCGCCTTTGCCACGGTTGGCGTCGAAGTTGAAGAGGAAGGAAGAGTGATCGGGAAGAAGGGCGATGCGGTCGGCGGAAGTGTCCGCGAGCGCGAGTTGAGCAGAGAGGGAGATGGCGGGAGAGTCCCTCTGTGTGATGGGCGTGGCCATGGTGGTGGTAATTAGGGAGAGGATGGTTGCCGCAAGGAGTGGTGTGAGTTGCATTTTGCCGGTTTGGGGTGTTGTTGGTGCGTGTGTTGTGGGAAAGTATATGCTTGAATATAGAAAATAATGCGCGGTAGAAATGCTGAGAAGACTGAGAGAATCGAAGAAGCTGCTGATGATAATGAAACAAAAGATACGATACCAGCGGATCAACACGACAGTTATATACTCACATTTACCACTGTCAATATACAATGATCGCGACTTCGCCTCCAGGCCACCACGACACCGCCGACTCTATTCTCATCCCATCTCATCACAACCCATCGCCGCCTTACATCACATCTCCAACCCGTCAGCCCGTTCCACGTCAAACGTAAATCTCCCATTCGCTCACCACCCGCTGACGTGAGAAGCCCCATCCAAAAATACCCCAGCCGCCGGCATAAGCGCAAGCGAACCAACCGCACACAGTTTTGTTGGTCCAACCCTGTCCGGATCGCGACGCGCCCGAGAGGTCAGAATGCGCCACACTGCCCGTGCGGCTGTGTAGTGTTTCGTTTCGATCCGGGAAACTTCTGATCCGCACAGGACGTTGGATGGATGAGGAGATTCTGAGTTTTAGGGATATAAGCAATTCCCTCTTTGGGATGACAGGATTAGACTGGCGGGTAGTGTGGGGATTCGGGATTGATGGGTAGTCATGTTGGCAGAAAATAGTGGGACGATGGGGACAGGGTTGGGATACTTTACTGGAGCGAGCACCAGCCAAATCCGGTACGGTATGGTCCATCAACAAAATCGCGGCTGTACCACGGCCAACCACGCTGCCCACAGCTGGCGCTGCCCACAGCTCCGCAACAGATGCGTAGCCAAAATGGTAGTAGATTATCAACTGTCTATGTTTGTAAACTATAGATAGTATGAAAGCTATAATTCGGCTGCGTTCCTAAATAAACTCTAATTAAGTTTTATATAGTATTTAAATTCATATGTTTTTGATGTGGTAAATCTATTTGGTATCCATATCAACGTTATATTAAATAATTACAAAAATCAGCTGATTTATCAAAAGTTTAGTTTTAACAAGCTATTTCCGTATGTATATATAGGAGTACATACTCTATATACTACTATAAGCTTTTAATGTGAACTCATAAGTCTAGGCTTTAAAAGTATAGCTACATTTCTGGTCATTAAAACAGTAGCTGTAATACTACAGTTGCATGCCTATGCCTGTCTTGGAGCAGCGATAATACCATGCGCTTGAGCAACGGTCTAGCTAGCCAGGACAGAGCTATACAGTATCGCGACCATACTGGATTTGGCCTGTGCGCTGGTAAGGTAGGGCTGCGGAAAAATGCCAAGGAATGTGACGAATTATGAAGATTTCTGTCTTTCGAAGAAAAATAGAATAGACTATTTTTACAAAAGCATTTATACTAATAGGCGAAATAAAACTGAAGTTTTGTAGATTGCTACTAGGATAATAGATTACTTATAGTCTATCTATTTCTTAATTGATTTTGTAGCCCATTAGAGTCCCAAAGCCTCGGTATCCTCTTACCTCTCCTACTATTTTCGCTGCGAGTTCAGATCGGTCAGGATATTCCGACCTCCGTGCCTGGAAGCTCCGACTTTCTGTTTTGCCATTTGAAAAAAGTGGGTCTAGTAGGACCGGAAAAAACGTTTATTCCGGCTTATGGAAAAATGCAAAGAATTATACACATTTTTCTGAATTATGCGAACACTCTGTCGGGGAAACGTGATAAGTGTCGTATGCACATACATACACTATTTATTATGGCGAGCAGGCGCTGTCTCGTTCTGCTGTCAACAAAGGTGTCAAAATAAGTTTGTTTGGGTCCCAGTATGTTTGTCGATGTGTAATTATCACTGCCATAATTGAAATTGAGATACCGAGAACACATGGAAGTAGAGGGATTTAGCAACTTGAGCAAGACGGCTTTGAAGGACCGGAATAGAAGGTGCCAAGCCGCGGGCCGGTATTTTTTACCCGTCACTCCACTTTTCTTGACTGTCAAAATGTCCATTTAAGGCAATTGGAGGCTAGAACTTGTCAAGTATAGGACAGGTTAAAATAGCTATATGTACTCCTTAGTTAGCGTATTACTAAACTATTACTAGCTAACCCTAGTGTATAAACTAGGAATTATAGCGCCGTGAATCTTTCGTCTTCAAACCTGTCCTACTCAGCTTCTAAGTAAATAATAGTCCACAGCATCTACTTTAGGATGCCAAGTCAAAGTATCCGTACTTGGGTAAACCTCAATGGTAATCCTTCTAGTTATACGTGCCTATTGGTACATATAGATTAGAACTAGCATGGCTTAATCATACCGAAGATTATTACAAACGACCTTGTCGAAGAGAGTAAGATAACTTAATCACAAGCCAGCCAGTGACTGTGCTTTAGAGAAGATAGTACGTCACACGTATGGGCATAAGATTCAGAAGGGTGTAGATTCTTACAAGGCCAATATGTCTATAGTTTGGGCTACGCCTCGGTGCCACATGAAGATTTTGTGCCTTCGAAGTCATAGTTGTAGGAATCGGGGCATTCCGATGTGGGCACTTCTTATTACGAGGGTTGCCACATAAATTTAGATTAGCAATAAAAATAGGGGTAGATCGTAAGTTAGTGGTAGCACAAGGGATAAAGATATGGCCTTGTTAAACGGTCCCCAACGATAAGTGTTCTCCGCGTTGCCGTAGGTGAAACATTGTCCTCAATTCAACCAATACCTCAATTTGCAATCACCCTCAAAATAGTTCTATTTGATAGCCTATGATTTAGTATCGAGTCAGCTCTGAGTCGCTAACTGCGGCTAGGGTTATGGCAAGCAAGGCGTTACAACTACATCTTCACTCCCCGAAATCCTTCGAATGTCCAGCAATCCTTTGAATGTCTTGCAATGATGACTGCATGAGGCAGTAACTATATCACTGCATTCCATTGCAATAATTGGAGAATGAAGCGATATCATCCACAATTATCGGCTGAACCGAAACAATGCCTTATTCCTTATTACTTGGCGTGTGAATCGAGTCAATATAAAAAGGGCCTTCCCATACCTGTGTCGAAGTCCATCTCGTGCAACGCAACAATCAACCGTCTTTCAAACCTAAAAACTATTTCAAATCAAAAGCATCAAGCTCATCCAAAATGCAGCTCCAAACCTGTGCCCTCTCTCTTGCACTTCTATCAGGCCTTGCCTCGGCAGCCGTTAATATCGGATACGGCCAACAGCTCCAGAACAACGACCAAGCCAACCACTGGGTCGTCTGGATTGAAGGAGAATCAGCATGCCCAAACAGTCGTACGCTAGGACCGCTCGTTCAAAGTCCATGCAACCAGAACTTCAATTATAATGGTGATACATAGTAAGTGCATCCCCTTTTCTATGCCTGGGGTCGCGGAGTTTGGGTTATTTACAGAACTCGGCACTGCTTAGTCACCCATAATTATACATTGAGAAAGTCGAGCTAATCATTATTTCTTTGGTAGCCATTTAGCGGATTGCGATCAGAGCAATGAGCCAAAGTCAGTTGTCGGTGGCGGTGAGACCAAAGGCTGCAGACTCGACAACGACAAGATTAACTGCCACAACGGTATCCACGACATTGTTAAGCATGGATACTGCAAATAAATTCAGCAGCCGTGCTGAAGGTGGTGACAGAGAAATAAAACTGATGACATGAAGACCATCCATAATAATGGCTGGGGATCACCAAGGAACTCTGCAGACCTTGGTTTTGTACCAGGAACGTATGGTCAATACTTCGGAGGGTGGGGGGGCGAGGTTTGCGATACCATTCCAATTATGATTAGCAAACTTTTAGAGTAAAAAATCAGACAGTCGTTACTGCCCATGAGAGTGGGCCTATACTCTTGATTTGCACATTGGTTCGATAAATTATATGCAGGGGGTTTTAAGCCCCAGCACCTTTTATCACACAACTAACGCACTGCACCTATCCATTTCTTCATTTTACCTCTTAAATACCCGAGCCCTCCGCACACCTCGCGCTCTTGCCGCCGCAATCAGATGCAGCCCCGTAATCACAGCAGCCTCCGCTTGAGTTGCACTGGAACGCGTGAGATGCCACACGCTTTGTTTTGATTGCATATGTGCCGGCGCCAACGACGCAGTTGCCGCAGTAGATTCCCGCCTTGAGCCCGGTCACACATGCGCACCCGTTAGAGCTGCAGGCGCGTGCCTCGAGGTCGGCCGCATTCACGGAGGCAATGGAGGCGAGAAGGAGGAGAACGGCGGACTTGAGTTGCATTATGGCGAGAGGCTGGGGATGGGGAGTTAGTTTGCTTTAGAGCGGCGCGGTGGGGGCAGGGGAGTTGTACTTGGTTGGACTTTGGGGGTTGATAGAATTCGTCTTATTTGGCGTACAGAATGATACTTTATTTAACAAGAGACATCGGCAAGTTCAATGGGTATCACCACATATTTATACTTTGATGATATTTCCTGGAACTCATGTCCTTCGATCTTCGCAGCAACTCGATGCCCGTCTGACATGCCAACTTTAATCTAAAGGAGGAGCCAAGTAACTCTAGAGTCAGACTCCTCGAGAATTTCACCCTAAACCAGGAAGGGTTTTCGCCCGCTTGGATGGCACGGATAGGTTCTTGGCTTGGGGGGGCCAAAGCGGTGAGAGCGGCGTCACCGGCCAATTTGTTGACCGATTGAGCACATGACAGGTTCCCTGAGTCGGAATACCTCACTTCAGCATACTCCACAAGGCGTCGTTGAATAACAAACAGGCAGACTAGTGCAAACGGCAGATACGCAGCGTAAGCATGGGACGTTACAGTACATTTTTTCACTATAAGTTTCCTAAAATGATTATTATAGGAGTAAGATGTTCAATTGTTTGCCCGACTTTGTCGTCAGGTCGTGATGATTGAGACCCTGTAAGTGCGGGGTAGCGAAACATTTTGAGAAGGCTTGAACCTTAATTTCAAGCCACTAAATTTAACGATAAGGGCGCAGATGTGGAGCGACATAACTATGGGCATACAAGGTTGGTTTTAAGTGTGGCGTCCATCGTCAGGTAAGGATTATCAACAGAGATAAATTCGTAGTTTATGTCAATAGATAATATAATATAGTTCTAGCTTGCTTGAGTTTGACGCTGCTCTTTTTTAGGCATAGGGCCTCCCCCTCCCGTTCTAGTTTAGCGAGATCGGTTTGTGGTACGGCGGTAGCGGCGGTACTTCATGGCCGAATTTATATGGGCACTACGGTCACCAGTGAATGATCCCTTGGCGGTACGTAGGTCGGCTTCACTACATAACAGCATATTCAGTAACAATGCACCTGCACCGATGGCACCAAAAAAGCCACGTCTATATCTAGAGGATGCCCCTTTCCCCTCCCAGCTAGTAACCCTGGCCAGCTCATAATCTGGCATCACGCCTATTTGAGTAGCGACAGCGGCAACACCAACGTCTACGAAGTATCACAAGATTTTGACGTAGCCCTCCCGATCAAGGAATTGATCGCAAAGTCAATTTTCAGTATGCCAACAAGTGATACATTGGATACATTGCCGCTGAGCCTGGGGCCGTTTAGGGAGGGGTGTGTGTATACTTTCACGCGGGCAGAGGCAGGAAGTGCGGCATGTAAGGTGGGGGAGGGGATGAAGTGTTATAAGCTGTGGAATACTATGGGAGTGGTGAGTAAGGGGTTGGAGTTTTGAGCTCGCGAGAGTGGTGTTTGTTTGTTCGAGGGTTTTGTAAGTTGAGGCGGCAGCCTAAGATCTGGGGTCATAGGCAGCGTGTAAAATACATGAACACATAGAGTAAATGATGTAGACCTTAAATTATAAAGCTATGTGCCAGGCTTCCTCCGATGACCCCCTAAATTTTCTTAGTCGGTCATAGCCCAAGCTTATGTCAGGACGGCCACTTAAAGAGCTCTCGCAAAGCATGAACCTGCTTCGCCCTTATTAAGCACCCACGTAATAAATGTTGGGCTTCGGCGGTGCCTTCATACCATCGCCAAGGAAGTAATCAACATGGTGTGACTGCATGTAGCCCTTGAGAGTCATGGCATTGCGGTAGGCCGGGTTGTGCGCCAACGTATAAAGACGAATGTCTGACGGAATATCAGTTGTGAAGATGAGGAGCTCATCAAAATCGGAATTAGTAACAACAACTTCCTCGCGCCAGTCACCTAGAATGTCGCCGATGAAGAGTGGGTTTCGAGTCGACGTGCTGCCGCCGTAGTCGCTGATTTTCAAAACTCGTGGAGTCTTACCAGACACGGTTGGTTTCTCCCAATTCCACTTCTCAATTTTCCCGTCGTTATACAATTCGAGAAGAGCGTCGCCATCCCACCATAGACCTAGATGTGGCCATGGGGCTAAATCGGTGTCCTTTTCTGTGAGTTTATTGGTTGCAGCATTGTAGACACCAGAGAACGACCAGACTTCCATGCCCGGAGACCGTGGGTCAATATCACCAGCCATACCACGCGCGACATCACCTAACTCATCACCATAGTGCTTCCAGATCATCTTTCCGGTCGAGGCGTCGTAGTAGTATTCCATAAGGAGACTTGGGTTGTTTTGCTGGATGCCATAGCCTTGAAGACCTTTGCGCGATGGATCCATCTTGGCTATATGGAATCGGTCACCATGCACAACACCCGAATCCCCCAATGAATACCGAAGGGTGCCGTCGCCATTGAGCGCGAAGCCAATCTCGCAGACTTCATCCTTTCCATCGCCATTCAGATCAATAATGCGCGTATTATGTCCATCTGGGGCATCTTGGTCACCTCGCCGCCATATCCACGCTAGCTTGATAGCTTTGCCGTCAAAGGTCCAGGCGCCCATGATAAGGTTGAATGCCCCCTGACCCGGCTGGCGATTCTTCAAAAATCCCACAAGATGCGGAGTGACCCCATCCAGATATCCGACACCAAACCGTGCTGCAAGAGGGCCATCAGGTAGGTATTCGTTTTTGATTTTGGCGCTGGCACGAAGTGCTCCTGTCTTGCCGTTGAGAATGGCGACGTATTGGTCATTATCACTATCGCCATCCTTAAATGTTTTACCGTCCCCGAACACGACGCCATTTGCGATTCGCACACTTGGGTATAGTTAGTTCCATGAGCATGTAGGGGCCAGAGTTTAACTTACGCAACTTCGGCCTTTCCATCGCTATCAAAGTCGTAAACCGTGATGCCATCCCAATTGCCGACATTCAAAGCGGATGATCCAGGCTCAATGTTGTTTTGGTTCTCACTATTTGGTCCCATGTTAACTTCCCAGAGAAAGGTACCATCACTACGGTAGGCTTCTAGAGTACTGGGCGCTGTCTGCCTGTCAATCACGTAGTCATACACCTATAAATACGTCAGTCACCTGAAACAAGCCTTGCATGCAAGCCACTTACGCCATCTCCATCGAGGTCGCCAACCCAGAGAAACTTAATAGCGCCGCCCTTTTTAATCGGGATCCTGACTACTGGCTCTTCAGCATTGTTGGCCGCCAAGGTAAACGTGCCGCTCTTCGCCTCCTCCTTGCCATTGAGAACCGGCCTCACGTAATACGTGTTGGACTTTTCCAAGTCAGGATCCAGGTCCTGGAAGTTGGTACCACCAGTGAGGACTTTGGAGTTGAGTAGCTCTGCCTTTTCGGAGCCGGTGGCCCTGTAGACGTTGAAGCCGATGTCTTCATCGTCGAGACCCAACAGCCGCCAGCCCACCATAACGGCCGTCTCGTTTGAACGGACTGCAACGACACCTCTCCCGAGGTTTTCCATAGGTCGCTGGGAGTATGCGCCAGGCGCGAATACCGCAGCCGTGGCGGCAACCGCCGTGAGAAACTTGGATAAAACGCCCATGATTGCTAATAAAAGCTGGGTCGCCGTAAATCAAGTTGACAAATGCCGATGAGGATAGTCTATTAAAGTCGACATAACAGCATCATTATATACTCAAAGCCCTCTTTCGAAGCTTTCATCAGTTAACACACTTAAACGGAGATTCGGCGGATTTGTGGCGGGCAGTCGTCCGGCTGCCGATCGCCAGAATGAAACGAAGAATAATCTTAATTGGAGGGAAATAGACAATTGCCTATAACCTTATTTTCTCGGATAGAGACTCTCTCCGCAATATGGGAAAGTAGGTCCATGCATGCTGCTTTCATCCAATATATTCGTCGTATTGTCCAAGAAGTGGGAATTTAAAACACTGGCCGTGCTATATGTGGGGTTAACAGGCCACTTCATTTAGATCCATCCGAGCGCTCATACCTAGTCGTTGATGATAACAGTTTACTGTTATCTAGTAGATTGAGATTGAAAATGCGATTTATATCTCCTCCGAGACTGGATATTGCTTCATCTACCTCCAGAATCTAGTGTTCGCATTGAAATGTGCCGAGTTAAAGCATCTCTGCCGATCTAGAAATGCACCCCCACCAACTGCGCCCCACAAATACTCTAACTTAAACCCCGCATAGTTTCCTTGGCGCGCTCACGTACAAGGGTCCGTCGGATGACAGCTACACGACCCGTCCGCAATCATCAGCCGCCAATAACGTGTCCAATAGAAGAACCAACATGCCAGACCTCAAAGATCATCATCTAGCCGCTTCCTTGAATGGCCAACTCGCACGAAATCTTACCTTCAAGGGATTCCTCGCAAGGGCTTGCATGTAATTTATGGTCGGGCTACCAGTTGCGGCTCGGTATGACCGAGGAAAGCGCGAACGTACCTCATAATCGGCATACTGATTCCATATTCTACATTGTTCCCGGGCGTCTATATAGATCCTACATGTAAACCTAGCCTACAGCTCCACCTTGATCCACGCACACAACGTGCTACGCCACAGCATGCCCCGTTCCTTTCGGAGGACATTCTCCTTTCGCAACCCGTTGGTGAGGGGGTTATACGAGCAAAGCACCGCGCGCAGCATTCCCCCTTCACTCCCGCAGATTAGCGCTACTGTGGGGGGGCGGGGCGCGGAGAAGATGGTTACCGTCAAGCTTCCCTGAGTAAGAGTTTAGTAAATGTTAAAGAAGATGTAGTGGAAAATGACTTACTGTGTCGAGGAGCGTGAATATTTGATGGCCTGTTGGTATGGCATCCATGTCTAGTATTGGTGCAACGCCTTTCCGAGTGAGGGTGTCTCGAGAGCAGAGTAAGCCGCTGGAGGCAGTGTATTTTAGGCGATTTGCATAGTTTCCAAATACCAAGCTTTCGAGTCGTTCAATAGATACCATTCCTTGGAATCCAACTAACCAGGGTTGGATTTCCTTGACTTTTCCCTCAAAGAAAAATGGGAGGCAGAACGGGGTGATGAAACCAATTGTTAAAAAGGCCATTGGCGTGATGTACATCCACGGCTTTACCAAGGAGAGTAGAAGCCGAGGTACCCATCCCCAACGAAGAACGATCGTAGTAATTTCCACCGCCATCCTTGAGATAAGGAATGATAGGAAAAATATCATGCATATCGATTTGCAACCTATAATCCCCAGAACCAAGGACTGGGCTCTCGATTTCTGGCTGTTAAATCTCATCCGTGGAACCTTCCCCCATTCAATGGACGCGGCAGAGCACCCATCAATAATGACCGCCTCGTCATTACAAATGCCCGCAACCTGACACATCGGCTCAACATTCCACAAACTCGCCCCCAACGCATCCTCCACCCCCAACCACCCCCTCTCTTCCGCTGCCCTCACAGGCAACATACACACCATCCGCTCAATAATGCGATCACTATCATTCTCCAAACACAACCTCGCCAGCGCCTGCTGCTCCGAATCCGAACTATCCATACTCGGCCGCTTCGTCAGTAGCCCCATAAGCGCATACGCCATATCGCCCTCCTGGAACGGATAATACTCCAGCGCCCGCATCGCCCCCAGCGCAACACTAAACAACTCCAACCGCGTCAGCGTCAACAGCCCTGAGAAATGCTCAGCCAGCAGCCGGAACTCCTCTTTCCGCCCCTTGCCCTGCACCACCGCACCTGAGTCGTCGGTGTAGGACGCCGTCCACGCACGCGCTGGTAACGACATGATGGGAATTGTCTCGTTGCCGCCGCCACCGTGGACGTGAATGGCGTGTCCTGGGGCAAGGAGGCACTCTGGGAGACACCAAAGGCGCTTCCCAAAGCGAGCGAGGGAGTTACGTAGCGCTTTGTCATCGGGGAGGAGGACGTGGACGGCAGCGGAGCCGCGGACGACGTCACTGAAACGGTGGACGTCGTCGGTTGCTTCGGGTTGGTGGGGGGAGCGTAGATGATCCATCCAGTATGCGTCAAGGCTGTGATCGTCGGCTATGGCTTCGGCGCGCTTCTGGAGGGCGGAGGTGGCGGCTGGGGTGAGAATCAAGCGGTCGGTGGAGTCTGCTTTGCGCTCGTATTGGTTGGCTGCGTAGCTGATGAAGAGGTATGGCTTGTCGGCGTGCGCGCCGTTGTCATCTACTATTTCCCATACCCCACCAACTTTCAAGAATAGCTTGCGAGGCCGGTAGAGTCTCTTTTGCTCGGCGCCGCTTGTGCTTTCGTGGTTACTACTGTCAGCTCGAGAGGCGGCCTGGCGATTTGGTGATGGCACACGGTCCAAGTAACTGCAAGCATGTTTTGGGTACTCGCGGCATTCCCCCTTAAACTCGGGGTACTGAGTCGGTATCTTGTTCGCCGGAATATTGTGCCTACCGTATATATTAAGCTTTGGATCCTCGACGCTCGCCAAAATGAGAAACGTAAAGAGCGGGCAAAGTATCACTGCTTTCAACACTGCCACCAAGCAGGCCAGAGCCGTCATTGCCATGTTCGGTTGCCCCTTCACTCCGGATAGCACCCACGAGTAGGCCCGCAAGGCATATGACGCATTGCTCTTCGCCTTCACGGTTTCCCATGTTCCAAACTCCTGCTGTACATGTCCTGTGGACGGCTCCAACGACTGGACCACCAATGGGCGAGGCTGCCCACTTTTAGAATTGATATACTGTTGCCATTGCCGTTCGCTAGGTACGTGTGCCGGATCATCGTGATAGGGAAGATGGACAGGTAAAGGTGTACTCGGATCCGTAGGCAACAACTGGACCTGCTCCTCATCTCCCATGCGTCCCACCACACCCCGTATCATAGAAAGTAAACCACGCATCTTGAAGCATTTGTGCCGTTTGATTAGGGACCCCTAAATTTGGCCGTCTTAGGGTATTTTGACAAAACTACGACGACGGGTGGCTTCCCGTTGATATCTTAAATGCGGGTGTGGCTGGGGGGCGGGACGACCCTGGGCCGTCTGGTGCCAGGTGGGTCTTTAAATAGAATGGGGATTCACGCTAACGTACGGCAAACAAGGCTGAACTATTTTTATCGACTGATCACCCATTATGTTAACAATGCTAGTTGCCCGAGAAAGCCTTGCCAATATATTATCTCAGGCCTATTCGTGCTGCCTAAAGGTTAAAACCAAAATAATGGAGACACCCTTGGAATGAAAGCTTTCCCTCACCCAAGGCTACAAATCTTCTCGTGTATCAATAGTTGAATCTTGCAAGATGTATCTCCAGATGAATGTTCACAGGCTGTATATTTTTCAGGCTGTACATACATATATCACATTCCCATTCCCATTCCACTCTTCCCACACCAAACTCGCACGCTAAAATACAGGTCTCGTTAAGTTAGTTTCCCCAATCCATCACATCCAACCTCATACCCTCTTCCTCTTTTCTACCGCACCCTTTAAGGCCTTAAGCTTCTCCTCTGTCACCTTAATCGCAACCTCCATCTCTCTTCCTCCATCCAGCGGCGGCGCCTCCCTCTCCACAGGTGGCGCTCCTACACCCCCTACACCACCCCTCCCAACCCTCTCCTCAAGCCACTCCCAAAGCTCACTCTCCTCCCTCCTCCAAACCTCCTCATAAGCAATCATCCGCTCCGCACTCCCCCACCTCTCCATACCTCCCCCCCCTCTCCGATCCCCAAACCCAAACCACGCCGCAACCAACAACCCCACCAGGAGGCCATACACCATATTCGCGCTCCCCATCGACCCAAACACATCCACCACCGGTCCCAGGACGCCATGCAGAGGCTCCAACATGCCCCAGTCTGCTTGCTTGGCTGCGGGCTTGGGGGAGGTGGAGGAGGGCGAAGTGGTCTTGGTGGCGGATTTGCGAGTCTTGCGTTTTCGGCCAGCACCGGCAGTGGCGCGCCCAGGTTGCGAGATAGCGCTACGGAGGGCGGCGAGGATGTCGCGCGCATAAGTGGTTTGGCCGTCATTCGCGCCCTTTTCGATAGGGCCTGGGGAAAAACGTCAGTTTATGTTTGGCTTAAGTCAAAAAAGTGGGGCACATACCTCGCAGCCAACTCTTCCCGGTCCACTCAATTGTACAATTCATCTGTAATCTTGTACCACCTCCTTCTGCCCACGTAAGACAGTACTTCGTCTTGGTGGTGAACACATTCCCGCTCGGCACATCAGGCGTCGCTGTGGACACTGTGACACTGACCGCCTTCTCCAGATCTAGAGAGTCAAGCGTCTCAGTGATGACGCACTTCGTCTGTCGTGGCCCGATCGCCCCGTTGAGCGGCTTGATGTACGAGAATGTGCGAGTCTTCGCCTCATTCCCAAGCCCGCGCTTATCCTCCATCGATAGCTCTGTGCACTTTTGATCCACCGTCAGCCAGCGCGACATCCACGACGCCGAAGCCGGGCCAAACATCAGGTTGTAAACTTTGCCCAGCGGCGCGGGCACCACCTCGTCCGCAAGCACCTTGTCATAGTGAGTGTCCTGATCCGAGCACTCGGTTGGAGAGTGCGTTGCAGGACCAGGAGCGTCACTGCTAACAGGGCTACCCTCTTTCTTCTCGGCTGCAGAGCCATTAGCAGCTGCGGAGGGTTTGCGAGGCGCGGGCTTATCCGGTGACCCTTCAGATGCCGCATAGCTGCCAGAGCGTATGGAGAAGCTGGCGTCGTCGTCGCCATCCTCATCCTCGTCATAGATACCGTCTTCGTCCGTATCAGACCCTGATGCGGATCCACCACTCACGCTCGCGCCGTCATCTTTCTCGGTTTTATCTCCACCGCCTGTCTCGTCAATGCGAACCCCATTCAGCGAGGAGCGCAGGCTGGGGTGGCCGAGCTTCCAGATATCGACAATGAGATCATAGGTGGAATCACGGCTTGTGAAGGAAGCAAAGATGTTCTTGCTGTGTAGTGTAGAAATCATTAAACCGTTCTTAAATACGAGCGCTGTACTGCGTTTCTCGACGGAGACGATCTCATCAAAACTCATCACGAGGGTCGTCACCCATCCGAAGATATTACTGCTGAAACAGAGGTGGCCTTCAGAGACATATAGACGACCGTGTGCGAGAATCTCGCGCTGCAGTGCACAGCTATAGTCCTCAATCAGGTAGTCATCGTCAGGGACGCTGCGGAATAGTTGATGGAAATCACGGTTGCGCTTCTTGCTCGCCACGGCGAAGCCCGTCACCTTTGGAGTTGCCCCAGTCGGCATGCCGGCTGCTAGGGTTGTTCCCGTTGTCGCCGCAGAACTACCTCGTTTTCGGCGCGTTGATTCCCGAATGGTACTACGGATGCTGTTGCTCCTGCCTACGCCTGTCCTCCCATCAAGGATGCTCCCGTTCTGCGGGCTGTGGTCACCAGACACACTGGGCTCAAAAGTAGGCCATTGTCGCAAATGCAGTCCCTCGCCATTCATCGGTGGTAGGTCAACCTTCTCGGCCGTAATGACAGGGCTAGGGGCGCCAGATCGTGCCGTCTCTTCTGGTCCCATAGTCGCAGCACGACTCCTGTTGTTTATTTGGTTCTCGTTAAACTTTGCCGACGTAGGAGTATTCGAGGGGCTGTTTGATTCGACAATTCCAAGATGGCTTAGACTGAGATCACCCATGCCCAATGTCTTCACCGCGGGCTCCTTCGCCTCTGAATCACTCCTTATCCTGTTGTCGACTATAGATTCCACTTCAACGTCGTCCATAGGTGTGACAACCGTCTCTTGTGTATTACTTCTTGTCCTCTGCTGTCCCGGTAGGGTGGTGTTGATGCTATTGGTAAGGGTATTTGCCGCGTTCTGTGCCGCCGAAAAGACTGACGAGAAGAAGCCCGTCTGCTGTGGGTTCCCAGGGGTGACAGATCCGTTCTCTGGTGTCGGTGTGAGAGGTGCAGACGTGATGTTCGAGAGTTTGCTCGGTCCTATACTATTCCCACTTGCTAATGATCCTGAGCGTATACGTCTGTGTGATATCATGTTCCCCGACGGGGACGTCACCACATTCGGATTCGACGAGATTGGCGACCCCGAGAAGCGCGGCGAGGCTGTCTCGGTTGGTGTCGGAGGTGTATTGACTATAGCCGGTGCAGCATTCTCTACGGTTGTGGGAGGTGTGCTCGGCCGGCCATTCGTTTCTAGCATATATGGGACCTTTGGGTTCTTCAGCCGCTCAGGAGACGCCAGCAGTGTTTGCTTTTCTCCCGACTGTGACTGCTGCTGCGGCGACTGCCTGTCGGGAAATATAGAACCCAGTCGCGCTGCGACACTGCCCCGCCTGTTTGTAACGGAGATCGATTCCTTGCGCGCTGGTGTTGAGCCTCTCGATTTACGCTCTGGGCTCGAGCTCGGACTGGGTACCTGGCGCGGTGTAAATGCCTCCCTCAGTTTGCCGACTGGAGACGCTGACCGCTTCGTCTTCAGCTCGTTGGGAGCCTGTAGAGACGCCGTCGTGACGGCTGGTGTGGAGGCGGTGGTGGGGCGTGAAGGGCGGCCAGAGGATTTCGTAGGGGATGTAGTCGCACTCGATTGTTCGGGAGGAGCGTTGTTAGGTACGCTGGAAGATTTAACGAGAGGCGAAGAGGTCGTTAGGTAACCAATATGTGAAGGGTGCGACTTGAGCGGTGGCGCAACGAAGTGTCTGTGGGACGCAAGGAGCTGTCAGAAGCCAAAGGACGTATGAGGGCTGACGGGCCGATGCGCCAAGCAAGTAAGCAAGCAAAGTAAAAGAAAAACAGTGACGTGAGTGAGTGTAAGCTAAGCAATTGCAAAACAAAAGAGAGTTATGGTATTGTGATATTGGGGAAAATGTAAATATAAAAGAATCTTGTAGGGGTTTTGGCACGAATAGAAGGAGTTGTTGTTGTAGTTGGGGGAGGGGATAAGTTGCGGTGTCTGACATGGGCTGAGGTGTAAAGGGTCCGGGGGTTGGAGGATGACGCTCGGTGCAATAGAACACCTCGCTGCCTCGCTTCTGACGCGACCAGTGACGGTCAGTAGATAACTAACGGCCAGAATAGCCAGAAACAGTGGATAATAGCCACAGAAATGCACTGGTACTGCTGCACTATAGTGGAAAAGCCATTAGGCACCAGAGAAACTTCTGTGCCGACTCGTACAGTAGCTTCAATAGTTGCAGATCGGAGCTCAATTACCCAATGCGCACCTCATATACGGTATACGCGTACAGAGCTAGCATCTGTCCCTTTCGTGTCCCCATTCTGCCTTGGCGGGCGTGTTGAATTTACCGTGAGACGAGTACAGTACTATACCGGAGTATAATTGTATCAGAAAGAGAAGAAAAAAAGGGGTGTACTCACGACTCTTCATCATCGTCCGACTCGAAGATCAGCAGGCTAGCACGGTCGCCCTCGACATCGTCCGGCCGTGCTGCTGTTCCCGCCCCCATCTCCTTCTCAACATCTCTAGGTCTATCCTCCAGCGTCCCTCTCTCTGCAACTTCCCTCCCCCTCGCCGCCTCCTCTGCCTCTCGTTGTTCCTTCTTGTGTCTCCGTCGCGAGCGTATCCGTCGCGGCAGTAGCTTATCGATGCCGTGGTTCTCGCGGAGCTCGCCAAGACTGTGTAGACTGTCCGAGTTGCTGCTGTGCCGCCCCGTCGACGAGAACGACGACAGTAGCCCACCTTGCGCGTTGTCGCCATTGCCATTGCTGCCGTCGCTGATCGTCGAACTCGTGTCGGCGGTCTGGGTGCGTCGCGTGGTCGGGGGTGGGCCCTGGTTCATGACCATGCTGCTCCTTCGAGAGCTGGTCGACTGCGACGGAGATGGGTCGTCTTTTGATGGCGGCATTGTGTTGAGGTGAGCAATGCTATGCTATGCTGACGATTGTAGTGCGAAGCTCGGTGAGCCCGTATTGAAGTCGCAGGATTACAAAATCGCAGGGGGGTGTTTGGCTAAAGTGCTATGCCATGGGGAAGACCTTGCCGTCGAAATGGCTCAGGTCGTGCGTGTTTCCTTCCGTTCGTTATCCGCTGTATGCCAGAGCTATTGTTTTTATTTTATTTGAGGTAACTGATATGCATATACTCGGTATATACAGATATATTTACAAGTTCATGGAGTCTACGGAGGAAATGGGAAACAATGGATACGGGACAGAACTCGTAATAATGGGATGGGTGACCCGGGTCAGACGGCTTGGCGGATGGTTCAAAACCTTGAATAGTAAACAGGTACATTGGTATTTGCGGGGAGCTCACACAGCTCCAAGTATTTATTTGCTTATTTATTATATTTGACTATATTTTTTACAAAAAAGATATTCAACTGTACAGAATTAACCTAATGTCTTGTGGTATATATAAAGGCGCGTATGCATTTATATTTCATCTATTTACACTGTAAACTGTCCATCTCAGAGCACTTAAACCCACGTGGATTGATTCCCTGTCATGCCCACCGACGTCATCCCCCACACCCTAAAACAACTCAGCCTCAGCCTTCTCTTTCATCCTTCAGCCTCGCCGGAACATCTGCCTTCAGATCGCCTTATGTCACTTACCTCACCACCACCAGCAGCCTCATTGATTCCAGACGAATTGTTTCCGGTACGACAACACCAGACAGTACACCACGACACTACGATAACAACAGCTGCTTCTCACTGTAAATTCACATCTGGACATGCCATCTTGATAAGCCATAAACATCTCCACGACACTGTGTACACCCACCATCTCGAACCATGGAGTCGGCGCCGTTAACACAGGTTCGCCATCCCCCAAGGTCCCCCTCATCCCACATCCCAGCTAACTCCAACCCCCCTAGGCATATGACCATGCCCAAGCCGCCTCCATCGCGACTCATGCCGCCGACCACTCAGCAGCAATAACATCTCACACCGCTGCCGCAACCTCATTTGCTAATGCTGCCTCCACAACCACCAGTCCCGAAGCTCTACGCACTCTCGCCCTGCTGGCAACACACCACACAACCCTCTCGAACCTTCTCGTCGCTCCCAACCCACCACCCACAATCACTGACGCAGATCTCTCTACCGACTCCGAAGCACCCATTTCAACGTCCGCCGCCGTCGCCGAGCTGCGTGCCAAATCCTCCTCCTCCACCCCACCAACCTCACAACAACCCACATCATCGCGGCGCACACCGGCCGCTACCTCATTACCACCTCCCCGCCGCATGCCCCCGCGCGAACTCTCCTCCTCAATAGCAAGCAACCTCGCCTCCGCACGCGGAATCCGTACCGCTCACCCACTCTCCCCAGGTTTAACCACCACCAACGCGCCCGGCGCCATCTCCGCCCGCCGTCGCACCCAAGATACCACGCCCAGTTCCGGCCCTAGCTGGCTCCCTCCAGTAAGCCACGAGCAAATCGCTCGCGCCGATGCCGCCCCATCACGACCAGCGAAACCAACACAAGCCGAAGCCACACTCCCAGCCTCAGACACAGATGAGGGGTTCACACGCTTCTACTCCACCTTTGAAGGTCTTCTCTCTAAGCTCTCCGCGCCGCTCGCCTTCGCCGGCCTCCCCCTCATCGCCGAAGAACCAGCTCAACCCAGCAAACCTCCCTCTCGCCCATCTACCTCAGCTTCCGCCAGCCCAGAGTTGTCAAAATACATATCCCGCGCCGCCCTCCGCGCCTCAGCCTCCAACCCCGGCGCAGCAGACTCATTCTACGTCGTCCCCATTACCGGCGGAACCGCAAGTTACGCATCCATCCTCTCCTTCGCCGAGAAAGAAAAGCGTCGCCTCGCTGATCTCCGCCCCGCTTCCTCTTTCGAAGACGACGATTTCGTCGACGCACGTGAACACCCCGCTCCACCCTCACCCACTAAATCCCGCTCCTTCGCTGGAGCTTCGGGCTCGCGATCTGGGAAATCAGCAAAGGAAATTGAGCGCGAGAGAGAGGAGTTGGGGATCGAGAATAAGAGTCTAAAAACGTGTGTGGATATGCTGTCGAAGCGCCTTCATGCCTTCGAGGCTGCGGCGCAGAGCTCGACATTCGCGTTGCATGAGAGTATGCGCTTCCTGCGGCCCGTGTCACCTGGTGCTTCTGGGGCAGGAGCAGCGACTCCCGTGGCGCCGGTTGAGCAGCCGCGGTCGAGGACGGATGGTCCGACGGGGAATGATGTGCGAGTCTTGACGGCGAGGGCGGAGGGGTTGGAAGCTAGGCTTGTGGCGGTGGAGGCGCAGTTGGGGGATGAGAAGAGGGCGAGGAGGGTGGCGGAGGCTGAGGCGGAGAAGTTGAGGGGGGTGGTGGGGCGGTATAGGGAGAGGTGGGAGAGGTTGAAGGAGGGGGCGAAGAATAG
>LNAS01000059.1:156573-332395 GCA_001630605.1 Pseudogymnoascus pannorum
TGGGGCGAAGGAGAAGGAGGGTGGGGGTGGAGAGGGTAGACAGCCTGTTGAGGGGTCGAGGTTTGTGGCTGGTTAGATGGGGGGGTTGCAAATGTTTCTTTTATGGGATTGGAGCAGGTTTTCTGGGAGCGTTTGGAGTTTCGGGGGAGGGAGGCGCAGGTGGGAGGGGATACGGATGTATACTACGCTATTGTACGCGTACTGGGCGTTATGAACATAGCTCTTAATTGAGTCTATCAATACCTATTTTCATGATCCAATTTTTGTGATAATATATTTCCCGTAAAGACCAGAACGAGAGAATCGCGAATCTAACTATCAGCAACGAATATGATGGGCGAGGATAGATAGATTCATGATATTACTTAGACCGGATACAAACTAACCGGTAGATTATCAGCCTATTCCAGCTTTGTGATGCCACTTCCATTCTTGGAGCGCGGAGGCTGCTCATCCCGCCTCATAACAGCTCGTGCATTGTACCAGCTTGTCCCTTCTTCTGTTTTCGCATCACATTTTACCTTGCCTCGTGTCTTCCACACACCCCTCGAACTCTGCATCTTTACATGCATGAATATCAAGGAGTGCGAGTTCTCTATCGGGTATGCCGACGAGTGCCGGATTCTGGGGTAAAGAAGGTTAGAATCAGGGGAAGTGGTTCACTCAGTCTGATGAGCGCTTTTCCAGGTATCATATCATCTACCAGATACGTCCACATCAGACTCCACTCTGCAGATCTATGGAAGGGGGTTCATCGCATCTTATCCATAATTTAGGATGATATACTGAATCCTATAACGTACCAAGGGTGCTGAGCTGAGTACCGGATCTGGTTGGAAATCTGGGGAAGAAGGCAATTCAACTTGGCGGGTGGCCTTTCCTGGGTGTCATCCCGTCTTTTCAGATGCCTTGTCGGGTTCGAATATGGGGTAAAGACGGTTGCAGATCTGGGGAAGTGGGCTCGTCGCATCTTATCCAAAAATTCAGGATGATATACTGAGTCCTGGAGCGTATCAATAGTGCCAAATTAAGTGCCAGGTCTGGGGTATGGGAGGTTGGAAATCCGGGGAAGGGGGTCATTCAACCTAGTCAGCGCCCACGCCTGGGTATTATCCCATCCTACAGATGCTTTCCTGTTCAATTCAAATCCTAGGGTAAGGAAGGTTGAAGATCTGGGGAATGAGGGTCATCCATTTTATCCAGGCTGTCTGCATCATATTCTGTATCCCAGGGCGTATCAGCAGCGTCCAGTCAAGTGCCGGACCTAGGGTACAGAAGGTTGGAGATCCGGGGAAAGAACGTCATCCCATCTTATCCAAAAAGGAAAAAAGAAAAGAAAAAATTGTCGGTTATGATCCAACATCCCAGAGCGTCTCAATATATGCTCATTTTATACCAGATCGCGCCATGCCATCCATACATAAGACACTCGGTCAAAACACATCCGCGCGCCTCGCCACGACGCCCCTTTCTCTCCTGCAACACCGCATCGTGGCCTAGCATCAAAGCTGACGCCAGCTGCGGCCATCCAGTCTATGGACTTTGACATATCATCAGACGGACATGCTCGCTCCGCACAGTACTTCGGACTAAGAAGGTAGATTTTAGGAGACTACATTCATGGGATTGGGATGGACGATCCCGACAGGAGGACTATACTAATGGAATAAGGTAGTGCATGAGGGAGGACGTTCTAGAAGGGGGTTCCAGAAGGGAAGAAGCTTTACGTCGCGTGTCAGACAGACAGAAGGTGTTAACAAGAAAATATGGGAAGTAAAGCGACAATGCAACCGCACTATACACGCCACACATCACGATTCGTCGAAGACGCGCATCAGTGCCCATCAAAGCCATTAACCGCCATGCACGTCCCTACCACTACACCGGCCAGGTCTCGCCATGTGCCGGCAAGAGCGCCGATCATCACCAGTGACAAAAAATTTGATTGCGATCAGCCAGGCCCGGTCCAGACGTCGCCGATTGCAGGCGCCTAGCCCAGGGGAAATTAAGCACTCCGCTGCGCTGTACTATGTGCGTATTTTTGTCGCTGGGAAACGTGTTGGCTGTGTGCGCGGTGCGTGGGCGCTAATCGGTGGAATGCAGTATGTTGTGCGCTGTTGTGGGGTTCTTTTCTGATTTGGGGGGAGTTTGTGGATGCCAATTTCAAACTTTGGCGTGTTATACTATGGTTTTGCGATGTTAGGTGGTCCATTGAACCCCTTTGTTGTGCAGTGGGTTCCTGGCGTGTCGCGCGACATGATGGATGGCATCGGCGATCTGGATATTTGCATTCAACCGCCTCATTGTCGATGTCGATACAATAAGGGATGGAGATTAAAACCCATATCAGAGACCCCCTAACAACATAAGAACTACGACGACTCGACCAGGTGGTCCATGTACGGAGTAAGTGGGGAGTCAATAACGAACATGACAAATTTGACGTGTCGGCGGCCCTGCCCCTCTCCAATAAAATATGACAGTTTGGATAATTGTTGGCCAAGATTATTGAAGAATGGCTGCTTATTATTGCTCTTTCACGTAAGTACTCCATAAAGAAATAGGGTCGAGTTAATCTTATATGCGACATTCCTAGTGGTCCTGGACCCATTGCCGATGTCGCCAGCGCCGCTCTGATTGGCTAAGCGACAACGACATCTCGCTATCCCAGACGACGATCAGGGACGGCGAGTCAACATCAAACGTCAGCGATGGGGCAACAAGGACCCTGAAGGGCCGTTCGCCAGAACTGAGACTGACGGATGAAAAAAAGTCAGTCTGCTACAAACTCGAGATCTTGTGCCTTAAAAAATGTGAGAATCGTCCACACCGATCCTGTCTGAGATCTAAGATGCGACGATGACTCTGGATATGGATACGGCGTCACCTTCTCCGGATGCCGCTGTCTATCCGGCAGCTGAGAGAAGGTTCGGGACTGTAACAGCCATGCAAACTGAGGCGGCTAAGTTTGGGGCTTCAAGGGATATAGATATGGCGTCCTCCCCGGTCCGGCCTTCATCTCTTCCAACTCCAATTTCTTCTAATATTACACTCGTTCTACATCTCACACCGTCTGCCGTCCTGCAATCCTTCATTCCTTTCCGAGAATCGTTGATTCGTTCCCAGCTTGACTTGTCACCTGTTGGCATTCTCTCCACAGTCTCTACCTTTCCTTATAGTTTGCTTCTAGCCCCTCCGCCAGTGTATCATTCCCGTACCCCCCAGCGTTTCAACCTCCACACACCACAATCCTAGCACAATCGCCCAATCGCACCACCCTGGATCCCCACCACACCAGGCATGGCCCATGGAATCCTCGTTCACAGCGGGTCAGCCACGCATCTCGTGTCTTTCACATCGACCGGTCGAGACACTAGCGCAACGGCTATGAAAGCCTTCCCTCCACCCTCCTCCGCCACTTCCCCCTCCCGCATAAACATCTCCCGTCCCCACAAGCCCGCCTTTGAGCGCGCTGCTCACTACTTCACCAGGAGGCTGCCCGATCTCCCTCTCACCTCCTGCGGATCCTACAAACAAACTGACGTCCATCTTGGGCCTGCGAAGCAACAGCAGCAGAAGCATCGCCGCTGTGTCAGCGTAGACTCTCAGCTCCCCGCTGATGCACCCTACTTCGCCAACCGCGCCCTTCCGCCGACTCCTCCAGGCGAAACCGCCGAGATCGTGAATGCGCGCAGGCGCGAGTTCGAGAAATACGGATACACCTCCCTTCCTGATACACCGACCTCGGCCATGAGCGCCCTACAGCGCATCGGTACGGACGAGATGCCCATTGGCATGGCCCTAGGATCACCCAGCCAGGCGCCGCAATACCAGTCGCCTCGTCCACACAACCTCACACATGTCCAGTATGCGCCGCCGTCATCGTCATCTGGCCCATCTCTCACATCCTTCACGGCGTCGAGTAGCAGCGTCGAGTTGAACGCCGCAACGCCTCCACCACCAACGCGGCAGAAGGGGAAATGGAAGCTTTTTGGCGGGCTGTTCAGGAAACCGCCGTCGCAGCCACAGCAGCCGTTCTATCAGCTAGAGCCTGGTGCAGCGCAAGAGGCCGACCCAGAACCTGATTGGCTAAACTTCCCCGAGCCGCCGGCGGCGACAGAGAAGGAGCGCGGATGGGGAAGGACGAAGTCAGAGAGGAGGCCGCATACCGCGAAACCGAGGCTGGCGCGCTCGGCGACAGCACCAGCGGAGGGACCGGATGTTAGTACGCCTCCTAGGGAGGCGAGACGGTTAGAGAAAAGGGAGAGGGTTCCTGTTGATACGCCAATGCAAACTCATGTGGAAGATGAGTGGACAGCCATGACACCAAAGGAGAATTCGAAGTCGGAAAAGCTGTTACTAGCGGTTGAAATCCCGACGACGGAGATGGAGCGGTATAGTGTCATGTTCTCATCTTTTCTGGACAAGAAGAGCAGCACGCAACCCTCGACGTCGAGTCTCCTAGCACGGCGGCAGGCAACACTCGATCGGCTCAAGAGCGTCAACGAGACGATCGCAGAGCTCGTAAGTCCTCCCTCCTTATCACTAGTACCCACCTAACATTATCAGGAACGCACCGAGCAGCGACTTGATGCACACAAACCCAACCGTCCCCGCCGTGCTACCTCCCCGAACCCACAGTACTCCCCACACTACTCCCCGCGCCACTCCCCAGGTCTCTCTCAATCCCCCTCCTTCTCCCTCTTCCCCAGCGGCGCCACACTGGCCGCTCACCCTTCGCAACCAAACCTTTCCCCAACCCTCGCCCGACACACGGCAATGAACCCACCAAGTCCCACCAAACCCGCTCATCCCCACCGCCTCGCACCCAGACCACTCGCCCGCTCTAACACCTCCCCAGCGGCCTTTGTCCCACAACAAGAATCATTCACCCCCCCACCCCCCCAGCTATCCAAGCGCCAACCCACCGAGTCAGAAACACACACCATTGTCCTCATCGCCACACCACCCTCTCGTGCTCCGCCTCCACCTTCACAATCTGCGCTCCCCGCAAACCCCTATCCCCCGCACCAAGCAGAAACCCCTACAACTCCCTGGACAGACCGTACCACTTTCCTCTCCCCCGTCTCCACCGCCTCCCTCCCCGCCACCCCCGCCGTCCACCTCAATGCTCGTCCTCCACCGCAACCGGAGCCAGAATGGGAAATGGTCATTCCTCCTACCACTCAGCACGAAACTCGCGACCGCAGACGCCACGCCTCCCCCGGTTCAAGCGCGGGAAGCGGTAGCTCGGGCCGCGGATCCGAGTCCGCGGGCACCCAGGGGAGCATGTCCAGCACTTCGAGTGCCGAGGCCGAAAGCCCGATTAAGGGGCACAATGTTGCCATTGGCCCTGCGCCTACGGGGATGAGGAAGAAGCCGAGTAAACCCATCCTCAAGGTGCCCATATCGAGCTTCTCGTCATCGTCGCAGTCTCATGCGGAGACACAGGCGAAGGCGCACTCGCAACAGCAACAGCAACAGCAACAACAGCAGCCTATGCCGTGCCGTCCTGCACCTCCACAGCTAGCGACTATGTCATCAGGCTCGGGCAATGTGCGACACGCGGAACCGGTCCCACAGGTAAAAGTAAAGGGTAGCGTAGCCGTTGCGAGACAGATGTCGATCGCAAGACAGCGCGAGCGGGAAGAGGCTGAGGAAGCTGCAAGGGGTGGCACAGCCATTGGCGTGGCGAGACAGATGTCAGTTAGTCGTGCGAGGATCACGACTACTATTGCAGCTTCGCCTACGGGGATGAGGCGCGCTAGGACGAGAGATGGAGAAGGTGGGGAGAGAGAGCGGGAACGGGCGAGGGAGAATATTATTGGAGATGCTACTGAAGAGGGGGAGAGGTTGGTGGGTGGGGAGAAGATTGTGGTTAGGAATCGGGCGAGGGTGGTCCAGAGGGTTGTTGGTGGGGAAGGGGGTGGAAGGAAGAGCGAGTATGGGGTACTTGTTGGATAGAGGATTGGATTTGGGAAATGGGAATTGGTGGTGGGGTGGATGGTGTTTGGGTTCGGAATGGATATTATAATATACCCAAGGAATTATTTATTTCTAACATTTAAAAATTAACAGGATTAATTTAACTTATTCATTTTCACCTCATCGTTCAAAGATATGTCAGTCGATCTTAAAGAATACTTGGGTATATTCATTAGATTTTAATAATAGCAAAAGATCTAATGTAGTTTATCAGGACCCCGGACATATCATGACCCTTCTACCTTTCAACTCCAACACGCGTAATTTTCACATTTGATGATGTCAGTACAAACCCAAGAAGCACGAATTATTCTAGCTATGGAAGCTATTCAATCATCCAAAAAAATTACTCTTCGCACAGCTGCAAAACTTTACAATATGCCACGTTCTACACTTAGTGACAGAATGAATGGTCATTCTACTATCCATAAGCGCCAGCCAGTAAATCACAATTTGACTAAAACAAAAGAGGAACTCATTATTCGATATATACTTGATTTAGATGCAAGGGGGTTTGCGCCTCGGATAGCTGGTGTAGAAGATATGGCAAATCTCATTCTAATATCACGGGGAGGAAGATGTATCGGACAGCTCTGGGCTCATTGATTTGTTAAACGACAACCAGAACTTAAGATGCGATTTAATCGCATTTATGATTTCCAAAGGGCATTATGCGAAGATCCTAAGCTGATTGGCGTATGGTTTCAACTAGTAGAGAATATAAAGGCGAAATATGGTGTCTAAGACTGCGATTTCTACAACTTTGACGAAACGGGTTTTATAATGGGCATAATTTGCCCAGCAATGATTGTTATATGTGCAGACTGGCGTGGTAGAGGCAAAGCTGTCCAACCAGGAAATTGAGAATGGGCTATAGCTATTGTATGCATTAATAGTGAGGGTTGGAACCTCCCTCCGTTTTTAATCGTTCAAGGGAAATGCCATCTCGCAAGTTGGTATATAGAAAGCAACCTTCCAGACAACTGGGTGATCAAACTTACTAATAATGGATAGACAGATAATGAGACTGGTCTCGACTGGATTCAACACTTCAATAAGCATACTGCTAGTCGAACAAAAGGGATATATTGTATACTAGTACTTGATGGGCACGAAAGTCACGAATCTGCTGAATTCCAAGAGTATTGCAAAGCCCACAATATTATAACTCTTGGATTACCTGCTCACTCTTCGCACTTGACTCAACCACTTGATATGGGGTGTTTTAGTGTCTTAAAGCGTGCATATGGTCGGCAGATCGAGACATATGTCAAGGCTCACATCAACCATATCACTAAGGTTGAGTTCTTTATAGCCTTTAAAGCAGTATATTTAGAGACCTTTACAGCCCAAAATGCAAAGGCTGGATTCCGTGGAGCTAGATTAGTGCCCTTTAATCCTCAAGCAGTTATCTCAAAGCTAGATATCAGGTTGCGAACACCAACACCTCAACCACTCTCTTGTGATACAGATCCTTGGGTTTCATAGACCCCTCGCAACCCCACTGATGCTCTTTTGCAAACAACTCTTGTTAAGAGTCGTATTGCATGTCATCAAGGTAGCTCTCCAATACCAATTTTTCAAACAGTTGCTGCACTAGCGAAGAACTGTTAGCTCATGAAGTGACCCTTTTGTCTGCTGAAGTACGTACACTTTATGTAGCAAATGAAGCCCTTAGCAAACGCCGTCGGGCTAAAAAGAGCTGTATCCGCCAAGGGGGCGCATTTACTGTAAAGGATGCATATGATGTTTTAGCTCAAAAGGATGTGGATGAGCAGATGCGACGTGATTTACATACAGAGAGCGGGGGTCAGAAGGGAGGGCAACCAAGAGCACGGTACTGTGGCACTTGCGGTAAGCCTGGTCATAATGCGAGAACTTGTCAAGCAGATGTAGATATGTCCAGTTCATCAGAATCCGACTAGTCTTAATCAATTTAATTGTGTTATGGCTGTTTAATTGTATTTGGCAGCAGTAGGGTCACGAAAAGTGTCCGGGGTCATGATATGTCCGGGGTCCTGATAAACCACGTTATACATACAACAGGACCTTTGCAAAAATTGGGGAAGGTTGTCAAAGCTTGTTTCGCAGAAACCTTAATTAAACATGCAAATACATTGCGAGCCGCTGTGTCGGATTTATTGGTCCATCTATTTCTGAAGGTCAGCAACCATATTGAAGTTGCGAAATAATTTATTAGTTTGAAATGTAAAATGTCGGAAGCAAGTACTCTTTACCGTCCGTACATACCACAGAAGCGGGCCACGGATACGGATAAGTTGCACCTTCCCGGTGACAAAGTGCGCCTTATCCGTATCGTATCCAAAAAGGTTCTCACCGCGAAGGCGCGCCTTATCCGCATCCGTAAAGCGAAAGTAACACCGAGACTGAAATATCGTATTCATTGGTCCTACACAACCATTAATCGGTCCCACGATGACTTTCAATTGGCCTTTCAATAATGTTTAATTGCTTGGGGTTGGAGCTGAGAAGGAGGCGGGTATGCTCCCTCCCATTTACGAGGCGCCCGCATGCGGCTGAGACTGCCATGCAGAGTTACTGATATTGATTTCCTGCATACATCGTTGCTTATCATGACTTCTATTCCTATTCACACTCCTGTCATCGCTGCGCCCTTGGCACAATGTCGGTCCTCACATCTCTTTTATCCAGGCGGAAATTAATTTTCTACATCTTTTTCTACATCGTTGGCCTCGGCCTCATTTTCATAGTGGGGGAGTATATAATTATCACGCATGGCGCTTCATTTGAAAGCGGTCAGCTCGCCCCTTATTCTATCTCGAATTTTATAGGCTCGCAGAATTCCAAATCCAAATTGGAGCCTCTGGATCAATACCGCGCCCTGCCTGAAGATGACAACGAGAGCTGCCAGAAATTATACGGCCCTCAATACCTACAGCATATCGCTGATAATCACATCTCATATTGTGAAGATGGATCCCGCTCGTCATTGGAATGCTTCACAACTACTAACAGTGATGTGGCCTGCGTCGCCCAAGGTGTTAGTTATCAGAAATCTCCACCAAAAGACAAGAAGCGATGGTCCATGAACTGTCAACTGCGAAACCTGACGACAGAGATCGCTCTTGATCCGTCGAAAGCTGACGGCTTGAAGTTGTTTCGCAATGTCGACAAGTTTAAGGAGTACTTCTATGCGACCGGCGTGAGCACGCAGCTGAGGCAATGGGATATCTCACGAGGAGAAAATAACGACGGTAACAGTTGCAATATGAAGAAAAACGATAAAAAATATACAATGTTTGTGAGACGCGAAGGGAATAAGAATATTTGGCATAAATTGTTAGAGATGTGGCAAACCAAACTCACTCTGGATGCTCTCCAGATGACAGATTATAGATCATCGTCAGGACAACCGTATCTATCAGCTGCGGCACGAAAAGAGGTGCAAGTTGTGTTCGAAGACGACGCTGAGGGTCCAGTCGATAGTCTCTGGGGGATAGTAACTGGCAGCGAGCCAGTACGCCTCAGCACCCTTAATGATACCTGCCTCGGCGATGTTATCCTCCCTCTTGTCGGGACTACCAGCCCCTTTTGGATCGGTGTCTGGGATGATATGGACTGCAAGTCGGCCTACCTCATTGACCCCTTCATCCGCGCTATCTACACCCACCTCGGGATGACCTACAAAGACCGCGCGACGGAGGACACAGTCGTCACGATCATCAACCGCACCACCACGCGTCAGATCTACAACATCGACAGCCACGTTGTGAAGCTCAGAACTACCTTCCCTGACACAACCTTCCAGGTCATTGACTTTTCAACCATCACCCTGCGCGAGCAGTTCGAGATCATAAGCCAGACGGATGTGCTTATCGGCGCCATGGGCGCGGGACTGACGCACATGTTCTTTCTCCCAGGGCAATCCACTGTCGTTGAGATCATGGCACCTGGAGCGCACTACACCGGCTTCCGCAACCTCGCGAAGCTGCGCAAGCTTCCCTACTTCACGGCGCACGGGACGCCCAAAGAGGAGTGGAACGCGGTGCATGGGACGCCGAAAGAAGTGAGGAAGAAGGCGGTGCGGAACGGTGCGCACAAATCAGAATCGGAGGTGGAGAGGAGGCATTGGCAGAATGATAAGTATCTGTATTTGACGGAGGAGCATTTTGTGGCGCTCGCGGGCGCGGCCATCAATGCTCAGCTGAATCGGGGGACGCGGTCGGCGGATGTGAAGCCGTACTAGCCGGTGTATTGTACCAATAGTCTGGATAACAGTTTCTTCTTCTTCTCTTTTGCTGTATGCATACTCTCCAGCTGTATCTGTTTGGAGTTCTTAATAAATCCCCGCAATGGGTATATGTTAGCTCAGCCCAAGAATGCCAGTGTATATTGAACATGTACGTGGTGTACACCAGCGAAATAGGAGAAAGAAGCACGTCCAGTTACTATACTGATCTCTGTGCTGAGTTAGATTCGATGAAGTATACTAGGCGCACCTTCCCGATGAGACAAACTATCACGCGCCTAAAGGCGAAAGTAACACCGAGACTGAAACGTCGTACTCGGCAGATCAATAATATAAGCTAGGCGTACACGTGCAGTACATACCAAGAAACAAGTGGCGTAGTCTATAGTATCTAACCCTATCAGTCAGATTTAAACATTAACATCCTTGATTTGAACACGGGAAAGCCGGTCCGAAGGATTTAAACCTTGAACGTTCAGGAACTGATACATATCATGGATTCCTTCCGTACCATCGCTCATCTATATAAGGACCAAGTGGTCAAATAAAAAAGATCTTTAGTAAAGGCCACCTTGCAAAATCCACGCATTGATTCGAACTTTCGGCTAATAACGGTTTTGCTTTTAATTCTTAAAAATGAAGTCTATAACGAGACTTGCCTTTGCGGCTTTTGTGCAAGTTGCATCAGCCAAGGTTTGGCTAGGTATTGTTTATTTTTATTGTTTATTAGCTACAGAATTACGCTAATACATCTCGACATAGCTGGTGTGAATATTGGTGAGGTGACCTCTCATACAGGACTTCTAGACAAGGAGCTTTTAACTGACAATATATGACAAGCCGGGTTCGACTTCGGCTGCGGCAATACCAACGGAGACTACTCAAGCTCCGCAGTTACCGCTCCTTTGGCCTCCCAAGGGCATGCAGATGGAATAGGGCAGATGAACCATTTTGCCCACGACAAGGGCCTCAACGTTTTCCGGCTCCCGGTTTGCTGGCAGTATCTCGTGAACAATGTTCCAGGTGGCACTTTGGATTCTAACAATTTTGGTGTTTATGATCAACTTGTTCAAGGTTGCTTGGCCACAGGCGCATATTGTGTGGTTGATATTCACAATTATGCTCGCTGGGGCGGTCAAGTCGTTGGTCAATCAGGTGGTGCCATCACCAATGATCACTTAGCAAGTGTGTGGTCTCAACTGTAAGTCACTTCATGCTGATTCCGAGTCGATGAAAGTGTATGAGCTAATTATATTTAGAGCAGCAAAGTATGCATCACAGGCAAAGGTTATCTTCGGGGTTATGAATGAGGTGAGAAATTCCACCAGTCAAGTAATTCCACAAGATGTCTGTCTGACAATTGTAAATTATCACAGCCCCACGACCTTACTATCGGCACTTGGGCTACCACGGTGCAGCGGGCAGTTAATTCGATACGCAACGCAGGTGCCACATCCCAAATGATTCTACTTCCCGGAACTGATTATACGGCTTTGGGTTCTTTTGTCTCGACAGGATCTGCCGCAGCTCTTGGTGCTGTGGTGAATCCGGATGGAAGCAAAACTAATCTGATCTTTGATGTCCATCAATATCTTGATTCAAATTTCAGCGGCACAAGCCCTGATTGCAGCAGCAACGGTGTTGATAATTTGAATAGTCTTGCCACTTGGCTTCGGGGTAATGGTAGACAGGCGTAAGTATCTGACTTTCAACTTTCCTTGGATGATTAACTAACCTATTTATATTTAGTTTTCTGACCGAAACTGGAGGAGGGAGCACCTCCAGTTGCTACACCAATCTCTGTGCTGAGCTAGATTCGATGAAGTAAGCTTGAGAGCCTTCTCTGCATAATCTCCGCTGAGTTTTTTTTTTTTTTTTTTCTCGAAATCAATGGCTAACAACGTATACAGTTACAATCCCGATGTGTATTTAGGGTGGATAGGATGGGCCGCAGGGGCATTCGATACAAATTACGAACTGTCAGAAACGCCTACATATGCAAATGGAGTCTGGACGGATCAAGGGATTGTGGAAAATTGCGTTGCAGGAAAGTTCTAGCCTTTACATCTAAGGGCTAACTAAACAGCTATAGCAATAATTAGTATACACTAAATTCAGTTCTTAGTCTTAAGATAAAGGGGGCGAAATTATCAAAGTCAGCATCACGTGCAAACATTAAGCACGTGTGCTGTAATGAGGGGTCGCTTGGGGATATGATGATTTTACCCCTCAAGTAGCTATCCGGCTCCCTAATTGGCTTTAAGGTCGGGCAGTGGTGCAGCTGAACATGCAGACACCAATCTCAGCCGTAACCGATTCGAACCCCCCAGAATCTTTAGGGTTCTAGAGGGACCTATATATTGTAGGGGCTTCTGAAGGAGGACCAGAGTTTAGTTTTTGTAGCAACTAAGAAACCTGGCTTCCCGGCTGCCTCCTTACTCTACGAACCTTCCAAAACACCACTCAGCCTAGTTAAGATACAATAGCTGGCCGTTGCATCATCTGTAAAGCTTAGATAAAGTCCACGGCTGCAAATCATAATTGCCCAGGAGCCTCAGTTACCGTGGTGCCACAACTTGCAACAAACAAACGCGAAGGTAGCGGAGGCGGTAGTGATAGAGAGAGCGACGGTGGGAGCGGCGGTCGCGAGGAAGGGCGGTTAATGTGGAGATGAGCAGGGTCATGAAGGATACGATCAACATAATGTCGTATAGGAGTGACATAATAGAAACGGGGGGTCTTCTTTTTTTTTTGGCGAAGTCTAGTTTTGGGTCAAGGGTTAAATTGATTGGAGAGAAGGGGCGGAGCCTTTTGACTTGAAATGAGTAGTGCTGCCTAGATAACAGAAGGAACGTATCAGCTATGAAATGGGTCTGTTGTTAGACCGTCCTTATTTTAACATCATTATATTTGAGTCACGATATACTTTGAATAATTACAGGATGACATGCGATACATGCTACGGTATTGCCTCGGGCAGCAAGGGTAGTCCCACAGAGAAGCAGGAAAGATATGTTTTTGTTAACTATGGCCCTCTCCAGAAATCTGCAGCGGATGGGTGCCTTAGCTGCAGCCTCATTCAAAAGATTATACAAGCAGGGAAGCCTATGAAATCAAACGTCGGATTCGTTGAAGTCCGCGTCGATGAGGATGGATGTCTTTACGCCTCTGTTCAGTATATCCCAACTGACGACTCTATTGGAACATTAGAGTTGCTCTACCCATTCACAGATCGAGGTAACACTATTTGATTATATAATTATCCTTCTACTCTATCTTAGCCACAATACTATTACTAATGGTTAACTAGTAGAGACACCATGGGCGGTGATACCAATCGACACATTTACCAACCCTGATCCGCCAACATTTGAATCGGCTGTGCCATTAATTAAAACCTGGATACAGAGGTGCGACCTTAACCACAACTGCTTCGAGCATGGTTTGGGCATACCAACAGAGCTCCCAACGCGCGTTATTGATGTTGGGGATTCTTCTCATGACCCATACCTTTACATTACCCATGGAGAGACAGGACGGTTTGCTGCCCTCAGCCATTGCTGGGGGCCGCCACAGATGTCTGAGAGACTTACTACAACCAAAGACAACGTCTTAGCGCATTGCGAAGGAATGGCACTAAACAAATTTCCGAAGACTTTTCGCGATGCTATCAACATTACTCGAGGCCTAGGGTTGCGATACCTATGGATTGACTGTTTGTGCATTATACAAGACTCAATTGAGGATTGGATTCTAGAAGTCAACCGCATGGTAGACGTTTATCAAAACGCTTATATTACACTAGCAGCAGACCTAGCACCCCATTCAGATGCAGGACTTTTTATTACAGCTTGCGCCACTAATGGTGTGCCGCAGGTCCGACAGTTCAGCCAAGTTGACGATGCTGGTATCTGCCACCAAATATTTGTAAGGCGAGCTTGGCCCAAGCCAGGAAAAAACTGTCGTCGAGGAGATGTGGAGAACAGTCGATCATGTTATGTCTCGGAGGCAGTTAGCAAACTGAGTAGCCGAGCGTGGGCTCTCCAAGAGAATGTCCTTTCTGCACGCACAGCACACTTTACGAACACTGAGCTACTATGGGAGTGTAGCAATCCGTATGAATGTTCTTGTGGAAATCCAATGCAGATAGATTCTATGAAGTCAGCCTTTAAGGCCGCCTTCCAGCGCTCCGCTATAGTTGGACATCATATTGGGGAAACACCAGATCCTGCACCTAGTACATGGCATTCTATAGTCGAAGAATTCACCGTTCGAGACCTGACGTACGCAAAAGATCGTCTTCCCGCAATATCTAGTCTCGCGAGGATGATGCCTTTTCCCGAAGGCGAGTATCTTGCCGGGCTTTGGAAAAATAGTTTGGTGGATGATTTAATATGGCTTAACCCCCTTGGGCATCTCATCTGGGAGCTAGACGATAACAATTCCACGTCTACAGGGCTAGACACACCGAAATCTCTGATGAATCACCGTCTTCAGCCTGAATACGCTCCGAGCTGGTCATGGGCCTCAATCTCAGCTCCAGTAGCGTTTAGCATGGAGAATCCCAGTGGCGTCAACCCAGAATGGAGAGTTATAGAAGCTAGATGTTTTCCTATTACGACTAATCCGTACGGGCCGGTATCAAAAAATTCGTCGCTCCATGCCGAAGGATACTTATTGCCGGTTTCGTTTTCCAAGGTAATAGCCGCGAAGTTTGCTGTTGACCAAAATGGGAATAAGCATGCGGCTATGGAACTTCACATCGTGCGTGGAGACGGGGCATTTCCTGGGAGAAACAAGACGTGGTTTGATGCTGGGATTGGTAGCCAAGAGTGGCAAGTTGAAGGCTATGAATATTATGTGTTAGTTATTGGGTGTCGAACAGACGATCAAATTCCTTTGGGTCTTGTTTTGAGACAGAGGGAGTTGGTAGATACAGAGGAATACATAAGGATTGGTTTTGTCCGTTTGGACAATTGGAAGGGGCATAAGTGGAATAACGAAGCACAGAAACGTACGATAGCAATATTCTAGCGTTGGTGAGAAGGTACATAGCGCTGCAAATAGTATCTAGAAACGGGGTGAAGACACGAGTGTAATGAATTTCATTTTTATAAATTGAGTTCCAACCGATTCAGACAAATCATCCAGTCCGTCACAACCAAAAATTCCACCCCCTCAAAAGTTAACTTCTAGTATCAAACTTCCAATGCTTCCTCCACCAGTCTGAAGTAAGACCACCCAACCCCCTGCCAAAAAAAACTAATTCAACAATTCCGTGAAAAGACGCCTAACCTCGTCGCCTCCTCCATCCATCCACCCCTTGAAGCTCCTACTATACCATCCCTGCGGCCCATGTATCTCATGACCCGAATTCATTCCTACACCCATAGCTTGTGCAGTGCTTTCCACAGATAAGGGTCTCGGATCCGTAGATTCCTCACCAGTATTCGTCCGAGTCAGCAGCGGCGTTGGTGGCCGAGCTGGCACCTTTGACTGTCGATCACCGATTTTTACAGGCTCGACCGGAGAGCCACTTCTTTCAGTTGAGGGCCCAGAACCCGTAGTCCTGTTGCTAGCGCTCGTCTGACTCGGCATCTACGTTGGCGGCCGAGCCTCATCTCTCCAGCTTTGTCCATTAACCCCGTCATTCTTCGCAGTCTGGGCCGGTGGTGATTTGGGCCACGTCCTGCCTCTCGCGCGGCCCTGACGTGGTCCGGTAGCCGCGGCAGGGACGCCAACCCTGCCAGTGGTCGATGCGGGCGGTGAGCGTGGTGGTCTGGCTGCTTGACGGTACGTCCTTTTTTCGCCGGCTGTTGCAGCCGGCATCTTCGGTTCTTTAGCCGGCATAGAAGTGGCTGGTCGTGCCATATGATTTGATGGCCCGGCAGTATCTTCGGGCTTGTAAGACGGGCTAGGAGACCGCAAGGATGGGGGCGATGGACTGCCATCTGTGGTAGCTGGGGTGTTGAATGAGCCGCTGCTTGTTCGGGTGGCCGTCGATGATAAGGTGTTGCTGCGATTGCTGCGGGTTCTAGACGCCGTAAATGATGGCAAAGAAGGTGTAGATCCAGAGCAGCTGTTTTGGGACCTGAGTGGCTTAGATGACCCATTAGATGAATCGGATGCTGTAGAACAGCCTGAACCAGATGGAACTCCTGACGGCCTAGTAGCTACCGTGGACCCATTTGATCCCCTCATCCTGTACGGTCCCATCGTGGAACCGCCACCATTTGCACGCTCTTGATTTTGGGCCCTCATGGCTGCCCTTTCCCGCTTTTTCACGTTGCGAGGGTGATACGCCATGTCACTAAGTCTTTGAGGCCTTGATTGCGGCGTATGCGGCTGGGGAACCGCGGCGCTTGAAGACTCTGCTAGAAACTCGGATGCTGAGAGCTCCGAAATGGGGTGCTGGAGCTGGAGACCTTGCTGGTCTGGTTCCGGAGCCGCATCTTGAATGCAGGTGTGGCTGAGCTGATACTCAAAGGTCGGAGCGGCGGGGTTCAACTTCGTGCATACCGACGGGTTTGGATTAAACAATTCGGTCGTGGCGAAATAAGCCGGGTGAAAGTCCATAGGATCGACTACCGGTGCGGCGGCTGGGAAAGGGGAGACAACTGGGGAGGCAAGCTCAGAACCAGTCCAAAACGTGTCATCGTCGTCGAAGCCAATAGCTCGGTCATGCTCCGATGAAGACTCCCTCTTTAGAGCGTCAGATGGCGAAGCCATGGTTTGCTGCTGAGACCGCGAGAATAACGGACTGCACGACATGTAGCCAACGGAACGTCTCGGTATTATGATAGGGGTAGGCACCGGAGTCTCGGCATGTTGTCCTGAAGAATACATCGTAGCAGGAGAAATGTGTTCAGAAGATCCAAATGAACAGCGTCGTAGCATAAAGATCTTACTGAGCGAGGCGACGATAAGAGTAAAGAGCAAGCCAAGAAGTAATAGGAACAGTTGAGTGATCGTGAATCAAGGAAATATCGTCAAAAGTAGTATTGATAAGGTATAGATATCGCGCTGTCCTGCCTATGTAGCTTTCTATGATACAGCAAAAAAAAAAAGGAAAAGGAGTCAAAAAGAAAAGGGGAACGCCTAATATACATGCTTCATTTCCAAATGGACTGGGTTTTGACAGTCAAGTGGACTAACACCACGCTGTTGGACCCGCAAACCATGGTAAAAGGTCCCGACCCTCCCAGGAAATCAGGGGTGAGGTATAAGACCAGCGAATCTTGCGGAGAGTATACATATCCCTGAAATATGACGCATCGACGTCGCCCCGCCTAGTCTTGCAAGCCAGGCCTTGAATACGTCCCTCTCACGCCCTGAGCCTCAAGAGTCATAATAAGCTCCGTCATAAAAACCACCGCGTTGTGCAGGTGCGACCGATGCAGCGCCTAGCCTTTGTATAGCGCGATGGCACTCGAGCCTTCCCGATCTAAGCAGATCCGTACCGTTGGGAAGATGTGACTAGTGGGTGTGTGCGAAATGTAAGGATTAACTCGTCTGCCGAAATATGCCAGTCGCCCTTTCTCTATCCTCGTAAAGCACAGCGTATCATGTTGAAGCGCCATCGTCAAGTCGTCCGTCATATCAGCTGTATTGTTCCTATCCTCCTCCAAGCACGCCGTATGTATCCTGACGAATACGTCTCGAATCCAACTAGCCATAACGCTCCGTTCGTAATTCGCTCTCGCAGTACTTTCCCTTAACAGATCGGTGGCTCGCACTTCAGAAGCTTGTTTGTCACTAGCTTGACCTCGGGACACCACTCCTCAATCAGGGTCATGTTCTCGGCCTGGAACTTCTCCGGTTGATGGTATCCAATGGGGAATTCGTAGTAAAGTGTTTGCACCGCAAAGGTCTTGGCCACATCCTCGATAGGTAGGTTAGCTCCGCGCTCTCTCATTCGCATGAAGTACCATTGATCCTCGTATCTGTCCGTATCCAACGGCGCCTCCGGGTCCAACGGGTGTAGCGCAACATCCGTAGCAATAATATCAAGAATCAACTGGCGATTGCGCAACGAGAGGCCTCCATTGTATCCCTGCCCGTGCCATGGCTCCTCTTGAATCGGCGCACCAACAAGGTCATAATCCATGAAGTCGTCTACGCGCAGGTGCGCATTCCCACAGATCATGGCGTCGGCCTGGAAAAGGAGAACGTTTTTCGCCGGGGCGAGCTGTTCCCAGAACCAGGGTTGAGTTAAGAACTTCGTAACATCAAAGTGTGTCTCAAACTTGAGGCCTGCTGGCAGGGATCGGATTATGACACGCTTCTCTTCAAGGGAGCGGCGAAGGGATGAGGAGTTTTGGATGGATGGCATAGAGGTGTAGAGAACGACGGGCCAGGCGGGGCCAAGGACGGCAGAGTAGTGAAGTATCAGGGGTATCAGGTTCTCGAGTGGACGATCTTCGATGATCACGGCGACTCTATCGGACTCGAAGTAGGTGCCATTCGCGTATGGTCCAGGCGCGTCAGCGGCCAGGGACTTGGTCTCGCGTAATAGGTCCGTTATCTGGATCATAGGCATTGGCGGCAGGACGGGCTTCGGTGGCGGCGGTGGTGGAGGCGGCGGTGCCGGTGCTGCTGGCGCTGGAGGAGCGGGAGTGGTCCTGCTTATACCTGCCACGAGCCAGACGAAGGCCAGGGTAATAAATGCAGCGAGGATACGAAAGCGTGCGTTGCCCATGAGGCCCGACCTGTCGACCCGCTCGCGGAATTGAATCGCACGTATGCGCATTCGCTGGAGAAAGGGCAGACTGTCTACCTTCTCTCTCAGCACGCTATAATGCCCGCGCGCATCGTTGAAACTCGGCAGAACCATCTTTTTCGTGGTGGTTGAGGTGCTTATCCAGGCCAACAGGGGTATCGAATACGTTGGTCGTTCGTGTGTCGTGGTGCGATAGAGGTGCTTGATGGTCCGTAGCGACAGTAGGTGTTATATTTTATAACAGTATCATAAGGGAGATGTGTACAGTTAATATACCACCGGTTCTTCAATTCCCGAGATGCAAAAGGGAAGGAGGAATTTGCAGATTGCGCCTGTCTTGACGATCTGGGCAAATTGTTCCTCTCCTATCAAGGATGAGTACACCGCCTTGGCGTGTGGCTGGCAAAATTGCTGTATCGGGGTCTAGAACCACAAATTCACTACCAAGAATCTTGAATTCTATTCTTAGACATTGTCGAAAACGGCTCGTTGAGAGCAATTTCACTTGTACGAAGTAGCAAATAGAGAAATTCTTATAAACTCAAAGACATAAAACTCATTATCCCTTATATCTCTAAGGAATTTTCAATATGCATTCATAACCACCTAATCCATCATCATGGTATCATCACCCCCATTGCCTGGTCCCTCTGGCTCAATAGCCACACCCCTTCCTCTGCCCTCCAGCAATTCCCTCCTCACCTCCGGTCCGATCGCCGAATGGCCCTTCGATATTAAGAGATCCAGAAGAGCCTCTCGCTGATCCTCAGTAATATCATTCCTATACCTCTGTGCAAACGACAGCAAGCACTGATGCCAGATGACGGGCAGTTTCGCGCCCTTATCACCGCCAGCCCCTTGCATAGGATCCCCACGGAACCTGAGGAAGTGGAAAACTAGTGCATCAATGACCTGATATGGCAGGGCATACTTCTTCTCGAGCAATGTCTTGATAAAGATGTTTGTTGCACCACCACCCTCCGTCCCCTGTGTTGTCTCCTGCGCCGCGATGTCACAGAGCCCCTTCAACGCCGCTGCAGAGTGCAGGACTGGGATCGAAACTCGTGCGAGTACAGCGGAGATGATATGCGCCTCTCTCAAAGTGCACATTCCACCTCCCACCAAAGGGAAGAGGAATCCCTTGAACCACGCAGCCGGCTTGTACAGCCCCTTCTTGAGCGCCTTAAATAGATGCACATTGAGCTTCTTTGTTTCCTGGATATCTTCGCGCACGCGCTCGAGGATGATGTGTTCCATGAAGATCTGGGCGACTTGGGGTGTGGATGAAACGAAGATCTTGGTGGCTTCGTAGCAGGCGTTTGGTGTCCACTTGTCGGGGCGGGTGAGCTGGATAATTTCTTCCCAGTGTGGCACTGTCGGGAGGATCTTGAAAGGCTTGGGGAGTTTCCCAGATTTGTAGCGAGAAAGGAGGAAGCCAATCCTGAAGCTGTCAGCAAAGTCGTTCCTGAGAATAAGTGTCTGGATAATCTTACTTGGTGTATACTTCAACAACCTTAGGAGGCAGTTCAAAGTCTTCGTCTGGGACAGCACCATTCATAAACTGTGCGTCCCCACGTCCACCTTGCGACGCCTCATGTGCTGCAATCTTCTCCAGTATCAGATCCGCGAGATTTGTCGACTCTCCACCTTCGTCGTCGTCCGCCTCGCCACCCCATCCTTGTCGCAATAACGGATCCTCCTGTGTAGGAAAAAATTTGCTGTAGGTTTCCAGATCTTCTGGGTCGAGTTCTATCTCTTCAACTATCTCATCCTCATCGCCCCAATCCTCCGCGGCGTCTTGCCCCGCATCGTCCGACAAATCATCGTCCTCGAGCCTCGACTCAAAATCAAAAGCTGTATTCTTGGCCACACCGCTACCCTGTTCCTGTTCGTCTTCAGCCGCTAACTCTTGTCCAATCCTCAAAATTTTGCGCGACGCCTTCGCATCCACGAATTTCTCCCCACCATCTTCTTCGTGCCTCGATTTTCTCTTTGGCGCCTTGTTCTTGAGCGGGCCGGTGGCTAAGAGGTCGTTTTCGAGGGCATTATGCCGCCTGCCGGTTTGAGCAGGTCGAGACATGGCGAAATGCAGGTTGGGCTCGAGGGGGCCGACTGAATTATAGCGTACGTGATCGTAGTTTCCAGTTCCGCAAAAAAAAGTTGCGATAAGTGCGCCGTCTCTCATATCCGATAAGCTAGCGCATCTATCACGTGATTATCAATATGCTGATTTCACCAAAACAATTATTTCCAATCCCAATACAACAACTCGTCTTCGAGTTACTATTTTTAATAATGAATACATGAAACTTGTGTTTGCTAATTACCTGCCATTATCAGCCGTGAGATACTTTTTATAAGTATTACACAATATCGCAATAAGATGCCATGTCAAGTGCTGCGTGATGGGAGATATCAACGTGATGACACTTGCAACATCTCCAACAAATCAGCCCATTCTTAATCTCTACATTTCATGGCTTTTAAATTGTCCCGAAAAGTTGTTTATTCAATTCATATTGCTGCTTTGAGGTTCCATCACCCACTCCAAGCTAGCCCAGACGTTATATCCTTCTGTCGTTTTCACGTCTTCCGCTTAGTCTTCGAGTCCAAACTACATGGTTGTAAGTATAAGACGGCTTTGGTATAGATTTGAGCAAGCCATGGCCGCTTTCGGGTTTTCTTTGTGTTGATTTCGTTGCGAGGTTCCTTAAAACCAAACCCGACAGCTCATCCTTTGTCCTTTGGCTAGCCTCTAACTAGGCAAAGAAACACAACATGGGCTATTTCTCATCTCGACATCCCGACAGTCTCTCTAGTTTCTCTTGCTTTGATTTTGAACCCGGAGACTATACTTATTAGACTTATTCCGCAAGACTCGGGTTTTGGATATACGATATCATTATCATATTTCTCTATTACTCTCATATCCTGCGCTACGACTGAATATCCCCTCAAACGTCGTAAGCAATTATGGCCACCGTACAGGAACGATGGGTGGAATACAAGCATATGGAGAAGAAAGACCTCTTGAAAATATGCGAAGGCTTGAATATTGACATCATATGGAAGGCGTGGAAAGACGATATCATTCAGACCACCATAGACGTGCAAGATAAACTCGCAAAATACGATCCCGTACTAAACAGAGCCGGAGCCGTGTCTGTGACACAGTATGTTTCGGGATATGAAAGCCTGGAACCGTTACCCACGGCCAATCTCCGCAGTGAGAGAGCGACACACTACGGATTATTCCTGAAGAACGATCTCGTTACGCGGTGTCAGGAGCTGAAAGTTAATATGGGGTTTAAATCAGGCAGAGAGGAACTCATAGAGGCTATATTGAACGCAGAAGACAAAGCTGGTCCCAGTAATGCCTTAGTTGGACGAATAAGGACTACCCTTGAACCAACAAACCGTCCCGATGATCGGCCCATGGCCAGGCATGAGCGGTATTATAAAGAGAAAAGCAGAAAATTTATCAGACGTCGTTGTAAAACATTCGGTATCAGCAGAACGAAGTCAAAACCAACTTCACAACTTATCCGCGACATCATCGAAGTGGAAGGCAGGACCTCTGGGATGCAAAGAGCCAGGCATGTTTACGTCTCCCAAGCATTGGGCGAACTCGCCCCCCCAATGCCACCGTTCGGCCAAATCCCGGCGATAAACGGTACTGAGCCAACTTTCCAAACATACAGTCAAGTTGTTGGCCAACGATTAGATCCTCATTCGCATATAAGCCATGAAGACATCAGAGTCGTATACCCGGACCCAGCGCCAACCATGGAAAGCGGCTCTGGCTGCCCTCTTATCACAGGGCAGCTAGACCCTGTCTACGAACGGTACCGGGACCAAACGCAGATGCCAATTGAGATCACATATGAGCCCCTTTATCGCACGCCACGCATGATGGAAGCCGCTGCAAGATACAAAGATATGACGCTAAGCCAGCTCCGGTCCATCATCCACGCTCGCAGCTTCACCCGCTCCATCGAGCAGGACTGCTATACCAAATTGGACTGTGTCGATATTCTCGTCGAGGACGACAGGAAGCACGGCCTCCTCCCAGCGGCTTCAACTCCCGTCTATTCGCTGGAGCCCGGGAAATTAGTTGATATAAACCCCGATCCGCAGATCTTCATCCGCAAACCGACGGTGATGCAAGTCAGTGCCCTGCGGGACCTACAAACGTCGGATCTCGAGGCGGAGGAGTTCCAGTTCTTGAGAGAGGCGTTTTATGAGCCGTTCTCGCAACAGGAGATGGAGAAGGAGGTCCATGCTAGGAGGGTCATTTATGCACCGACTGTGCGGAGACAGCTGGTGAGGAGTGATATGCGGATGTTTGAGAGGGTAAGGAGGAGGGCGGCGGGGCTTGATCCAAGGGGGGGTGAGGTTCCAGAGGCACAAGTATCTACAGTCGTGGATGTTATAGATGCAACTGCGACGGAGACCACCGTGGCAGATCCACCCCAAGGGAAAACTGTGACATGGGATGCTGGTGTTGTGGATGGCTCTGGATGATGTGGGGCTTGCTACCTCTTTTAAAGAAGTAGAAAGTGAGAAGGTAATAGTACGCTAGCCATGTGCTCGTTTTTCAATTTTTGGGTTATAATCACCAGGATAGGGTGGGTTCAGTATCTAGAGTACGTGTTAGGTTTTATAGTCATTGCCTGAATTTATTCAAAATAAACACTTGTTATAAATTTCTCGTCATTTGTATCGTCCAATGAATATCCCTAACAACGTAAAAATTCACATTCTCATCTATCCAAGGTAGCCCCCCAGCATCCCCAGTCATCACCATTTATCCCAATCCCCATCGTCTTTCTTATCATCCTTTTTCTCATCCTTCTTATCCTCCTTCTTACCCACGAGGCCCTCACTCTCCTCCGCTCCCCTCCTAACCCCCAAATCCCCACCCCCCCTCAATGCATTCGTCCCAATAGTTCCCCCACCCTCTCTCTCATCAGGCCTCCCAAACCCATCCCAGAAATCCCTCTTCGACTCATCTAGTGGCCCGCGCCCCCCACCACGTGCACCTGCGGGCCCTTCACCTTCTACGAAGCGGTTAAACGAATCGTTGAACGTCCTGCTCGCGCCTTGGGCACCCGTCTGCGCGGACTTGGCGAGTTGGGCGGCGGTGATACGGGCTTGGGCTGCGAGGTCTGCTTCTGCGATCTACAGGGTTGTTAGTGACCGAATAACAAAAAAACAAAAGTGTGGAGATTCACCCTCTGAGCAGCAGGTGCAATATATCCCTCATTAACCTGCCTAGCCGTCTTCCCCACCATCCCTCCAAACCACCCAAACCCCTTTGTCAACGCCGCGACCGGATCCCTCTGCAACTCATCCAATCCCGGCGGTCCGTCCCCCCTCGCAGGCGCAGGCATCTCCGACCCGAACCCCGCATACTTCCCCCCCTGACTAGGATGTAAATCTGCCGGGCGCGCAGCATTCGCCTCCCCAAGCTTGGAGAAATACCTATCGTCGACCTTGGCCCTGGAGCTGCGGCCGCTGGCGCTATCGCCCAGAGACGGAGAAGGCGATGCTCGGCCCTGGATCTGTGTCGTTGCACGGGGTACTGGCTTGGTCGCTTCTTGTTTCGGTACTACGGGCTTCGGTGCACCAGGCACGTATTCCTTTCCCTCCACCTTAGCAGTCAACCGTTCCTTCCACTCCTCGCCCACCGGACTCTCATATCTCTCCTTGATCGTCGCATCCTCGAACCCCACACCAGCGAGCTTATTCTCCTCGTGCCCCTCAAAGAAGTCGCGCCACGGCTTGTTGCCACCGAGACGCATCCGTTCAATCTCCGCCGCCTTGAAGGCATCCATAGTCGTCGACCGCACGAACGAGACGTGCACGCCCAGCCCGCGGTGCACGCCGGCGCAGGAGAGACATATGAAGATTCCGAATTTCGGGGAGGCCCATTGCGGGGAGGGCGCGGAGCAGTCGGCGCAGACGGAGTTGTTGTTTGTTTTGGCGATTTCGTGGAGCTGTAGCGAGGGGGGGAGACATGATCAGCGGACGGTTTGGAGGGTGGTGGGGGGAGGAAGAGCGTACCTTTGACCGAGTTTCGGGATCAACCTCCCACATCGCCTTGGACGCCATTGTAGTTATAGTCGGGGCCTGTTCTTGCCTCTTGAGATACCAGTATACACCCCCTTATTACCCTGCCCTCGCCTTATATTCGTCGCTTGCCGATCCTTTCACGGAAAACGCCCCTGTCACCGCAAGTATCGCCCCCCTTTCAGTGAACCCCACCCAAAAGCCTTGTGCTGTCAAATCGCCCTTTCGTAGACGTTAGTCGCCGCTGTAGCCGTAATATATACCAAACACTCCAGTTCTCAACAAAGTACAGTATAATTCCTTCCTTGCTGGATACGAGTATTTGCAGTGGTAAGTCAAAAGATAGGAGACAAGAGAGGGGCGAGCGGCCTTCCGTCCCTGTCAGTAGACCTTGCTTGGGGTGTGGGGTCGCTCGCTCGCATATTTTAGCGCGCGATTGCCGTGCCGCGCCAAAAACCCAATTCATCTTGCGGTGCGGGCCAGGAACGTGAGGGCTGGGGGGAGGAGACTGTCTCAGCCTCGTCCACCATCGACACCTTAGAGCCTGGACCGCGGCATTGTTGTCTCACGACGTCACAGGTTTAATTCCTTTTTATGGGGTATTCAGGGTATATTTACTTCTCCGTCTTATCATACTACAATCATCACCGGATTACGACGAAACATACATTCGAAAACTACTCGTAAGAATCTCCCAAAATCAACTTTTTTATTTCACAACTTCCCCCCTCTTCCCCCAGACCAGCACAAAAAGAAATTCTTATTGTACAGGTCCAGCTAAAAGAAAAACGGTCGTAGTAAGACATTTGAAGGAGGAAAAAAAGATATTGTGTAGTTTGTCGTCTCAAAAAAGTACAAGCCATGGGAATTGTAGGATATAGCCGTCGCTTCTAGAAGAACGAAGCTCTCATAAGAGAAGCCGCCAGATCTAACAGTGCCCATCGACAGTTTCCCAAAACCCCCCATAAAATCATTTTTCCTCTCCCATTAAAATCATGAAATAGCCAGTAGCTGGTCATCAAAAACAGTTTTAACGAGCCATTACCAGCCTCTCATTCCCAGTGCTTCCGCCATACGCCTCGAGAAGTAACAATGTATAAAAGCAATGCTCACGCGGAAAACGGATGCAGCACTCCCCATCATTTCGCCTCGTATAATACACCAATCACCGCTTAAGCAGTGGTGGTCTGCTCAGTAGTGGTGGTCTGCTCGGTGGTGGCAGCGCCGTTGGTCTCCTCAACGGCAGCGGCGGGAGCGTTGGCATCCTCGTCGGTCTTGTCAGGGCTGTCGATGGCGACCTTGACAGCGATCTCGCGGCCCTCAATCTCCTTGCCGTTCATCTCAGAAACGGCCTTGAGCTGCTGCTCCTCAGAGGAGAGCGTGACAAAGCCAAAGCCACGGCCCTTGCGGGGCTCGTTGCGGGCCTGGAGCTTCTTGACCATGAAGCGGGGGATGGGGCGGAGAGCGATCTTGGCGGAGGATGGCTCGTAGGCAGCGAAAAGCTCCTTGAGCTGTACGAGACATGTATTAGCAAAACATTCGGTAATACAGGCGGATTGGGGGAGTAATAATAACTAACCTTCTCCTCGCTCAGATCGTAAGGGAGGTTGGCAACCATGACCTTGTTCTTGGATGGGATACCATCGGCGGGTGGGCCACGCTCACGACGCTCACGGGGAGCACGAGGGGCCTTCTTGTCATCCTTGGCAGCCTCATCAGTGGTCTGGTTGGTGATGTCCTGGAGAGGGAGAACCTCTTCAGATGCAACCTCGCCCTCGGGCTGTGGCATTGTTAGTGTTGTACATTGAGAATTTGAGCGAGGAAAGCTTACGCGGTCCCCAGCACGGGCGGTGCGTCCACCACGGCCACGGCCGCGTCCACGACCGCGTCCAGATTGTCTGCGGCGGCCACCCTCGGTACCCTCGGCAGCAGCGTCACCTCCGCTCACGGCACCCTCGGTCTTCTCGCCGGCTGGCTCAGGCTTGCGGGCAAGCTGAACGGAGACCTTGCGCTCAAGGATCTCCTTTCCGGAGAGCTCAGTGATGGCACGCTCGGCCTCGCTGGGTGTGGAGAGGTCGACAAAGGCGTAGCCCACTGGGCGATCGGTGCGTGGGTTCTTGGGGATGGAGGTCGACTCGCTGTCAGAAAGAGTGTCAGCAGCTGTTATCCAAACGTAGCCATCGATGGTATCCATTATGATGGGTGTAATCAGATCGCCCCAAGGACATTGTCCAGGGCCAACAGAAGCGCATCGAGATTCATTCGTGGTTGTTCAGAGGCGGCTAGATGTTGTCACGAGACATGGTAGGTGGCACCTTCCACAACTGCTCCATGCGCCACCATGACAAGAAGGACGAGGAAAAACACGGATCAAAACTTACACAAGGTATCCCTTGAAGAAGTCGGTCAACTCCTGCTCGGTGGTCGCGTAGGCGAGGTTGCCGATGTAAAGTCTCCTTCCCTCAGCGGCGCTGGCCAGGACTGCATCATTGTGAGCGGCAGTCGCCTTGTCAGCGTCGGTGGCGATGGTGGCGTTGCCAAGCTTGGCAGTAACGTCGTTGACGGCGTCAGTAATCTTCTCAGCGATGGCAGACATGATGAATGATCGTGTTGATGAAGGTTGTTGGTTGGGAGGATAACTGAGTAGATTTGAAAATTGAGGTGGTTTATTGTCGACGTTGTCTGTTGTTCGAGAGATTTGACCTTCTTGAACAAGATTTATGCGAGGGAGGGATGGCTTGAAGGGTAGCTTGGAGCCCTAGAAGGAGGATGTGGAAGGGGAGTTGGAGGGGTTTTTGAAGTTGTGTTTGTCTTCGATGGATTGAAGTTGATGGTAGGAGGAGGGAGGGAGGGAGAGGAAGGCGGAAGAAGTAGAGTAGGGGGACGATTATTATTATTATTGCGCCCAGAGGGTCCTAGCTTCCGCCGCCTTCTGTTTACTACAGTGGGTGGGAAGGTGGCGATAAAATAGGTAAATAGGGGGAAGAATAATTACTGTAATTGGAAGGGATTAGGTAGTATTGGGGGTGAATTGTGATTGTACTTGCCTAATGAGGACAAAATGTGGTTGTTTGAGGAAGGCGGAGTTGACAGGCAGAACACAGTTGCGAAAGTGGTCGATTGCGCCTGGGCTGTGTGATGAACATGGGAATGTGCATCTGTCACGACGACGTCGACCTTACAGAAGGAGCAGAACGGAAGCATACAACAGACACTCGACAGCTGACAGCAGACTCTGCACTATACACGGGACTGAAATATCGGTTTGCCTTGACCGTATAGACAACCATCGCGCCACTTGAGAAGGAGCCTCATCAAACTCTTTTCTTCCGCCAATCTCTTATCCCTCGCCGCCCAGACCACGAACGAGGCTGGTTCCATCCCAATCCCGACCTATACCACCCATGCCTCATCCAATCTCCGAATATATATCCGTCGCCTTTCATCCGCCGCTCCGCCCATCTTCTCCTTGACCGACGCGCCTTCCCCGACCGGTCTGGCCGGGTGAGAATTGTGTATACAGCCTCGCCCACTACTTGTCATGCCCAGATACAGGAGTACGGAACAGGGGGAACCACAAATACCACGACCAGGCTCCCGTCTCGAAACGGTCTTTCCTCCCAAGGCTGAGCACATGCTAGACCGACCTTCCATACCCAGGGACCGGGCAATAGGAGGCAACTACGGCCAACTAGCCACATACCACCCACCCCTTCCCCTGGAGAGTCCCAGGATTGATCGAGTGATGGGATATTTACAAAGGGGCCCGGCCTAACGCTACTACATACTACGTACAGTACAGTATAACCCTATGAGACCTGTCCCCTTCGACTTTCCTATTCCGGTTTCTATTCCAATTCTCTCCCCCCCTTAGAACCCATGTACCCTCCATCCCAAAGCAGCCCCCCTGACAAAGCGCGTACCACAGCGCCTGACTCAGACGGCGACCAAGAACAAAGAAACCATCCAAGGGGATTGATTTGCCACCCGCATGCGTCGCGCAAAAACGCATGGTTCCATCGCAAAGTAGAAATATGCCGTAAATTGGTTTGCTATCAAGATCACATGCTGATGGGAAGTTGGCGCGTTATGTTGTCAAACAGATCAATGCGCATCTCAGCATTCTCCCCACTTGGTTTGATGAGACGTGGAATGAGGTGTCATGCATTGAGAGGCGAGGCTGAGGGGGAATCGTACACACAGACGCGAGGCTGAGGATGGGGAACAGATGAGTTGCACCTTTTTGATATTGACGTAGGATCGTGGATATAGAAGTTTTGTTATTTACGATTTATAGTACTGTGTATATTTGGTCTCTGTATGGCATATATTTTGTATACGATGTATTATATCTCTACGTTCAACCATACGCTGTTGAATACTAGAGTGCCCATCAACACCACCCCGCTGAGGCAAAATATACCATGTCGCCACCAACAACCAGACATCGAAAGAATAACTTTTCTAGGTCTCTATAAATATATCTCACCTCCAAAATACTCACCCAAATACCCTAATCCCCATCATCTCCAACCAAAACTTTAGATCCCGTGACATGTGCCTTCCCTGCCGGCCCTAATGCAGGTACCACTGCCGCCGCTCCTTCCTCACCCCGCCATCCCCCACCATGCACTATCCCTTCCACCTTTTCCTCCCCTCCTCCTCCGCACCTTCCCTCCGCAACCACGATCACGACCACAACATGACCACCATGCCGGCAACGGCCCCCGCTCCCATCCCCATCCCCTTCCCTCCCACGCGCCACGAGCGCAGCGCACTTATCTTGTACGCCTCCGAAACCGGCACCAGCGAGGATGCAGCGCATCTCCTTGGTGGGATAGCGCAACGCCTGCGCTTCGCCACGCGCGTTGCGGCTATGGATGGAGGGGGTGTTAATGTTGTATGTGTTCCGTCCTGTTTTGTCTGTCATATGCCATACCCTACCGCCCTACTTTACACCCTAGGCCGCTCTTGCCGCCTTCGCTCCTCTCGGCCCTTCCGTCTTATCTATCCCGCACCCCTGTGACTTCTTCGCTCGATATATTAACTTTCATTCGTAGAATGAACTCCGCAAGTACACGATTGTCGTCTTGGCTATTTCGACGACGGGGCAGGGTGATCTGCCTGCGAACGGCAGGAAGCTGTGGAAGTCGTTGCTGAGGAAGAGTATCCCAGCTGGCTTCTTGCGTCACGTGGACTTTACGACGTTTGGGTTTGGGGATCGGTCGTATGCGAAGTGAGTCCATATTCCTTCCTGCTCTGGGTTTTGGGATAATGGTGTTTGTCTTCCTTTGTTTTGTGCTGTGGTGCCCGTTGTGGTATTATTTGTTTGTGCAAGTGCGAATGTTGTGTTTATTGCTGTACACTTGCTGACACTGGGAAGGTTCAACTGGGCCGCGAGGAAGGTGCATAGGCGGCTGCAGCAATTAGGTGCTAACGAGTTTTATCCGAGGGGAGAAGGGGATGAGCAGCACGAGGAAGGGTAAGTGACATAGACGCCTCGTTCTTTCAATTTCTGGGAAACCCCTATCCCAAGCCAGGTTGTTAAAATCATCAACTACAAGTTTTGAATCCTCTAACTTTATGGATTATCTACACATTGAGGAAAACACATTTCTGACACAGCACAGGACCGACGGCGCGTTTGTGCCTTGGTCTTTGGGGTTCAAGAAGTATCTTCTAGAGAACTACCCGCTGCCTGAGGGGGTAGAGCCTATCCCAGACGAAGAGTTTCTACCACCAAAGTATATTCTCCAGATCGCAAAACCCGAGACCGATTTCAATACCCCGGTTAAAAACGAAACATCTCCAGAGATGAACGAACCCACTAATGACCCCTGCCTGAAAGATGCCTATAACCCAGAAGATCTCATCACAGATGAGACCCCACCGCCAGCTGATATTATTAATATCCCCGGCCACAGAGTCTTAACGGTCAAGAAAAACCTCCGCATCACAGCCGACGATCACTTTCAAGATGTGCGCCATCTCGCGCTTGAGATGCAAGGCGGCGTCCGCTACTATCCTGGCGACGTCCTGACCCTGTTCCCCAAAAACTTCCCAGCCGATGTCAACTCCCTCATCACCCTTCAGAACTGGACTTCCATTGCCGATGTTCCCCTCCAGGTCATCGACAGTGCCGCTCACCCCACATCCCCCCCTTACACGGCTGCCCTCCTCGATCTCCACTTCCCCATCGGTCGTCTCCCTACCCTCCGCGATCTCCTTACTCACAACCTCGATATCACCGCCATCCCACGCCGCTCCTTCCTCGGCGCCTGTGCCCACTTCACTACCGATGAAACCCACAAGACCAAACTCCAGGAATTTTCCAATCCAGCCTTCACAGACGAGTACTTCGATTATACCACCCGCCCACGTCGTTCTATCCTTGAAATCCTTCACGACTTCCCCACCGTTCAAATTCCCTTCAACAACGCCCTAGCCCTTTTCCCCCGCCTCCGCGGCCGCCAATTCTCCATCTCATCCGGCGGCATCCTACGCCAGCCCTTCAGTAGAGAAACCACCGTATTCCACCTCACCATCGCGCTTGTCAAATACCGCACTGTCCTCCGAAAGGTCCGCCAGGGCGTCTGCTCTCGCTACATCGCGTCTCTCAAACCCGGCACCGAGGTTGCCGCTACCCTCTCCGACAGCTCCCTCAACATCACCACCGAAGACTATAGCATCCTTCGCCGTCCGATCCTACTCATCGCTCCCGGCACGGGTATCGCTCCCATGCGTAGCCTAATATGGGAGCGTGACATGCTCCTCGACCAGGAGGACGAACTGCAAACAATCGAGCATGGACCGGAAAAAGGCACCGTCAAATTGCCGCGCGCCAAAGCGGTTTTGATCTTCGGAGGCAGAAACAGGAATAAGGATTTCCTGTACGAGCACGAATGGCAGAATGAGGGTCTCGGCATTGAAGTCCTGGCGGCGTGGAGCAGGGACCAGCGCGAGAAGATATACGTCCAGGATATTATCCGGCGCGAGGCCTCGCTGGTTTGGGCGATGCTACGGCCGTGGGAGCTTGTGAAGTCGAGCGAAACAAAGGAAGGAGACCAACAAGTTGTGGAGCGCAAGGCCGATCCGACATGGACTGGTGACGGGACGGTGATTGTATGTGGGAGCTCTGGGAAGATGCCGATGGCGGTAAGGGCGGCGATTGTGGATGTGTTTACAGAGGGGTTTGGGGGTGATAGCAAGAAGGCGGAGGAGGGGGTTAAGTGGTTGGAGAGGGAGGGGAGGTATCTGCAGGAGACTTGGTAATATTCTCTAGGCGGTAGCATAAATAGGTGGTATTAATGGGATGTGAATAGAAGTTGGAGAGGGCCTATAGAGCTCGAGAAAGTCAGTATAGAAACCAAGAATAGAAGTATCCAACCGCAGCCGGCCGCATTTATTTATTAACTACCCACAGTGATTGTGCTTATTTAAATTGTTACTTTTGCTACGACGAGCTTGATCAGTAGTTTATCTCCATTACGTCTACCACCGAGACACGCATCATAAATCCTCCCGTACGACCCTCCTCCACTCCTCATACTGCGCACTTGTGTTGGAGGTGATAGCGAGCTCGGCGATGAAGAGCGTTTCTGTTACCACCACTGTCTCGGTTACTTCTTCGCATTCAGTTTCCGTGATTGTGAGAGTGTATGTATCAGCTTCTTCGCGTCGAGCTGCATCTTCGCCTCCTATTTCTTGGTTTGTATCGGGAGACTCAGTATCGGAACCAGGCATGGCGGTTGTAGTCATCATCTCTACTCCCTGAAAGCTGCCACCACCACCTGTTTCTTTAGGCACAACAGCCCCCACCGTTCTGGCGGGCATCTTCACTGTTCCCGAATTCTCTCCCGCCGCATCCTGCGTTTGGGGAATCTCCCTAATCGTACTTTTCGTCCACGCCTTCTCTTCCCCCTTCCCCTTCCCCTTCTCACCCTCCCCAACCCCGACCGTAGCATAACTCCTCGGCATAACATCCGTAATAACTGCCTCCCTCCACCCGCCCCAAAATCCGTCCCCGTCCAATGTCCGCCGATTCGTAAACATAGGCATTGTCAGCGCGCCCCCTGTGGCGGTCACGAGGCACGAGGCGGACGTGGAGAGGAGGTGGCAGTAGGCGTCTTCGGTGTAGGCGGGGAAGTGGTAGAGGTACTCGCTTGCGGATGGGACAAAGTGCTTTGTTGTGGTGTGGGTGCGGATTTCGGAGCTGGGAGGGGGGCTTAGTGGGATTGGTATGGGAAAGGGGCTGGCGAGAAATACGTAGATGGCAACGACATTGTTGCGTGCATGAATGTTGGGCCCGAGGTGAGATAGAAGGGGATGGGGACGCGGCAGCCATTGGGGACGGTGGGCTCGTAAATGGAGCAGGCGATTGAGTAGGTTGTTGCTGTGTGGTCCTTTTCTTGGGTGTTAGCCTAGGATCCAATTTGCAAGAGGAAGGGGTCGGCAAGGTAAAAATAATACTCACGGCGTCGACAACAGATGCGAGCAGTGTGTGTCCAGGTGAGAAGTAAGGCAGGAAAAGTGAAGTGGTCTCCTGTGCCGCTACAACATCAAGAGCTGCAGCAACCAGGAGCTCGAGGACCACCGAGTTTCGCATGTTTTTCCTGATTTCCAGCAATTCCAGAGCAGGAGGCAGCGTGTCTCAAAGAACCAACTAAACTCAGATCAACAAAGGCAATTCCGATCTCTCGCTTAGAGGCCTCCACTGCCTAAACTAGGAATTGGGACAAAAATATAACAGCCACAGGTTGAAGATAGAGGTGAGTTGGAAATAGAACCCTCTATTCAAGGCTGTGGGTGGAGACAAAGGACAGAAATGTGGCGCTTTCCCCTCACAATTTCCCAGAAGGGTTCCTGACGCCGTTCAGGCACTGAGCAGTGCAATATGGCTATTTCCATGCCCAGCTCCACGGAAATATCATGGCCGGTTTGGCGTCGGCATGTTGGTGAACGCGGTAGTAAGGACTAATAATACGAGCAGCAATGTTACTAATTGAGTAGTAATAGTAGCACCATATCACAGTAACATATAGGAAGTACCACGGCAGCGGAACGCTGCAATATTGAGCACTGTACTAAGTGAAGCAGGACTGCGCGCTTAGCGATGGGCTGGTTATAGCCGCGAGGGATAGAGGGGCATTTCAAGGATTCGTTCAAGATCTGGACTCGAGCAGGTAGACTCCTACAAATCGCCGAGTGGGGCATGTCGCACAAGTTTATATGGCTCTGATAATATAGAAAGAGAAGGAGGTCAGGAGGCCAGCGAGAATGGTTATGATCGGCAGGATATTGGAAGGCTGAATGTTTTAGCCACTGCGCACTTGGACTATGGCCAGTAGTGCTTACCTCAATTAGTGTTTTGCACTCCGTTTTACTTCTAAGAGTCGGGAGCAGGTTTATATCGTAGTAGTTGGGAAAGTGACATGTCGGTGAGGCCCAGATTCATGGTAGGAATAAAGAAAAGGCGTTGATGCATACGACGTTGTGGCGGAAAATCAAGAAACTATTGTCGTTTGCGTATTTCCAGTAGTACTACAATATCCCAAAATGGATATTAAGGAACCAATACCTCTCACCTGACCGAAACTCAACCTCCAAAGCTCCTCAGATATATTACTGCCACTATATATTCGTATATTCCATATATTTATTTATCCTGTATATTGTATTTGGAGGCTACTTATTATTTCGGACGGTTATTTAAACCCCCTGCTAATATAATATTAGAAACCAATTATCATAGTATTCGCCAAATAAATCTCATATAAACATCTCCAATATCGCACCTTCCCCGCATATCTTAGTGCCACCAACCCCAATATCCCAATAAATTATCCGATTCGTCTTTATATTCTACCCCATATCCAGCCCCAAAATACGAGGATCCCAACCAAAGAAACCCATGTTGCATCTACTTTAGTAAGAATGCCACTATGCTTAAATCCCCTCTCGATTCCCTATCGGGAAGATCGGGCCCCTGGAGCATTTTGCCCTGGAATATATGTACAGGCTATTTATACCACTATGAACTGCTGAACGGGCGTCGGGAATACTGAAATCCGAGTGCTGAGGCGACTGCGTGTGTTAAATACGTGAAGATAGATGGGCACGCGTATTGAGCGGACAATAACTGATTTAGGATATTGGTGCGCTCCGAAATATGCATCAATCGAGGATACTGATCTTACGTCAAGAATCGTGGATATTACAACAGTCTCGTGAATATCTCGTGGTAGGCTGTTTTGCTATTCCGAAGTGCAGCGTGGACAGCCATGCGACAGGGGCGGCAACGAGACGAGTACAACTTCAACGAGTATGCAAGAAATTAGTGTGCCGCTAAGCTTTTGAGCAGCTAAACTAGATCTACGCCTTGCAATACTCGTACATTTCATTTCATTTCATGATCCCCCTTCATCCTCTTTCCCTCAGTCCACCCATCATGCCCCAGCCGTCCCAACCCCAAACTCCGCCCCAAGCCCATGAATAGCCCTCATACCTTCCACCACTCCCTCCTTACCTCCTTCCTCCCCCTTAACCTCATCCAGCAACCCCTCCCCTTCCTTCCCTCCCCTCCCAACACCCCTCACCACTCTCAGAGCCCTCCGGAACTCATCTCGTATCGCTACAATCCCATTATGCGTCACCGTACGCGCCACATTATGATCGAGTTCAAACGGATCCTCGAGCGCAAATAGGTATCGGTGTCGAATCTCCTTCACCTCTTCCTTACGAACCACCTTCCGCGCCGCACCAGGCGAACCTGGCGCACCGTTTCCATTGGCCGTCGCGGCCGTTGCTGCGGGTGCAGCCTCAGTAGTGGTCTGCGTCACAGTCCGCGCTCCTACCCATCCCTTCTCCTGCTTCGTGAGTAACCCCCCTCGTGTGCGCAAACTGAGTACTTCACGTCCCCAATCGAATCCACGCCCACCACCTCCACTCATGGGCCCATTTTGCGCGTAGTACTCGAAAAATCCCCTCAGTAGCGCCCCCACGCTTTCGCTGTTATGGTTCAGCAGCCCACGGCGCGCAAGGTCAGTAAGTTCGCGCTCATCGCGCCAAAAGGTGACGTTTGCGCCTTGGCAGGTTTGTTGGGCGATGGCGGGAGCGTGCGGTGGAGGGTTATGATGTTGGAGGTTTGGTGCGACGGGGGGTTGAGCGATGTTGACGAGGTAGTGGAGCACCATTAGGACGTAGCCGTAACTGGAGAGGGTGCCGCGGTAGGGTGTGTTGATAGCGCGGCGCTTGGCCCAGTGCTTGACGAAGAGAATCATGGGCTTGACTCGCGGGTCGGTGAGTGAGTAGCAGCGAAGAAGTGCGGTATTGTGGAGTGCGAGCGAGGCAGCAAAGTTTATATCGCACTGGATCCCGATTTGAGTTTTGGGGAACTCGAGGTGGTCATGGTAGCGGTCGCGGGGTTTGGAGGCGTGTGTTGGGTCTGGGAGGGTGGCGATTTTCTCAAGGAGAGGGAGAGTATCAGGTGTAGATGGTAGCAGGGGCGCCGAGGTTTCTGTTCTTGTGCTGGCTGATCGCAGGAGAGAGATGTATTTCTCAACATATGGGCGGTCTGCTTCCTGGTACATATTTTTGGATTGTGCCTTCTCGAAGTTGTGTGCTAATTCCAGTATTCGGTGATGGAGGCCAATTGCGCTGAGAGAAAGAGGAGGGTTCCGAGAAACTATGGACTGTAGGGTTTCGCGGATTTTGATCCCTCTCGCGCCGTTGATATAGTGAGTGATCACAATAGCAAGAGCAGTATTTTCAGCACTAGGCTCGTCTTTACCGCCAAGCTCAAGCAAAAGCTTCCGAACTCTTGCGTAATACTGCGCTGCGCTTTCATTTTCTTGGTGCTCTAGGAAGACGAGCTGCAATGAAGCGATCTTCTTTAACCTCTCCAGTGACTGATGAAGTCGCCTATTGTACACCGCAGACTCCGCCGTGGTGCAGTCCAATAGCGTTCTCCACTGTCTAACCAAATCATCCGAGAACCCTTCCGACCGCTCAGTCATCTCTGGCAAAGGCCTAGAGCTCCACGCCATGGCCAGGCGCTCCCCCTCGATCTGTTGGTAGACTCCGCCAAGTGATTTTGCCATGGCAGGGTTTCCAACACGGTCGAAGACTAGAGACTTATATTGGACAAGCTGGTTCCTCAATTCTTGATTTTCGAGACCGTTTACAAATGCTTCGCAGACGTCTGCAAGGATCCTGACCTCATCCTCAGTCGGGTTCGTACCATAGGCTGCCCCGACATCCCTTCCTCCTAACTGCCTCAAGAGTCGTTTCGCAGATCCGTAGTAATCGCCAAGGGAAAGGTTCTTTTTCTGACGGAACGAGGATAGTGTCTCGGTGTATATCTCTTCGGTAGTCTTCACTTTCTCAATTACAGCAACCGTGGACTTGCCGATGTCGTCTGGTACCTCGGATTTCTCGGCAGCCTCTAGATCCTCTTCAACAATATCCTCATCAGGTTCATCCACGTCAAACCCGTTTTCCCACTTTAGCCTTTCTTGAAGCAAGTCAGTTCTTAATTTCTCGGTTGGCTTTTCACACAACTTAATAATCGGAACTCGTGTCCTTGTTAATAACCTGGCACCACAGCCCCAATCAAGTAATGCTTTCTCAAGGATCCTCGGGATAGGGGATTCAGATGACTCGGGTGGTATCTTGGACAATGGACTCAACAAAGCCAAATCCATATCTGATCCCTTTGTCGCATACCCGGAGGCCATACTCCCAAAGCACGTCAACTGCACCGACTCTGGAACAAAATCCAGATTGCCCAGCTCTTCCCGCTCATACTTGACAACTGCATCTCGACATGCTTGCTCGGCTTTTGCTCTGAATGCCTCTTTTTCAGCAATCTCTTCCATATTAACCCCAACATGGGGAACGATTGCTTGAACCAAGCTCTCAAGAAAATCGCTCTGGGCAGATATCTGCTCTTGCGAGACGCCATAGGGAGGGGTAGTACGAAGAGGCGCTCCATACGCTCCCGGTTGGAACAGCTGCCGGTTCTGTGGAGGCGGGCGCTGTTGGAATTGTGGTGCTCCTTGTTGGAAGTTCTGGCGGTCTTGCTGGAAATTCTGACGGCCTTGCTGCCATTGCTGTTGGGGATGGCCTTGATGGTACCCAGGAGCTTGCCCCGAGAATTCGCCACCAAGCCCGGGAGGAGGCCCTCTCACGTACATATCTTGGAACCCAGGACCACGGTGCGCGGCTGGCTGAGGCATTGGGCCGCGTTGGAAGCTCTGCTGATAGGTACTTTGTTCCGACCGCTGCTGGAACATAACTCCACCCTGTAAATTTCCAACAGGACGATGAGGAATCGGTTGGTTACTATCAAATCCCGGGCTCGTTTGAGGGGCGGCCGACACTGAATTTTTATCATTCACAGGAATAGCCATTTGCGTAGCGAGCTGACGGCGCTGGTATTGATTAAGGCGCTTGTGAGTCGTTTGAGGGGCTTTCTGAGGTGAGGCCTGCTGTATTGGCTGCGCAGGTGGAGCTTGAGCCCGCATCATACTTCTCTGCAGATAGTCTTGCTGCTGAGCCAACGAAGCACCCCTCATATGAGGAGGGACTGTAGGAAGAAATCCTTGGGGGGCGGCTGGCTGCCTCTGGTCTTGGGTCACGGGGCCGGGTGAGTTGTTCATGATTAAACCGCGGAGCCTGTCCTCAAGATTTGCGCCGCCAGGAACTTCCTGGCCTTGGTGATTGTGAGACATCTCTTTGATACTTGGGCGTGTAGAGACTTCCGTGCCTTGTTGATTTTAGTGCCAAGAGCTCAGGCGCCAAAAAGCTCAAATAAAAAGAAATCACCGTCAGGATACCTAGAGTGGCCCCTCTTTCCTCGAGCTTATGATATCCGTGAAGTATTTCGGAGAGAATATAACACTGGGATGCAGTGTCTGTGGCGTGGCCTCTCAAGGTACGGCTTCACGTGAGCCTCCCACGAATGATCTGATTGATAGGCTCCGTTTTCCGGCTGCCATTCCCCAAAGAACAATATCTGGTGCCTTGAGATCCTTCTCTTGAATATACCAAGGTATAAGATGCTGGTAGTTGTTAGCCTTGACAGGGTCTAGGTAGAGAGCGTAGTAAAGTCGGATATACGTCGTAACTGTATGTGTGGAGCGGAAGTGGGAAGAAAGGTAAGGCGGCCGCTTGTGGTTGTGATAAGCAAAGGATACATCAAAGAGTTGCCAGCCTGATATTTAGAATCAACGACCAAAAGGCGCCTGAATCATCTAGGCAAGAAATGAATCTCCTTTAGTTTATACGTGACTCTGTGAAGCTCTAAGAAGCTTCAAAACAGTACATAGAAGGAAATATATGTCTGGGTGGACGAGGGAGAGATGTTATAAGGTCACGTGTAAAGTCACGGGAAGGTCATAAATCTGGCTGGAGGTCTCGACCCACGCTAAAAACAGCCAAATCGTGAGCTAGCGGCCACCCTAGTACACGCGAAGTTCATGGGTTCGTCCCAAGTCCAAAGAAGAGGAGTGAGGCAAGGCACCAAGACATATTCATTCACACTCTCCATTGTTCACCCATTTACTCCTCCTTCCGCCACCCCCTCTCTCCTGCAAACCAGATATAATAAAGAAACGCATTTATCAACAATAACCTTTGAGAGCGCATAAAACCGAGCCTCGCGGACCGCCTCTTTCACTTTCGAATCGTCGCTCTGACGTCGCGCGCGTGGGGCGATACACTCTGATCACCTTCCTTGCGCTCAACACAACGCTACACTACATCCAGAGGACTGCTTAAATACTGATCTGCCGTATCCTGAGATTATCGACGGCGCATCAGTGCCTCTTGTGCATCCTTGCGACCTTTGGATAGCTGCCCCGGGGCCACACCAACGTCACTGGTGATCATGAGCGCTTCTCCAGCTAGCATCACTCCCAATGGAACACCCACACCAAACTCAGGTGGACAGCCGCCAAAGATCATCCGAAGAGCAAAGGCCGATCCATTCGCCACATACAAGAAGCCAGTTGTGCGGCCACAGGCTGCTCCGAGATCACGCCAACAGAACCAGAATGGGCTTACTGCCCTGAACAAACCACCACCGCCACCTCGCCCTCTTCCGCGGTATCCAGGAAATAATCGAGCAGCTGCTCCTGCAGGGCCAAGCGCCAGCAATGCGCCACCACAGCCCCAGCTCGACTTCACACGAAAGTCCAACATTGGAGAGTACGAGGACTTTGCGCTCACGACTACGAAGAGAGCCATGCGGGAGGGCCTACGATACCATATTGCACGATTTGCCTCCAAGAAGAATGTTGACCCAACGAATTCCGAAGACTTCATTAAGCCGGTCTCCCTCCATCGCCGCGACCCAAGACAACCGCCTGCTGGGAAAATCGCCAAGGATGAAGATACGGTGATGGGGGAACCAATCGATGATAAGGAGAGAGAGAAGCAGGAGATCGCTCGGGCCGCCAAAGAGGCACAGAGAGCGGCAGATCTGGCCCAGATTGCGCCTTCAGGAAACAATGCGTCTGCCCTGGCAGCCAAGAAAGTTCAGTCATTCAAGAATGAGAAAACAACCCAGGTTCACCGAACGGCCCAGACCGAGGAGGAGATGAAGGAGTCGGACCTGCGCTACGAAGAGGCCCTGCCATGGCATCTTGAGGACGCTGAGAACAAGCATACTTGGGTTGGCAACTACGAGGCTGCTTTGTCGGACACGAATGTCATCTTCGTCATCGACGGGACCAATTTCAGGATGGTTCCAATCGAGAAGTGGTACAAATTCACGCCGAAGAACCAGTTCAAGACCCTGACCATTGAGGAGGCGGAGGCTGAGATGAACAAGAAGTCAAAAGCAAATAGATGGGTTATGCATGCCGATCAACAGAACCAAGAAGCCGCAGAGAGGCAGAGGGGAATCCAGGCGATGGCAGGCCTGTACAGTAAGGTCAAAGGCGAGAGGCCCATGCCAAAGAGCGAAGCTAGAGACCATGACGATCTTGATATTACAGACGATCTTTTCCAAGACGATGATGAGCAGGCTACGGTCGAGCCAGATAACGATGAAGACACCAAGTTCGCTGCTGAAAAGATCAAGCGGGAGCAGTTGGGAGCGAATTTGTTTGGAGACGCAGACGAGGAAGAAGTCGAGGAAGAATTCAAAGAGGAAGCGAAAGAAAAGGAGATGAAGAAGCGACTTGGCAAGAGCCTGAGGAAGTCTCTCAGAAAGCGTGAAAAGAATTACACTTATGAGAGCGACTCCTCGAATCCTTATTCTTCTTCGGTATGTTGCTGTGCCTATTACATAAATCGCCTACTAACAAACTACAGAGCGGCGACGAGACCACAGATGACGAGAAGCAGGCCGAAGAAGACCGCAAGAAAGACGAAGAGGCCAAGCTAAAGGAGAAGGAAAAGCTTGGTGCGCCAAAGATCGCTTCTGGCGCTTCAACAAAGGGAACAACCACGCCCGTTGGACGCCCAAGAAGCACCGATCCCCACAAGAAACACAACCACCTCAAGCGTGCTGGTTCTCCCAACCTGTCGGCCTCCGAGACAAGCGGTAACGAATCCACCCGCAAGAAGCACAAGAAGAAGCACATGCTTTCATCCTCCCAGCCAACCGGGACTTCCACCCCTCGCTCGGGGTCGCCACACCCTTCATCCTCTGCCCCAGCAGGTGGCGTCAGCCCACGCAAATCATCCATTGTCAAGCTACACGTCAACTCCTCACGCCTCTCCGACATCCAATCCAACTCCCCCCACCCAGCCATGAGCGACAGCGAGATGTCAGATGGAGCTGGCGGCAAGCGCAAATCTGGCATCAAGCTCCGTCTTGGCAACAGCGCTTCGCCTTCCCGCGCAGGCAGTCCCGCCAACGGCAGTCGTGCAGGAAGCCCCGCCCAGGCACAGGGTATGACCCCTCTTTCTTTGAGTTCTACCTCGCAAATACCTTTCAGACCCACGTCGCCTCCAAAGCCTCGTGGTGGCTCGCCGGCGTCAGCGCATGTGACTAACGGTTCTGCAGGCGCGGCGTCCCCAACCCGACCGATCATGGCAGATGAGATTGCGGCTGCTATCCCGGCGGAGGGTATTGCTATTGGCATGCTGCTCAAGATTTTCTCTGGGCGCATTAAGGGGAATGGGAAGGACAAAGAGGATCGTGAGAAGTTTATTAAGCTGGTCAAGGAGAACTCTGTGTTCAGCCAGGAGGATAAGCTGTTGAGACCGAGAGCTACATAGAGTGTTTAGATACAGAGAGCTTTTACAGAGAGCTTTTATAGGAATGGCGGAGATGTGATGGATGGAGGTATTTGCAACTGTCGTCAGGCATCATGGGGGATGTGGAGGCTGTAGGCATAGACTGGTTGTCTGCCTGGCTTACCTTTCTGACATAATAAGTAGAATGCAAACTTCAACGAACCTTTGTCTTAACTATTCAGTGGCTGAGCCGACTTAAGTGAAGTCATCCTGAGATCGCATGTTGCCAGTAAATATGATCACGTGATGTATAATTCAATGCCAAGCATATCTCCCAGCCGTGCAGCCTCGCCCAAATCTCACAAAACCACCAGCCTCACCTCAAACTACAGGCAAACCCATTGCCAAAACCACGAACCCACACCCGAAAACATGTCACTCTCCTCCTATCTAGCCTCCAAATACCTCACTGCCGATCCCGGCTCCTCTACCTCCTCCACCAAAAAACGCAAGCGCAAGAACAAAGACACATCCGCCAACGCGGGCCTCATCATCGCGGACGACGACGCGGATTGGGCGCCCGTCCGCAAAGACGATGACGAGGATAACATAGCAGCTGTGACATCTGGATCCTCTGCCGAATTCCGTAAAGCCAAACAGAGCGCATGGAAATCCGTGCGGGAGCCAACCAGAACAAGTGGTGGCGAGGATGCGGAGGCCGACGCCATCGTAGCGCAAGCTGCACGGGAGAATGAGGAAGCGGGAAGGGAGGATGAGGACCCGAGTATTGTGAAAATGGGGGATGGGACACATGCGGGACTGCAGAGTGGAGCGGCGGTTGCAGAGCAGATGGAGAGGGCGGCGAGGAGGGAGAGGGCGAGGTGGGAAAAAGAGGAGAGGGAAGGTGGGGGGAGGGGGAAGGAGGAGGAGACAGTTTATCGTGATGCGACGGGTAGGAGGATTGATATTAGTATGAGGAGGGCGGAGGCGAGGAGGGAGGAGGAGGAGAGGGTGAGGAAGGAGAGGAAGGAGAGGGAGGAGATGGGGGGGGATAGGCAGAAAGAGGTGAGAGAGAAGAGGAAGGAGGAGTTGGAGGAGGCGAGGTTTATGCCTATGGCGAGAGGGATAGAGGATGAGGAGCTAAATCGGGAGTTGAAGGGGAAGTTGAGGTGGGATGACCCGGCGATGGCGTTCTTGACACAGAAGGAGGACGTTGGTGGGGGTGGGGGTGGAGGTACGGCTGCGGTGGGGACTGCGAAGAAGGTTTACAAGGGAGCTGCGGCGCCGAACCGTTACGGGATTCGTCCCGGGCATAGGTGGGATGGGGTGGATCGTGGGAACGGGTGGGAGGGGGAGAGGTTCAGGGCGCTCAATCGGACGAAGAGGAATAAGGAGCTGGATTTTGCATGGCAGGAGGATACTTGAGTGGGGTATTGTGGTTGCTATGGTTGTTCGTTATTAGAAGAAGAGGTTGTATTATATCCCATAAGCATGGAAGGTTGAAATTGATACCATCGCATTGCATTTTTGTATGAACTTGGAAATGAATATATTATAATCCAAATCATATAAAATACCGGATGAATAATATCATGACCTTTAAGAGAACTGTATTCTCACATTCTTGGAAGGTCTAGAGAGGTCCGTTAGGAGTGTTGAATTAATATGATCAACTTTAAATAAATATAATTTATTCCATGCCATTTGTCAGTAACTGGCGTATCATGAACAGTAGTTGCTATAAACACAACTATTATGAATATTTCTGGCCAACACGAGTATGGATAACAGACTACGTGGATTGAGATGGCAGCACAGTACGTGGTAATGACCACAGGCATCACAAATCGTACCTTCCCCCAACTCGAACCATAAATCACCTAACCAGTATGGTCTGAGGAGCGTCACTCCTGCCCTACTTAAATACACCCACACTCCCTTCTATTCACAAATCCATTTGACTTTCTCCATTCCTCATTGTAGAATACAATAAGTCATCAAAGTTCACATTCAAGCCCTTGGAAGCTAAGGTTAGTCACATCCAGCGTCTCCTCTTCCCATCACCACCTTCACTTATTAACATCTTCAAGGCGCCAATAACGCCATTTTACAACTCAATACCAAGATCGCCTCCAAGAAGGTCTATTCATCGAACCGGTTAAAAAGCCGTTCACTTACTATTCACAACTCCGACACGCCAGTCCGAACAACTCAGCCACCATGATTCGCTGGGGCGATGTTACCTCAACTTGTGCGTGCTGGGTCACGTCCTGTGCCTTCCTGGAAGCCTGGTTGCTCTTCCTTAGTATCGCTGAGATCTACACCTACGTCACTGCTAGCATACATTTTTATTGTGCTTCCCGTCCTGTCAAGGAATACTCAAGGTTCAGTGTCTGTCACTACAATCTCGCGTACCAGTCTCATATCTTGCAACGGTTGGTTAGCATTAATTTGCTCATGAAGACTATTTCCTGCATCGCCGGACTATGCGTTTTGGTCCAGAGGATGCAAAGGGCAAGGCGGATGAGAGAGAGTCTGGAAATAGTACCCCCCGAGCTACGACAACTTGCAGCAGATAAACTATATACGAAGACTGAGATTGCCTTGTTAGTGGTTCAGAACGAGAATCTGATGGCACTGATGGCACTGAACGACAAGTTGCTCGCACAGAATGAATCTTTATTCGTGAATCAGAAGGCCGTGTTGTCGGAGTTATCGAAATGGGTAGTGAAGATGTCGGATTTTTCTACATATCTGCATGATTCTACAGTATCCCAAGACAACAAGCAGCCAGGGGAAGATACTGTAACGTTGGAGAAACAAAAACTCTGGGACTTGCTGGTGGAATTCACAGTTTCGTTGTCAAAGGTATCAGATTTGGCGTCGAAACTAGTTGATTTAGAGATGACAAGGAAGGGTGACCGAACTGAGGAGAACAGACTCTATACGAAGGAAAAGGCGTTAAGGGAAGAGTATCTGGGAACCGAGAGGGGAAAGATAGCTTCTGAAAAGGCGAAGTTGCAGGAGGAGAGAGAAACTTTGGAAGCGGAGAAAGAGGCTTTGACGGCGAAGGCAGAGAAATTGGGGATTGAGAAAGAGAGATTGCGAACAACGACACCAGAGGAGTTTGAAAAGCTCGTTGACACCCAAGAGAAGCTTTATAAATCTCTGGATAAATTGCACGACAACATAAAGACGCCTGGTAACAGCAAAAGTCCAGAGGAAATTGCGGGACTTGGAAGAAGCTTCTGAGTGAAGACTAAGAAGAAGCTTCTTTTGATGAATGCAAACGACAAGCTTATTGAGAACAAATGGCAGATACTTGATTCAATGGGCTGCATTACATGGGACCTTGAGGAATACGCAAACCATAACAATTATTGGATGAAGGCTGTGGCTGGATATTTCCTTGATCATATGATGGAAGATGAACAAGTCAAGAAAGGGTCCGTCTCACAGGAATTAAAAGTGGAGAAAGATATTCAGGTCGATGAAATGGTTCAGGAACAGCCCCAGGTAAAGGAGGCGCTTCTAGGGGAGGAGGAGAAGCCCCTGGAGAAGGAAGTGCTTCAGTTGGGAGATGGGCTTCAGTAATTTTTCTTGAGAGCTGAAGACACTAGATGCAGATTTATTCAGAAACAGAGCTCATGGGTGAGGGGAAAGTGGTACAATGGTAGAAGTGTGCTGAAATAATGGGTGAAAACGTTGTATTCCCCGTTAAACTTCGTTACTGTTACTGCGTGGAAGATTGCTGGACAGTAAATAATTAGGGCGAACATGGGCATAAAGTCACCATTAGCTGAAAGAAGTAAACATTAATGAAAGGGCATGTTCTCATTGCATCCGTTGTCTCTTGTTGTCTCTTGTATGTATTGTACACTCATAAAGACCTCCCTCTTTAGACTTCCCATTGATAGTGTTCCGATTCTTTCAGCAGATCGATCTACTAAACCTCTTTGCAAAAAGGTAGCTTTTAGGGTGCTCCAGAGTTCATTGCAAAATAGGCCTTGCCCATTTCTTCAACTTAAGCTACCGCGCGGAGTCTCTCTCTAAATGTCTTGAAGCGGGTGCTTGCTTCTTTGATAATCATTGACGACAGCTCTGCCCATGCTGGCTTTGCGCTTTGCTCATCCTCATCTGCTGCCAAACTCTCTGCCTCTGATGCCCTAGTCGCAACCTCGAGGTATGCAGTTCGGTCAGGTTCTTCTTCGCCCAGGGGAATGACGATACCAGCGTACTTAAGTAGGACTGCGTTCAGGAGAAGGCGGCACATACGGCCGTTGCCGTCGACGAAAGGATGGATGTTAACGAATTTGTGGCAGTATTTTGCAGCGAGCGCGAAGGGGTCAAGGGATCCTTCCTCCTCGGCCTGAGTTATGTCCCGGTTGAAGTCTTGGACGAGATTGCGCATTGCTGAGGGGATACCAGCGGGCGGGACAAAGCTATTAAATCCAGCGCAGACCATTACCTTACGGTACATGCCAGCATAAGATGAAGACTTATCGCCATCTTCCAAATCAACGCCGTTGCAGAGAATGCCGTGCGTAGTCAGGATGATGTTTTCTGTAAGAGGTTCGTTGAAACCGACCATATGGATGACGATGTATTTTAATGCCTTAGCATGCTGAATGATCTCTATCCTACTGCGGATAACGGCACTGTAACTTGCATCGAGTCCTTGCTGGATGAGGTGGTTGCGTGTTGCGAGGTACTCTGGGTCGCGATCTGGGATTTCAGATGGCACAGGAAGCCCAGCGAAGACCTTCTCGCATATTTTCAAGGTGATGTTGTGTTCGGATCCTGCCTTCTCAATAAAGTTTGACCCAAAGATCATCGCAATCATTGTATCAACGCTGTGCCTCTCATAGGCGTCATCCTGAGCTGGGGTGAGATTCTCCATCATCTCCTGGACCTCCTCAAAGAGGCCGTGGGTCTGCTTGAATAATTCATCTGGATCTTCATCGATCTTGCTCAGGCTATAGTAGTCGTATGTTGAGTCCATTCTAATTGTGAAGTTCGCGCGCATTTCTTTTCTTGAGATGCTACCCCAGTGAGGGAACTTTTTGTGTAATGTACCCCGAAGTGATTTTGACAAATTCATTGTCGAGAGATTAGATGAGGTAAGAGTAACGCCAGGAAACAGGCCAGCTAAGCTCTTTCTTGGGCTCGACATTATGGCCGGTGGTTGGGGTGTGTAGAGAATTGAAGAGTTGAAGAGTTGAAGAGTTGAGGAGCAAAATAGGTCAGGTAAGACATATATGTAAATAAGCATTACTAGGCTTTCACGTTAACTATTAGTGCACCTTTAAATTAGACCTGTGACTCATATAATAACTTAGTTTATTCCAAAATTGTCATATTAGCGTTTTACGTACAAAGTCCGCGTGACACGTATATTATAAGCCTCTGGGAGAATTATTAGTTGCATGTAATACAGTTCGAATTTAGATTATTATTAGCACCTTGAAGCACACGAACTCCGAATAGACGTTGCCGATTTTGGCCGACTAAGAGAATCTACTATTATCTATAGACATCTGATATATAGGAGAGTTTTAGGGGACAGTAGAATGTCTCCGATAACAGTGCTACCCGGAGCTAGTAACGAATCATCATAATGAGAAGCCTAACAACCTTCTGATATCTTACAGGAATCTCCCTCCCCACAATCAGCCCTAGTCTAACTCCCAGAAAGCCTCAAACTCAGGACTATAATCCTGATACTCAACCAAGCCTTCATTGGGACCCATGTTGCCAGACAACGCATTCTCGATAAAGGCGTCATCATCGAAAAAGAACGGTTCCCCTGAAAAAAACCCATCCTCAAACAAAGGCTCCCCCACCAAATTGTTGTCCTCCATACCCCACCCAAGGCCAGCACCCACATTTTCACCATTGACATCTCCAAGTGAAAACAACTGAGGGTCAATATTCTCATACCCGGTAATCTCACCAAACGTGTCAAGGTCAACAAGGTCAACATCCTCATCAAACTCAGCAAGACCAGCAAGGTTAACAAGGCCAACAAGGTCATCAACCTCAGCAACCTGAACAATCTGAGCAACCTCATCAACCTCAGAAACATGAGAATCCTCATCAACCTCAGCAACTTCACCATCCCGAACAACCTCAGCAAAGTCACGGCTGATCAAAGCGACCTTGTCTTTCGTCGCCAAACTTTTCTTCTCCATCTCAAACATCATCTTCAAGTCATTCTCATCAACCAACCACTCCTGAACCACCGGCCACACACCTCCATTCATGGCTTCAACCCATCGATCCCTCGCAAACTTCTCCTTCTTCCCGAACTGATACAACATGGCATTCACTGCCCAAAGCAGTGTCATCTCGATGCCAAGTTCACCGGGTCGAATCATGATGGACCGCATCTTCGCCAGATCGGACACATTCCCAAAATTGAAAGTGGGCATGAGCCCCTCATTCGCCTGCTCGGGGGTCATATCAAAGATCCACCGATGCTCAGCCACGAACGCTGGCCACGCGACGCCATCGAAATACGAAGCCTCGCGCCACGTCATGTGATCCTTCTTGAGGGGCTCCTTGTACTCCTCGCGCTCGAATCGGCGCTTGCGGGTTCCCTCGCGCGTCGCGGAAAGGAAGAGAGTGACGTCGAAGTTGCGGGGCATGCTGTCGCCGCCGCCATCAGCAGGGTCGAGGATCATGAAGCCCTCGGCGAACACGATGCCGCGGAGCTTACCGTCTTTGAAGTGCATACCGGGGAAGCCGACGTCGTTGTTTAGCTTCGACATGTATTTGATCCAGTGGCGCACTCGGGAGCGGAGACGCATGGCGTGGATGAAGTTTGTGCTTTCGGGGAGATCGGGGTATTTGGCCGTGTTGATGGGTGTGTGAAAGCAGTGGTGAGGCGGCAGCGAGTTGGGCTTGGCTTCGATGATGTAGCCTGGTCTTCCATTGTTGAGTATGTCAACAGGCATGGTGGGATCGGAGAAGAATGGAGGGAGTCCATGGTGAACTCTCTCTTCCATTGGGAGATCGCCATTGGTTGGTACATATCTCATACCGGGCTCTTCTTTCTTGGGAGGTTCCTCGTTTGCGATGGGGACCTTTGCCTTGGTAGACTCACCGTTCTTGGCCGACTTGCGAACGTCAACTATCCTGACTGTAGTCTTGGTGCGGATATTGACCGTTCGGTCTTGAGACTTGGGGCGGACATCCGCCGTCCCAGCTTGAGTTCCAGATCGAAGGCTAGCTTTCCTGACTCGACTGTCCGGATCGACAAGATCGACCTTCTTGGCTTTCTTGTCTTTTTTGACTTGAGCCTTGAGGTCAGCAAATCTTGATTTCCCGGCTTGAACCTCCGGATCGGCAAATCTCGTCTTCTTGACGGGAACTTCGGAATAAGAAAATTTGGCTCTCTTGACTGGAGCGCCTGGAACCTCGGGATAGTCAAATCTGGACGTCTTCTCGACTTCAACTTCGGGATCAGCAAATCTCAACTTCTTGACCGGAGCCTTGGGATCGGAGAATCTTGGTTTCTTAACTTGAGGAGGCTTGGGATCGGCGAATCCTGGTATCTCAGGTGAACCTTCAGAATTGCCAAAACTCAAAATGTTATTTGGAACCTCGGAATCGGCGAGTACTGGTAGCTTGACTTGAATCTCGGGATCGTTCTCCTGGGGGAATCCCAAACCCTTGACATGATTGTCCCAGACTATGCCCTGATCATCATCAAGGATAGAGTTCCTGGCACGAGTGAGATCGACGTCGAGGGCAAGACTGTTGATCGCCAAGCTGGTGTCACGGTGCTTGCCGCTGCGGTGCTGAAGGACGAGAGCTTCTGTATCGCAGCGAGGTGATTCGCGTGTGCGAGGATGGACAGCACGGAAATCCTTGATGAGCTGCTGATGTTGGGCTGGAGTGATGTTGTTGGCGGCATCAACACTGAAGCCACAGTTCAAAGAGGCGCGTGAGACCATGACATCTCCCAAGTACTCCTCGACATGACAATCGACCCATCGAACTTGGGGTCCATCGGGGAGGTTGTTGGGGACAAGGTAGTCATCTTGGTGGAGGACGGTGGAAGTGAAACCGGTTCCTGGTTTGGCGCCGCCATCGCCAAAGACAAGGTGAAGGAGGTTGGAAAGGGTAGTCTTGCCGCTTGAAGTTGGGCCTGAAATGCCAACAACAAGGCGGGTGTAGAGTGGTGGTTGAGGTCGTGGACGAGGGCGATCTGCCATGGTGGGTGGTGGATGAATTGGTGGCGGCAGTGAGTTTTTTTGGAGACGACGGTGATGACAATGAGGATGTTCTGGATAAAGCTGTTGGTAAGAACGATGCTCATGATGATTGATGAAAGATACTAACCTGTGAAGAAGGATCTTGAGGACCTCGCAATCAAAGCCCGCAGCAAGGAAGATATCACCTCCGACCACGAAGAAAGGAGGTCCAAACAATGAGGACAATCTTCGATATCAGAGACTCGGAGCAAATGACAATGAAGAAAAGCAACTTAACAATTAGTTGTCTTCGAAAGCGACCTTGTTGATCGTTGCCAGAGTTGTGGTGATGTTGCTGTTGCGTTGGTGTTGTGGGTGAGGTTGTTGTGTTTTGTGGAAGTTGGGTTCGGGGTGGAAGTTTTGTTTTCACAATTTCGAAAGTGGACGCGCCTGTGAATCGCCAGGGCAACTTTCCACCTACGCGGTCGGTGCCTGAGAAATTCGGTGTGGGAGTGAGGGCTTTCGGCTGCTGGGGTTGCTGCGGCGGCAACCGCTTTGGCGGCGTAGGCGGCCTACCGGGTTACGTGGGAAAATGGCCGGGACGGCAACTGTCGGGGAAACGGCAGTGAGAATACGCACGGGGAGTGCAAAACCGACTTCGGATTGCACCGCACGAGATACGGTGATTACTCTGGAATGGGTCAATCGGTTTCCCCATACTTACGGGACCGAACTTCTCCCGCGGCTCACTGGGGAGTCAAAAGGGATTTGGACATTCCCATGCCGGGGGCGGCTCCCAGGCCTCCAACGGACACCAAGGTCATGTTGGGAGTCCCAATACCACCGAAAGACCCAGGAGCCGGTGGCCGGCTGGACCGGCCACACCAAAAAACAATTTTTTGGATCGACTTACGGTCCGTTCCGGATCGGTTTTCGATCGTTTTACGATCTCCTTTGGATCGACTTTCGATCCGCCTGCGGATTCCCCGTCGACGGGCGGGAAGATTTTCTTGTCGCTTCCTAGCGGTGGGTGCGGTGGCCGGTGCCAATCCCCCGGAGCCAATGAATAGGGGGTGGGCCGGGGGGCACATCGATTACCCCTATTCCCACGGGGTCCCGGTGCCATCCCTCGATAAATGGATAGGGGGGTGGCCCGGGGCACATCAGCCACCCCCCAATCCAACGGGTGTGGCCATCCCTCAAGACTTGAGGGAAATCATTCCCTGCTGCGGAAGTCGCTGCCAACCGGGCGACTCCAGGAAAACCGACACCGACGTGTCATGACACACCACCGACCACAAGTCAGGGGTCGCGTGTCATGACTACCATCCAGCAAGTGGCTTCCATAAGCTGCGCGGAGAACCAACTTACGGGTTCGACATTTTCCGGATTCCTACGGAGCGGAATTTCGGGATCGACAAAGATCTCCGGGGCGTTCCCGGCGCCACTCGAGATCCGACAGGAATGGTCTCGGGCGACGAGCGGCCCGAGATTTCCCTCGGTGACCGCAGCGTCGGTGTCATGGGAGAGAGAAAACGGCTCTCAATTTTCGGTCCCATGATTATGGGCGCTCTCTGAGGGAGAACTTAGGGTGGGAGAATCAGCCTCCCACCTACAATATGGGGGTTCTCTCCCCTCCGCAGCTTGGCAGCGATAATACCCGGGATCGAAAAAGATCTCTGATTTGAGATCTCTGGTTTGAGATCTCTGGTTTGAGATCTCTGGTTTGAGATCTCCGGATGAGATCCTTTGTTCTCGTACTTACGAGCTTTCGCTCAAGGCGAGTCGATGGTGGGGGGGACACTTGTCGCCAACCTCACCACTGCGTGTGGGCTGGTCCTACAGCAGCTCACATGGTGGGGGGTGTCTCTCCCAAAATATTTCTGGGCGAACGACACCCGGTGGGGTGCGGGACGTAGTGTCGCCCAAAATATTTCTGGGCTAATGACGCCCGGTATGGTGTTGGGGCAGCCCAAATATTTCTGGGCGAACGACACCCGGTGCGGTGTGCGGGGTATGGGATAGCCACGGAGTCGCTCTCTCTCTCTCTTCATGGGAGCGACAACCAGGACCGAAAAAAGACCTCCAACTTGAGGTCTCTGGAAAAAACCTCCTTCTTTTCGGGGCCATACTGACGGGCCAATTTTTATCCCCGGACCTGAGGGTGGGAGAGACAAACCTTCACCATGAAAATGGGGTGGAGGGGGCCTCGTTCAATACTCTAATGGAGAATGGGGTGTGTCTCTCCCATCCACTAGAGTAGAAGTGATACGGGACTGGCCTTTCCAGATTTCTCTGGATCCAGGGTCTCTGGGACAAAAACGGTCCTTTCTTTTCGGATCGCCTTTTTGGGCTTCTTTTTTCGGACCGCCTTTTCGGTTTTCCTTTTGGTTCGATTTTTGGAACCTCTTTTTCGGTTCGTCTTTCCGGACTTCTTTTTCGGTTCTCCTTTTCGGACCGCTTTTTCGGACTTCCTTTTCGGTTCTCCCTTTCGGACCGCTTTTTGGGACCTCCTTTTCGGTTCCTCTTTTCGGACCTCCTTTTCGGGTCCTGCTTTCCAGGCCTAATAATGGGATCTCCGACCAATCCCTCACCTGGGACGGGGGAGATAACACCTCCCCCCCCCCCGGCCCCCCGCCACCGTATCAAGAGGTCTAGCCTCACCCGAAGTACCAGAAGACGCAGTGGAAACCGCACTGCGTCTTCCATGAATCATAATGGGTGGAGGCCATGAACGGTGGCGGGGGAGGGGCGTCTCACCTGCATATGAACTGAGTAGGGAGCGGGTGTGGGAGCCGGCTGGCTTCGGGAAAGAAAGAGCGCGAAAAGCATGGGTGGGTAGGAAAGGGTGGTTATGGGGATTGCGAGGACTTGACTTCGGGTCCTGGGGGGTGGAAATGGGATTGTGCGGAGTCTACATGTAATATGTAGAAGATATAAAATGGGGTGGCCCTGTGGGAGTTTCGATGGGTTGGTACGGAAGAGAAGTGAAAAGGGGATGGATATGGGAGATGTGGATTTGGGGGTGATGGATACACGGGATCGATGGTGGGGGGTCGGGGTGGTATGATGCCAGCACCCTTAAAGGTCGGCTCGGCAGGACTTTGTTCAAGTCGGGTCTTCGGAACCACGGAATTGGATTCCCACGGTGGGAGATGGGAGGGTTCTTCGGATAGGAGGAGGACTTCGGATGGGAGGTTTCCTTCGGATATGAGGTTTCCATCGGATAGGATAGATCAAATGAGACTTCATTTTCACGACCGTAAAATGCAAATGTGATATTTATAACTGCAACTTGAATTGAATCGAATTGAAAACTCCAAACCTTTATATATCAATTGGTAAAAGATTCTGTGGCTTCTTTCCCCATTGTCTCTTGGTGGCTGAGAGGAAAGAGCGGTGGGAGGGAGACTCGGTGCTGGAGACGGGGGATAGGGGATGGGATGGATGGATGTTGTTGAATGGGCAGATAGATGATTACATAAGCACATCTCCGATCACGTGCAGACACCTCTCAAGATCGAGACTTGGTGATGGGTTTTGGAGTACCGTTCACTCAGCACAAGAAGTGTTTCCTGTTTAATTCCCTATTTGCTCCTTTTCTGCCTCGATAAGGCTGATTCTAGAAGTTTCGTTGGAGTCACCGAATGATCACCATACATATAAGCAGGCTGACAGACTCAGAGACTCACAGGACACCCCCAACCTTCGCCACACCAAGCAAGCAACCAAGTCACACCACGAACCACGAATCAAGGCCGGCAACACTACCACCGTCATGACGCCAGCCACAGCCAACTTCACATGATCTCGTCGCTCCCCTCCAGCCAAGTACCTACCTCAAGCCAGTCTAGATATGTCTATTCTGGGGTACAGTACAGTACATATACAACCTCTATCTGGGGAAAGGTGTGGGGGTCAGGTACGGCCATGATATGATGTGATGTCAGTCAGGGTCTCCCAGCCGCCGTGGGACGGACGAGTCATCGGGGAGCTTGGGGCACGGGGAGTGGTGATGGGATGGGGGAGGGATGAGAGGGGTGAGGGGTGGATGTATGTTTTTACGGATGGGGATGAGGGGATCGTGGGGTAGATATGGATAGGTATGGTTAGAGCGTGGGTTGTATGGTGTGTTCATACAGTCTATACGGTTCTGTATCTGTATCACCTCTCCCCTCCCTCTCCTCTCCCACATAGCCCAGTCGGCCTCGTTGGTAATGGCCTCGTTGAGATCCCTCCTAATCTCCCCCAACAAACGAACAAAAAGGTACACGATAGGTGATTACTCCCTAAAACAGAAAGAGCAGCAGGGACGGAGATACGCGATAGGGGAATCTCACATGGTTCCATGTACCCTGGCGTAGTAAAACATATGACGAGATACTTCCCTGCTCTTCTAATCCCCACGTACCCCACTCTGCACCCGCCACCACGCAACACGCCTTATCTCACCACGCAGCCGGATAAGACATCATCGCTTGGTTACCTTGGTGGATACTGCCTGGTTTGGGGTGCACTGCCCGAGCGCGCGCCTCGGCTGGGGTTTGTTAGTCGTCAACAAAGGAACGACGCGGATGGGATGGGATGGGATGGGATGGGATGGGATGGGATGGGATGGGATGAGGGATTTCGCGTTCAGGGACGGCAGGTGGGAGATAGTTTCGGTGGATGGAGTGTTCAGGTGGTCTGTTCTGGTGTTTTGTATGGATGTATGGATGTATGGGATATGGTGGGATGGGATATAACCGCTCAGTTTGTGAGAGAAATAGATACAATCAAACAAGTGCAGTACAGTCAGAGAGGCAGGCTGAGGCAGGCTGAGACAGGTACTGTACTGTACTTAGTCAAACAACCATAGCCACGGCCATATATTATTATATGGTATAAGGTATAAATAAGTACAGAATGCTACAGTATAGTACAGTACATACAAAACCTTGGTCATGGGGTAACAACACAACCACGTTCACCACGATAGGCTGAGACGTGATCCGTACGAGTATACGAGTACTATTGTATATTGTGTTGTATTATTATGTCTGCGTGGAATACCCGGGTAGCTACTACGACTATAAGCTATATGGTGCCTACTTATATATACCTCGGGGAGATCAGGAAGGGGGAGCGAAGCTACTGTACTCCATGCTATCTATCTATCGTACCGTACCTTATATTCACCACCTGCCCAAACACAAACAAACACTTAAACCTATCCAACTTCATCAAAAACCTCATTATCCTCTTTCCAAAGCTATCATATATATACACATACTTACGCCATCGTTATTTATCCCCCTCTGCGAACCTATTATTACTGTTTATCCTTACCCAGCCGTTGTTACTCATACCTCATTTCCCTACACCCCCACCACACAGCCACACGCCACATCCAACCCGCATCTCTTTTATCACGACAGCGCCTCTCAGAATAACAAAGAGACCCTTCCTTCCTTTGACCTGACTCACGCCGGAAATTCACTGCAGTAAGCTTTCATTTCCCACATCCGTTACATCTGTCTCACACCAATCTGACAGCGTTCCTTTGTCATCTAGAACCAGAACCGAAGACGAGGCATACTCGCAACCCTTTGACGCCGTGTGACTCAACTTAAGACCACAGACCATCCATCCATCACTCACTCACTGTCAACCACAACCACTACTCCTACCTGTGGAAAGCTTTATAAGTTACTTCGCATCTCGAACATTCGACTGATTTCCAGAACCGATACAGCGACAAACGATAATCTTCTCTTCTTCGACTTCGGTTTTCGAGTTTGATATTCTTTAATAAGCACTTTCGTCTGCCTGCTCTCACAGCACCATATATAACTACATCCACCCACCAAACCACACAACCAACATACCCCCCCAAAAAACTCAGAAACCACTCAAAAAAATGGCTTCCATCCCCACAAACCTGACCCCCGCAACCCTGCACTCCGACCTCCGCGCCCCCTCCATCGGCTCCCTGCGCGCCCACGCACAAGCCGAGAAATGGAAGCACACCACCACCACCCTCCCCGCGCACTGGACCGCCACCGCCCCCATCTCGACCCCCATCCCGCGCCCGCAGAAGCAAGCCCGCCTAACACGCGCCGCCATCCCCTCCCCGCGCGGCACAGCCCTCTCGCACGCCTGGGACGAATGTCGGGACCGCAGTTCGGCCCGCGGCGATGGGGAGACGGAGGCGCTAGATGATGGCGTGGGGATGCCGCCTGGGGTGCCGGTGGGCGATGAGGCGATCTTTTATACGTTTGATAGCGAGGCTAGTCCGGCGAGCTCGGTGGGGTTGGATGGGTTGGTTGATAGGGCTGAGAGGCATTTTAGGGAGAGGGAGACGGAGAGGATTGTGCGGGCGGAGTATGAGGTTCTTGATGGGGAGGGGGAGAGGGTGAGGAGACGGAGGGGGAAGGGGAGTGTGGTTGGGGAGGAGGAAGAGAGGGTTGTTGAGGGGGAGGTTGGGGGGGCTTGGGAGGCTATTTGATGGGGATGAGATCCCTCATCTTTCCAGCTTCACTTCACTTCTTGTCTCTCATTTACCTACACCACCTTTTACACCTCACCTTTACTTCACCTCTTCCAACTTTCAGCAACAACCTTCAACAACTTCTTTCACAGCGTTTCACAAAGCTCACTCATCGACGATCACGGGTCGAGAAGGACAGCTTTACTTTACCCTTACTTCACACCTTTACGCACTTTCGCACCTGTACGACGATAACGACGATGGTATACATAGCATAGAATAAAGCCCTCGAGCTTACTCGTCCTCCGCCTCGCGGCTGGAATTTTGGGGGACGAGAAGGATGGCTCTGGCGTTTGTTTTTTTCGGGGGCGTGCTTCGAGCTTACTCGTCCATGGATAGAGGGACTGAGAATGATGGCTTGGGCGTTTTTTCAGTTTTAGTTTTTTGTGTTGAGGATTTGGAGGAGGGAGGAGAGATGAATGAGTTTGTTGTATGGGGGTTTGGTGTGAGGGGTGTTCATATACATAGTTACTCTTCTCTTCGTCCCTTTTACTCTGCTGTAGCGCGGGGGATGAGGGATGCGAGGGGGGAAGGAAGGAATACCACTATTACCACCCTCAGTATTTTTGTTTATTACATGTCTATCAACCATGTTGTGCGGATGCACCCGCCGCCAACAGACCACAATCCCAAGATTCCCCATGGTGTCTAAAAGAGAGAAATGCGAAGTAGGAGGAGAGAGAAGATCCCCGAACAAGCTTCCTGTCAGCACACTTATTTCGGACGTGTATGAAATCCCTCCCTGCGAAAAGACTTTGAGATGGGGGAAAATAACGCATATTCTCAACCCGAGATACGCGGCTCCGCTCGGCTTGCATGGGGTAGGTGTTTAGATGTGTGAAGTGTTGTGCAGTGATGCGTGCGTTGTGTTGTTGCGGTGATGAGGGGGGGGAAGGGTTGTTGTCGTTGATATGTCGTTGTCGTTGCTGATTTCTTGCTGATGTGTGGTTCTGCTGTTACTGCCGCACTGGATTACTGTCGTTTATGCACGTCGTGTTACGTATCCATCTGTTGTGGGTAGCAGGTCGTCAGGTCAGAACTGCTGCACTGGGTATATCGGCGAACAGTTCAGAAACAGTGCTACTTCCCTAGTAAATCCCAGGATTCCCTCAGAATCTCCAACACATAGAGCCAACCGACCTCCCAGTACCATCCTTCCCGTCATAGCTAAAATAAAATGAAGCTACAAAATATTGGTCTTATCGGGCTAAGAGGCAAAAGGCTCCATTCATATGGAAAGGCCGAGGACAGAAGTAAGGACATTAGAATTAGAATTAGCTAGTGTTAATTAAACGTTAACTACAGTAAAGAAATTAATTACGACACGGTATGATCCTCCTCGAAAGATAAAAGCCTTTGGAACTCTCATATGCACTTCCCACTTACACAGTCTCTGGTACACGTTGTTCGAAGCCGCAGTTGCTGCAGTACCTACTCCCTACCCTGCCCAGAGTTCCGCACTGGGTGCAGCCAACCTCTTGCGGCTGGACGTATGTTGTCTGCCCGACTGCACCTCCTTGATTCTGAGTAACGTCTCCTGTGCGATTGACAGTCTGCCCAGCAGGCGCTACGCCACTAGCAACATGGCGCTCCTCTTTTCTCTCAACATGTGTGGAATCGTCGTGCCTTCCACTGCGGAGGCGGCTTAGAACGAAAATTCCCTTTTGGGATTATTAGTATTTTTGTGAGAAAATAGGTAAAAGATGGGAATCCCGAAATAGGATAGCTTACTAGTATGAAACTAAAGAGCCAGAAGAATGCCCCGATAAAAGACCATGCGACGCCTGCTCTCCAGCTGCTACATCCGGGATGTCCAACCTGTTCTGATGTAGGTACTAGAAACCATCTTCCCCAAGCCCAGCCCCAGCTGGACCTAAACCAAGTTGAATTGCACCCATGGGTTCCAACGAGCTATTAAAATGTTAGTCTAGTGAAATAAAACAATATTCAGTATTGGGGTAAGAAGCTTCCTCACATTGACAAGAAGTCCAAAGGCAACTATCCACATGACAAACATTGCGAAGTCCAGGGGGAAGGCATAGAACGAGTAGGTTAGAGGTGGAATGAGGACCAGGGCGAAGAAAATGGAGATGCCTGCGATTGAGACCGCATACACAACTCGGTTGTTTCTGCCAACACCTGCTTCGTGGATGTTATGGAGATAATGGCCCATGGTGCCCGCGACAACAGAGGCAGAGACGAGCTGCATGAACCGAAAGATCACGGAAGTAACTTGTGACCCTGTACCCAGAGACTCAGAACCCAGAGAACGCATGGTTAATAATTTGAATTTATCTCTTTGAATGGTGGAGTTTCAAAATTTAAAAGTTGAAGTGATATTATTACGAGCTGGTAGTTGACGCTTGAGGCCGTCGAATAGGTCATTCTATCAAGTTATATACATGGGGCTCGTCATGCAAAGGTGCCAGTAGGTATGTTCGTTCGGGTGTGAGCCAGCATCTCCGTATTCTCCAGTAATTAATTGGTCAGACCCAAGGATCCTCTATCATAAGCAAAAATGGCCAGGACTAGACTATAATCGACCCTGCGATTTGAGCTCCAGATGTCTCGAGTGTCGTAGGTGGCTGGTCGTGCCACCGATGCGGCATCACGAGAAGTCGACTATGGTGTAACAGAAAGTGTTCGCGCCTCCAACAGTTCAGAGAGATTAACTGATGAAGGAATGTCACACGATACCGTGCCGATGACGTAACTGTAAATTCGGTCTGACAGGTCAACCCTTTTATATTGAAGGTCCAATTATAACCACGGTTGAATTAAATGACGTGTGAGAATTCTTTGGGGCGGCAAGAACCACCATTTGTAAGCATAGTTGATAATTAACTAATTCTCATAGCTAGACACTTCAAAGTTTAGGTGCAAGTTATCACATTACGCAATGGGTTACCATATGCTACCAACATATCTATATAAGAAATGTCATAATTTGCTCTACGCAATCCAGGTATGAATCCTTACTCCCTCTCGTTTGGGTAAATCGGCAACCAAGACAACCCTGCACTGAATCCCTAAGATTCCCACCATAACCTACCAAATAAGAATCTCAAGCTTAAAACACACCGGCTACATCGGATCCAAAATGCTTGGGCGTCGCAGAAGACCAATGATGGCTGGCTCGCTCTTAGGCACAGCAGCAATTATAGGGGCATCGCGATCATCAGCTAGACACGAGGTGGCACGCCAAGAACAGTATTATGAGAACAAACAGATGGCGAGCGAGCTGCGAAGGCGCGACGAAGAGGAGAGGGAGAGACGTACGCAAGCCGCTATCGATGAAGCTATCGCAAAGGAAAGGCAGCGCGTTGAGCAGGTTCAAGGAGGAGAAAGTGCGACAGCGGCAACCGGAGGTGTTGAGTCTCCGCCGGTATATAGTAGTGGTAAGGGAGATGTTAAGGCTGAGAGGTATTGCGGAAGTTGTGGAGGTGGTTGCAAGGCTAGCGATAAGTTTTGCACTAGTTGTGGATGTAAATTAGAGGAAGCGTAGCTAGTGAAAAGTAAGAAGTATAAAGCTGTCATCTGCGGAAAAGATGTAGGTTGGCAATTTTATCCTTGCTACAAGCTTTTGCCTCGGACATACGAGCAATCATACTAGACCAGGAGAGCCAAAATGGGCACCTCATGATCACCTCAAGATCTGGAACAGGAAATCTTTAGCGGCGGCGAGGCCAAAGAGAGGCCAAAGAGTGCGAGGAGGACAGCGGGCGCGGAGATGTTAGAATGAAGCAGTAGTGGGAACTGAGGACAGGATGATCGGATAACGTGGCACCTGACACGAAAATGTTACTTCACCTCACTCACTACTCATCCCAAGCTCACCCAGCTCGCCCTCCGGGTATCCAAGCTCGGTTCGTGTACGAACCATGGCGCGCTTGATGAATCCGGGATGTAGTTCGGGATATGCGGATGGGGGGAGGGCTTGTTTTTTAGTGTGCGTTTGATTGGGGCTATGTTTTACTTGTTTCCATGCATTGAGTTGTGTGGCTTGGTGAAGTTCCCTCATTACAAACTATCATGCCGAAGCCCGAAAAAGAGCTTACATTACGCTTTTCTATGATTACCTTACTTTCTACTTTCTATAATGAACAGTGCAAAATATACAAGCACGCAAACCGCAAACCCGCTGGTATAAACCCCGCTCTATTTTATCATTGCACGCTTTGACGCCATGCCCAAACTCCTTGACCCTATCATACCAACCATATACTCGACACACTCCCGCTTTCCTTTTCAAACTTTAGTGTCTTCCGAATCCTCCCGCTCGAGACTAAGATTCTTCACGCCCGTGATTATCTCTGCCCCTCTATCGCGGATTATGCCCTCGACATGAGGGGAGGGGATTTGTAAGTCTTTTGCTGCGGGTGTTGTCTCGTCGCCAGAATACTCGTCTCCTTCGTTTGGCTCGAGAATACTGGCAGTCATCTGGTCGTCGCTTTCTGCGATGGAGTCGGAAAGAATGCTCTCCTCTAGTCCGTTGTCACCGTCGTTATCATTTTCATCCTCGCCATCATCGCCATCCTTTTCATCGCTCTCAGAATCACTGAAATCATCGATATCAAGTACCGGCTCGCGCCAGTACTGGAAGTCTGTATACTCCTCCCCTCCGCCTTTTACGAGGGTATCAACAGGAGGGAAGTAGTGGTCCACAACTTCGCCCATATTGACATAACTATATCTCAGCTTGTTCAAGCTCAAAAGATCCAACGAAACCTCTGCATAGCTGTTGATTGTAAAGATGCGATAACTAGGGATGCTGACAGAGCGGTATGACAAGGCATCTGTAAATCTGTTGCCGAATCCGGCATAAAATGGTGTACGACCCTGCCCAAAGAGATTCTGGATATCGCGTAGACAAGCCATCTTGAAGACTTCTGGCTTACGGATATAAAGCTCTCGCCTCAAAGCCGCAATTGTCCGATCAGGACTTAGGATCATGGGACCTTTTGGCAGGCGATAACTTTCTTGAAGGACTCCATTGAGATATGCCCTCGTGGTATCTGCCTGTCCTACTCCGCGGGACGTCAGGTACATTATATTGTACCCATTGTTGACAATATCGGTGTACAGCTTCGCTACTCCAATATGAGTCCAGTCGTGACCAATTATGTTCAACACCTGGCCTAATGCATCGGACTTTGTGATTGTGCCGTCGATATCAGAGATCACAATTGGCACGTCATATCGCCAAAGATATATATTAGCCTGGCATGTTGCCCTATTCACCGTGAAGGCCATGGAATTTCGTCCAGGCTTGAGTTTGATGGCTTTCAACTGGTCACTGGTCAATCGAAGTGTCTTGGCATAGTTGCGATTTGGATCTCCTGCACTCTCCGGCGGTGTCTTTGGAGGTGTTTGCAACCCAAATACGGTACCACTATCGGAAGCCGATCGATGATGGGTAGTGACTATTGGTTTCGGGATATCACTCTCAGCTGCGCTGTGGTAACCAGGGTCCGAGGCAGCATCATCAATGCCAACAAGAGCTGCTCGTTGACTAGAAGCTTCCTTTGCTTCCTCGCTGCTGTAGATCCAGAGGTTTCCATTCTCATCAGCGCCGATCAAGGCACCAATATCGTAGTTACCTTCCAATTCTTCTGACAATACTTTCCTTGCAATGACTTCAGCGCGTAGAGCATCATCTTCACTACTCTTGTATCCGGTCATGTCCAGCATCAAATCGCCAGTATCTGTGATTTGCGACGGTATATTAGCGACTGAGAGCCTGTGTGACAAAGCCACTGCACGCTCGATAGCTTCTCGCGTAGGCAATGGTGGAGGGCTGTGGGACCTTTGGCTGTAGTTATCGGAATGTGGATCAACAAGGGGAACAGTTGGGGTCAAAGATCGTATCTGCCGCTCTCTTTCCGTGCTATCGCTGATATGTGTTCGTCCGGAAGCCAGGTTATTGGGTTCTACCCAAAGTCCAGCATCGCTCATACTCCCAGATCTTGCCTTCCCAGTGCTTGTGTCCAGATCCAAAAACTCTGGCTCAGACAGAGCTGAAACACTCGAAGCAGAAGCTTGTAGTGAGGGACTAGAAGCCGGAGAGACCAGAGGCGATGTCTGCATAGCCTCGGGGATATTGTCGCTGGTCTCAAAGACGAAGAAAGCTTCTCCTCCCTCTGCCAACTTCATTGAATAGTCCTGCTTAACATCATTAACCCTAAACTCCACCTTCTTCTCGTATGGCTGTAACAGAGAGAACTTTCCAAACCGCACATGGAACGGAGAGCATGCTAGGGAACCATCCTCGTGCTCGATGACGATGACGTCTATGGTGCCACTCAATGTAGAAGGGTTGATACTATTCCATGTCTTGAACACAGACCCCGAAATCCCTCGTATGTAATTCATTATACCAGTGTTGGCACGTTGTACGCGTAAGTCAGCGACTGGGGAGGAGTTTGAGGTTAGTACGGAATGGATGGTATGGTATGACGCAAATCTTGCGCAGAGTTTCCAAGTCGTCGTTCATTTGATGGGGAACACAACTTCGCTATGGAACGATCAGGAGCAGGCGTAGGATCGGGATTTAAGCTTCGCGGGATTGGCGTTGCATGTGCGTCTATGGGTGAGCAGGGTGAGTTGGTAAGCAAGATAAGCAGTGTTTCTGGGAAACGCCCAGACCTAGGGCATATTGCGTACCATCCCTCCCGAATCTCCACTAACACATAGGCCGGCCCGAACCGACTGGTAACCTCCCTTATCTAATTCTAGGTTTCAACAAACGGCCTATTTTGTAAAAATTAAATAGCTTCCTTCTGCTGGATTCGTCCACTTCAACGATATAGCTACCAATCCAGAGCACCGCTGTGCACACTATCCGTCTGTACATTTCCAAAATGCAGACATCCCCACAAGTCCCTGCTTTTCCATCCGAACAGTAACAGCTCAACTTCAATACTACCTTCACCTACATTTTATCATCTTCCACAATCCTCCCAGATCCCGAAATCAACCTTGATATAGTCGTCTAAAATATCTGTGCTGACCTTCATCATTTCAAACCCAATAAATGGGGCTGAGTAATATATTTAGGCTGCGCAATGGGGGGCCAGTAGTCCCAAACCGCTAGTTCGAAGATAGGACTCTTCATTACTTCCCAAAAGCCGAATTTTCACAAAGTCTCACTAACAGTCAAATAGACATTAGGAACTTGGGTCCCAAGTTTCAATGTATCAATTGCATACATCTTTAATAGGACACAGCCCACTCAATTCCCACTTGGAGGTAAGAAATTAAGGTCCTCGCCTAAGTCTTCGCCCAGCTTCTTTCCCCCAATCTCAAGCTCTTTGCAATCCTGCAAGACAAACATCATCCTCGCCCATTCGGTTTTCGAGGTGTTAACCCACTGATGTTGCGTCGCGCGCTGGACCGCAACATCGCCTCTCTTCATGTGTTCAACATCGCCAGAATCGAGCACCATATCAATGCTTCCCTCCATCACGATTCCGTAGTCTAAACTCTGTGTTCTGTGCATTCCGCAGCGGTATCCGGGCGCAAAGTCTACGCAGCGAATGATTGTTCCGCCAGGATTTACAAGCCCGACACCCTGCTTCATCAGTGCCTCGTTGGCGGTGATATCTGCGTCTTTGTTGAGGTCGGGTGGGAATGAGGATGTTGAGTACACGACGCTAAAGGCCATGCGGTCTTTATCAAGGGGTTGCCATGGAAAGTCCTTTGACGAATGGACAATAGCTTTGCCCTCGTCATTATGGGAGGTAATCAGGCGTTTGAGCTGCGGGAGGTCTGACAACTGGCCATTTTGAGAACTCGCCATTTCGCCCAAAGATTTCTGATTGCTGATACGAAGCTAATTAACGCAGATAGGGATATGAATGATAACAATCGAGCATATTCTCGTCCCTGAGAGGACATGAGCTTCTTAATCTACTCAACTTTACCCCGCTGTACAAAACCTAAGCTAGCCTATCCGGATTTAATTATCACAGCGACAAGCCGCCATGTAAGCAGACGTGTCTAATCTGCTCTTGGCTTCCGGTCACGGGATCGCTTCCGACGACACTTCGCGTCCGCAACACCAGGAACATAGACACGCATGTCGTGGGACTATGAGGAAACTTCAAGTTGCAAGATCCATTTGCCCGAGAGGTCCCTTGGCGGAATATGGCTCCGAGACCATCTAGGTCTGAACGGCACGATCATGTGAACGGAAACTGTATCGAGTATGGTGTTTTGTTGAAAGGTTTCCTCTCATTTTCGTACCATCATCCTTCTCAGATTCAATCCTCATACGCAATTGTTAATTCAGTATGGTGATTTCAGCGACGACAAACGGGGTCCATGGTGGTGGCAGTATCGAGACTAACGGTATAGATCACCTCGCCAGTCCCAAAGGCTCTCCATTTACAATTGAAAATATTCCATATGGTATTATCTCCACCAAAGCGGACGCGAAACCCAGGGCTGCAACAGCATTCGAGGAATTTGCCGTAGATCTGGATGTGCTCCACAACCAAGGACTATTCAAAGAGATATCGGGCCTGCCATTAGGAACGTTTGCTGCAGTCTGTCTCTTACCATATCATGATTTAGGATGCACAACTAAACCTCTTAGGATAACCTCAACGATTTCGCAGCGCTCCCACGATCGGTTCGAATTCAAGTTAGACAGAGGTTGATCGAACTGTTATCCCGAGATGATTATCTCAATTTCCTAGAGGCTGCCCTTACTCCCCTCAAAAACGTTTCCAATCACTATCCAATGAAGACTATGAACTTTTCGGACTTCTACTGTTCTCTAGAGCACACTAGAAATGTTATTACACCCCAGTCAACTTATCAACTGCGATGCTAATCTCATCTCAGTGCACAGAAATCTTTAACCTGAAGTCCATTAATCCCAACTGGTTCATCGCTCCCAGTGTTTACAATGGCCGCACGTCGAGTCTAGTCATCTCTGGGACACCAATTACACGGCCATACGGCGTAATCCAACCGCCTTCTGCCAGCGCCTACTTCGGCCCAACCCAGGCTCTCGACTTTGAGCTAGAGATGGGCGTCTTCTTATCCAAACCTGTTGCACGAGGTCTGCGCGTGAATATCAACGATGCGGCTGACCACATTTTTGGTTTTGTTATGTTGAACGATTGGTCATCGCGAGATATCCAAGTCTTTGAAATGGCTCCGTTGGGGCCGTTCCATTCTAAGGGTTCGGGCACGTCTACCAGCCCTTGGATTGTTACGCCAGAGGCTCTGGAGGTTGTTATGGGCCCGAGAGAGTCTGTACAGGAGCCTAGGCCGTTGCCGCACCTAGATTGGAAGGACGATGAGAGGGCAACTTTTGATATTGAGGTTTCTGTCAAGATTATTCGTATGCGGAGCTTTGCAAATGCGTCTACCGGAACTGTACTTACTTATTTTTAGGTAACGGAATGTCCTTCATGATCGGTCAGAGTAACCTCAATGGTCTGCACTGGACGCCCTTCCAGCAGCTGACACACCTTGCGAGCGCCGGTGAGGGTTTGGCGACGGGCGATATATTTGGGACGGGCACTATTTCCAGCGATGTAGGTGAATCATTTTCTGTGCATCTTAGTGCAGGATTCTAACAAAGTGTGTAATAGAGAGCTAACGAGAACGGCGAAAAGACTGGCCTCGGATGTATCTTCGAAAGGAAACTGGCCAGAAATACCCTGTCACCACTCACAGACTTGGCACAGACATTTCTCAAGGATGGTGATGAGGTGGTTATGGAGGGCTGGTGCAAGAGCAAAACCAGTGGGAAGTTCTTTGGGTTTGGACAGTGTAGAGGTGTTGTGCTTCCGCCGCTCGAAATGGATTCTTGATTGACCCTGTCCCTTTACTCTGTCAAATACAATTCCGATGACAGGCACCAAACATGTTTTAAGCGCGTGACTCCATTGATGTTAATTACTCTTCCCGGGCATATGACAAAGTGAGGAGTTCACATATTCGACAATATGCGCGATCGTGTGAAGGAGGACGTGTTGATTGTATTATCTATCACTTGCGCACTTATATCTTTCGATCTCTGATTATCTTTCTATCCCCCAATTTTTTTCACTGCTGTCTATTGTCCGGTGGATGCCCATCCTATGATTAACAAATTCCAGACAAAGTTTCTAGAACAGGAGATAAACTTAAGTTAGAACCTAGATGATACGCAGCTCTGCTGCGACCTACATTGCGGCCAACCTGCGCTGCGAGAACTACTACGGTTTTGACGTCTGTCTCCGGAGCACTCTCTGGATATTACTTTGCAGCACTCGCGGTACTTGCTAGAATGTGGCTGTGTCATTCGAGTCATTTCTCATAATTTGGGTGGCATCTCAATCACTTCGCATAATCTGGGTGGTACTTCGGTCATTTACCACAATAAATATCCATATCAGCACTGTTGATACCCCTTGCCTAGTAAACCAGTCTACATAAAGTACCTAAAAGCCGGATGCTTCGACGAAAGCTCTAACTCCTGTTCCCGAGTCAAGCCCACAAGGCGATAATCCCGCTTCCCTAAATCCCTCTGCTTATTCTCCCACTTAGTGTAGAAATACAACACCACGGCACACGCCCACGACCCACAAAGGAACGATAGCATAACCGCATGTCCATTTCGGTACTGCGGTGCATCAGCTGGGAGATAGATCCACGGCGCGATGATCCCACCGAGACTACCCATCGTAAACACGATTCCCGAGGCGCTAGCGCGAACAGTGGGGGTAGCGGAGTTATTCACTGCCTGTCAGGGTATCAGCATTGAATTCATTAAACAATCGCTAGTAGCTGATGGGAATTGGAAAGACGTACCCAGGCTAGCCAAAGAGGAAGGAAATCGTAGATGCCGCTGGCGCCGAGGTACAGGGCGCCGTATTTGGCAGAGGGCATACTGGCGGGGAGAAATTCGAGCATGAAGAAGCCGACAATGCCGATGGGGACGGAGCACATGATTAGGATGGCGCGCTTTTTGTAGCGGTCGGATAGCCAGCCGACGAGGATGGAGGTTATGCATGCTGCAACCTGATAGGTAGTTAGGAAGAGTGGGAGGGAGAGGGAGTGGTTGGGCTGTTGACGTACATAGGGTCCCACGGAGAGGAGTTGGGCGTTGGTGCTTGTGTAGCCCATTGCTGCGATGATAGAGGGGGAGAAGACGGAGAAGGATTGTGCGCAGGTGCTAAAAAGAATGTTAGCGAGGAACGCCGGGGTAGAGCTTGGGGATACTGACTTTCCGAAGAAGAAGCCGAGACCGCAGCCAAGTGTGTGAGGACTTAATAGTGCTTGGAGTATATGCTTGAACTTCGTCTGGCCCTGTTCAGTGACCCCGGCAGAGTCAAGACGCAGCCTGTCCGCAGCGACAACTTTCTCTTCAGCGGAAAGAAACTTCGCGTTAACGGGGCCAGCTGGAATAAGGAAGAATGAGATGACACCGATGATTATAGAGATAAAGCCCTAAACCTGTTAGTTTATTCCCGTTAAATAGTAAAAGGATTTACTTCAAAAAAGAAGATGTTTCGCCAGGTGTTAATCATGCCCCATGAAGGGATCTTGCTAAATCCAATAGCAAGGAGTCCTCCGAATGCCCCACTTGCTGATGCAGCGGAGATATAGATGCTGGTCCTGAATCCCAATTCATGGCGACGGTAGCTGCGACATGTTAGCATGCTCTATTATCAAGTAGCGGTGGGAAGCTTACAACTGCGAAATCATGAACACTAAACCAGGCGAGATACCGCCCTCCAAGCAGCCAAGAATAAACCTCACAGCATATAATCCATTGTAAGATTGAACCAGCGAGGTAAGCATCGTCACGATTCCAAATGAAAAGACCAAGAACGGGATCCAGATGTGAGCACCGATCATCTTACAGACAATGTTTGCAGGTAGTTCAACGACGCAGTACGAGACAAAGAGACACATCAGAGCAATGTTATATCTCAGTCCAACAGCGAGTCCGAGGTCGTCGGAAAGACCAAGAAGCCGAGCATTTCCAATGTTTACTCTGTCGATAAACGAGAACAGGTTGATGAGTACGGAGATCGATAATATACGATAGTCAAACTTTCTCGCAATTCGTCGAGACAGAGCAGCATCGAAGCTCACAAACTCATTGGTAGCCTCTAGAACACCACTACTAGGTCCCGTGACAGGCTTCTGTTCTTCGACTTCGACTTCGAATTCTTCCATCTTTTCAGTGCCTATGCCTGTCGCCATTTGAGTTGATAAGTTGAGAAAGAAACTGTTAAGCTGGCTGCTGCGGTGTGCCGATCAACTTAACATGTCTTTGGGTTCCACAACTCTGGATATAAATATATACCATGGGCCAAGTCCGGGGTAGTCCGGGGTAGCACAGGGGCCAAGATGGGGTGTGTCTAGCGGTCCCAACCCGGACACCGAGACATTGACCAGAAATGTACCCGATCACATGACCGGCTCCGAACATGTTACATGCTCGACATTTCTACTATCCCCCCTGAATTATTGTCACAACCCGCTATTTTGAAGATCGTAGAACCCCACCTACAGTGACCAATTTGGGTGTAAAGGCGTAAATAAGATGAGATCACTGGCCGTGGCTCTTTGACAAAACGGTGGATCATAACAATAATTCAGGGGGGAATAGAACTCCAATACGGTAACCGGGATTGACATTGGGTGGGTTTGGCAGTCAATTTGGGTATCTTGGAGTAAGTACACAGTTTCTCCGTAGTACCTGTAGATGCAGCCGTGCCTTTGCACATTAATCGAGGTGGTGTGTAGTCCTTACGAATGCGAGAAACAATCCTAGAAATTGTTCTTTAGGATGCTTTGATGCAATGTGAATATTCGACATACCTCAAATCCCCAGTCCTGCGTGACCGAGCCGAAGTCGACCCATGGCAAGTAGTCCCAAACCGGATCTTGAGGTAGTTCGAGCGTTTCGTGACGTTCAATCGTCTTGTTTACCAAGGAGGGATCGCCACTCGCAAGCCCAAGCTCTCTGACTGTTTCCTCTTCGAATAATTCCGGGGTCACGGGTGACTCAGTCGTCACCGAAACAGTAGTTGACAAATGATAAGATGGAGCTGATTGTCGACATTTGATTGTTAACTTAGCATCTGCGTAGAGTGGATGCAAGGTAGCCAGAGAACCTGCAGCTGTGTACGAGATTTGGCTTAAGATTTCCAAGCCACTAAACAAAGATGATGCCATGACCTCAGCAGTATGTGATGGTAACATCATGGAATGGAGCAGACTTAGTATTGAATGCGCTGCTCGTGATAAGCCATTGCTGATGTGCTCTGGATATGGATCTCGGAGAAGAATGCTAGTTGAAGAATCATTAGCGTATACATCCGTTTGTAATGTGAGGTTGATCAAGTTGACAATAGCTCGAACCGACGACATTCGAGCGCCTACTATGTCAAATTGGGTGTCTACGTGCGAGAGCTCCTGTTGAACATCGAGAGTGTCAACTAATATGAGGACCCCCATATGAAAATGGAAACTCAACAGGACTAAAATATAAGTCAGAAGAATTACAATCCAAATAGTTTGGCACTTACAATAACTAATCCGCGATTTTTCGGTAAGAAGAAGATAATCGCGGGCGCAGTGGCCTAGTAATGAGCCAAATACATCTTCGAATTGGTTCATCGCTCCGATTACATTCACCATTGCTTGATCAAGTGATAAGTCGGTGGTTTGATGGACAAAGCAATCTTGGACGCGTGAAATGGCTTTCCAGAAGAGTGTTTTGCAGGCCGACCCATACTGAATGATCGTCAGCACTGTGTCATCTGTCAAGACAGCTCTAGACGTGTGCATGGACCGGTAGATAATGTCGAAACTCTCTATTTTCTTTCTGACAAGATCCCATACTTTGTTTTCTCCATTGAGTCCAGGTAGTAAAACGGACGGCTGGCATCTTGTCAAGCACCGTGAAGTGTCGCAAACAATGCCGAACCAATATGCTGTATCTGCTAAGTGGCTGTATTCTTCCTGGGACTTTAATGCAGCTGTTTCAGCGACGTTTCCATGGCCGTCTACAACAGTTGGTGCTGATTCAGATAATATTCGATGTGTGGTGATTCGGGCTTCTGCTCTTAGTTTGATATAGTGTCGAAGAGAATTTTCCAAACACAGGTCACTAACCGGCCGGTCTTTATTCCCCAACGAAGTTGGTGTGATACCGAAGAGATACAAAGCTAGTATTGATCGGTAACTTGGACGTGTCAAAATAGGAAGGACATCGTTGTGGGCCCTTTTCCAGAGGCTCTCAACAAAGCACTCTTTCATCACGATCGAATCTCGAGTCGTTGTCTCGCCTGGCTTGCGAAAGTGGTCAATTGGCAGCCACCGTGCTGCGAAAGCATGTACAGCGCTCATCAGAGCTTGATTGATCAATGCATCTTCCTCTACTTGGCCTTGATCGTCCAATGCAATTTCTCTGATTCCAAGCTTTCGTGCTGTCTCTGGAGGGAGTGGGTTTCTTGAAGAGTTGTCAAGAGTCACCATCAGCCTCGAGACAAGTGTTTTGGGTGCCTAGTTCTGTCAGAGGTAGGTTTCGAGGACAGTATGGGACCTTACGGTGGTAAGCCGTTTGAATGGGTTGCAATCATTTCCAATCCATAAGCCGAGTTGCGGTTCGAACAGACTGGTGAAGATGTCCCATAGCACATGATGCAGGGTCAATGCCTGGTGTCGGCGGCTATTAATATCCTCATTGCTAGAGAACGAATAATTCTTAGAATAAGGTGCTGATTCTTGCCAAACTTGTTCTTCTGAAATCACAGAAATCTCACGTGGGGTATTCGCTATTAGTCTTTCAAAGGGTGGGATATCCGATGCATTCCGCGCTCGCACATAACCTGTTCGTTGACCATTCCTGCCTTGCTCAATCCACTGAACGTCGTTAAATCATCAAACACAAATTGCAAGATGATGCTTAATCTTACCTCGAAGCTGCAGGTTTTGGATCGGCGAATGCAATTGCTGCAGCTGCCACCCCGCCTGATGGCCGCGTCGCAGCCAAGCCTCGACTTCCTGCAATGATCGCAGCTTGTATACTGTTTTCGAGAAGACGCAGGCATAGTTGTCATGAAGACATTTTAGTTAGGCATGCATTTGGGATATTGATCTCATGGAGTGTCCCCGGATATCACAACAGTATGTGTTTAAGCACTGTATGTCCCATGTATGTCCTGTTAAGGATGTGGCTAACTGTAGAACTCTCGTCCCGTGACTCGGAGAATTCGTACTTGGTATTGGGGATAATTCGTGTGGTACTGTGGGCCACAGCCAAATTTGTATGGGCGTTACGGTCACCACCAATGAATAATCCCTTGCCAGTACGGAAGCCGGCTTCACCACACAATAATATGTATACAGTCTTTTCCCAGGCTATAATGCTCGAGTCTACCTGTTATCATTGCTCACAGTCAGAGGAAGTAAGTGAGATTGCTCAACAAACATTCATGTTCCACAAAATGTCTTCACAAGTGGAATCGGAAATTCAGCAGCTTACGCAACCAGTGAAGTTGGTAGAAAAGCAGGCGGAGCAAGCAAGCGTCCATATAAGACGTAACTCCTTTATTCCCTTCAGTCCTACAGTTGTTGAAGCTCTAGAGCAATGTGATATTGAAATAGTCCGGAGGCGGCTTGATGAAGTACTGAAGCAAGGGCATCCGGAATCTGGATGGGGTGCTTTGCACACGGTGTGCCACTCCAACAGCTCGCCAAAGCTTAAAATCGAGATCATAAAGCTCCTCCTAGAGAACGGTGCAGAAGTGAACGAGGCGATGGGGAATGAATTCTGGACTCCGTTGCATGCAGCCAGCGTGGAAGGGGATGCAGCAGTAGTGAGATTTTTACTTGAAAATGGGGCACGTGCTGATGCTGAGGATGGCCGTGGGGAGACCCCATTAACGATAGCTATTAGTTTAGGATACGTGGCCGTAGTCGACCTTCTGTTGGTACAGTGCGGATTTAACCTTGGGACTCCGGGTGGGGGATATAAAACGACTCTACTCCATTGCGCTGCTGGAACGAACCATGCCGCTGTAATTCAGCTGTTATTGGCAAGAGGAGGCCTAAAATACTTGGAAGCAAGGAACGACTGGGGAGAAACGCCTCTACTTTGTTGTTTATCCCTTGATGCCGCAGAATCCATCTACAGCGATTACGACTTTAAAGCGAAAGAAAGAGCAGTAGAAACGTTGGCATCCGCTGGTGCTGATATCTTTGCGAGAGATAATTATGGAAGAAGCTTCCTTCATGGAGCCGCCAGATATGGGTTCCATTCTCTCGTTCTGAAGTGTTTGGACAATGGAATGGATATTAATGATAACGGTAGAATATCACAAGCCCTGGACGGGTATGGAAACGAGTTCCACTGTACCCCACTCCATCTTGCCGTTTGGGGAGCACATTCAGAACTCGTGCAGCTTCTACTCGGCTTCGGCGCCAATCCCTCCTTGCCAGATCACGAAGGCAAGCACCCACTCCACTACTTATTGGAGGGATGGAACCAGGTAAAGAATGATCATGGTCGGGACCCTAGTCGGACATTTACTAACGCTGTATCCATCGCCGGGAGCCTCCTCGACAACGGAGCCATCATAGACGCCAAGGATAATAAACAATATACGCCCTTTCACCGCGCAGTGGAGGTTGACCCAACTTGCCTCCCCGTACTGGAATTCCTCCTCGTACGAGGAGCAGCCATCAACACATGTTCAGGCTGTCCAATCACAGGCACACCTCTCCATATCGCCGGTTCTGAGCCAGTATCTCTACGTTTTCTTCTTCAGCACGGTGCGGATGTGCATCTGCGAGATGTGCAAGGAGCATCGGCGCTGCATAGAGCGAGCCAGGAGGGCTGGAATGAATCGGTTAGCTTGCTGTTAGAGAGTGGTGCTGATGTGAATGCGCAAGATGTCGCGGGGAGAGTGCCGCTACATTATGCATCGAGGTTTTTGAAGAAGGATTGCTTAGATCTATTAAAGGGCTATGGAGCTGACGAGACGATGCGTGATTTGCGAGGGAGCTTGCCGAGAGACTATCTTGCTGTTGAAGAGAAGAAATTTGAGACAAGGAAAGCGCAGGATGCTCTGGGTCGAGGAAGAGGTGGTTTTGGAAGGGGAAGAGGATGAGTCATACTTCGGATGTTGCGAGCAACGACGCAGTTACAAAAGCTGTCCCGTCCCTTCAGCCTCGTATGGACCATAAATTCCAAATAGACTACTATCATCGTCGCAGCGCGTAAGAGCCCGGAGCGGTAAGACAAACTATTTAACATCTTGATCAGCCTAACCCGCCTTCCCGAAGTGAAAATTGCTCCATGGAAACTAGTCATTATCTACAATATACACGTTTAAAACAATTTTGGTGAGAATGCAAGGGCATTGGCGAGGGAAGCGGAGAGGTTGATAAGAGAGCTTGTGATGGCAAGGGTGTCTACTGCCTCATTAGGTGCACAGTTCGACGGCTTAACATGAGCGCTGCAGGCAGTAGTAATATTTAAGTGAAGAGATCGGCCTTGTAGATGGTGCATTCTACTATTATATCTAATCACTTAAAGTAAAGTAGATATTGGACTCTATATATCACCTCGGTATAATAAATATTTCTTGTATATTTCTTCCAACGGGGCAACGACTCCTTCATAAACAAGATGTCGAAATTTCTCAAAAGCCAGCCCTTTTTGTTTTGGCATAATGCTGAATTCACACTTCAAGCATCGTTGTACCACGTCACCATAAGATTTTCCGCCTTCCTGGTACACAGCGTCTAACTGCTTACATGCCGTCATGTAGTCTTCTATGAGCGTCGTCTCCCTAGTTCCATTCTCCTCGCCAGGACTAAACTGCCGCAGTTCCACGATAGTCTTACCCAGACACAGTTCAACAAGCATAATAGCAAGAACAACCAATACTTTGCTAGGCATAAGGTCATCAGCTAGTGAGGAACTTGTACGAGGAGGTTGCTGCGACTGGGATGAGCTCGCAGGTCCGTGGAACGATGTTGACACAAACGGCCCAATGAAAGGAGCCTCATCCACACTCTGTGAAGAGAGGAATTGGATGTCTTGTCCGCTCCATATACTATCAATCCATGGTGAATCATATAATTGCAATACCGTTGAAGCTAATGTGAGCGCGATCTTCAATCGATCCCTATTGGACAGCTTCTGATGTAGTCGAGGGTGGTTCGCTGACTTCGAGAGTAGCATATTGAGGCACAATGGCTTTGATGATTCTTGATATGCATCAGTTGTGATTAAAGCTACCTGGTCTTCAGTAGCATTGAGGAAATGGCCGAGAGTTTTCCCAGCGGGTGTGTTTGAGAGCGCGCTGCATAATGAGACGGTAGCCGGAGGTGGAGGGACTACGCAATATAAGCTTTTCTAAATATACCTTAAAATGAGGGTATTGATTAATACCTGCTAAGGGATCCAAAAACATAGTAGTAGAAGTACTCGAAATCATATTTGTTGTTGCTGAAAACCGAACTCGTGAAGTTTTAATTTCTCTTGTTGTAGCTTTCAGCGAGCTGCTTAACTTCACTCGTATTTCTGAAATCGGGGGCCTCGGGGTAGATAATGGGACACTAGAACTTATTTCGGTGCTAGAAATCTCTGGCTGGTTATCTACCTTTGATATAGATATGAAGGTGTGGTTCCAAAAACCAAGCTCCTGCCCGTAAGCCTCAGAACTTGCTATGGACATCTGACGGGACGGAAATGTCACGCTAAATGCTGGTGGTGAAGGGCTTGCTTCGGACGGATGTTGCAGACGGAGGTATGCCGTGTGAGGAGCATTGCAGTTGCACTTCCAACTGTTTCCAAGGATGCTATGTAATCCACAAGCCTGGTTCCTCACTAGGTCGAGATACTTCACGAACCCCTTTTCTCGCCCAGTAGAGTGGGGTGCTAGGATCTCATTATTATGGACAAAGCTTGCAAGGTCGTTGTTATATCGCTCGAAGCTACTGATCAACTGCTCCCTTTCTCCTTTGCGTAAGATTCGACGGATCCGCCGCCACTCCCATGCAAAGCGATCTTGAAGGCGTACGTTGGTGTTATTCGATTTCGGCTGCACGATATGTTAGCGTGTTATGAGATTGTGGTGAACATACAGAAATATATAATGGAAGCTTTGTATTCTAACCTTTCCATTCAAGTCGATATCAAGCTTGTCCATAAGTTTTACCATTATAGTGTTCATCTAAAATTCCTAGTTAGTGCAAAATATATGAAGAATAGAAAGCTTACGTACAGCTTTAACGACATCCATGAAAAGGCCAAACTTATCACCAAGCTTTCTACTTAACTTCTCTTCAATGTGCTTGGTTCCCCATAAAGGATCACGTCCCTCTGATCCTGGTTCAGGAAATAGGGCATGGACTTCGGCTAGAGATAATTCAGACAATAGTAGCCGTTTCAGCGTGTTACGATAAAGTTCTTGTTGAATATCAAGCTTTGTCTTTAACGACTTCAGAACCGAATGATAATAGCGGAAGTCGTCAATGACATCCACTCCCTCTTTATAGTGCTCCAACGCCGATATCGCTAAAGGGAGTGAGCCTAATAGTACGCCAACAATTTCAATCCCTGACATCGTGTTCTATTTGATGCTTCGTGGGGTATCGAGGGCTTGTAGAAGTGATAGTAGGTGTACTGACTGGCGGTATCGTAGTAAATAGTGGCAATTAACAAACAGGCTAGCTCTCCGCTCTTATTTCAGAGCGGAATCTCATACAGTAAAAGACGTTCTAACTCCATTAGGACAGATATACTCGACTACAGGTAGCTCGTGTATATTGCACCTGTTATTATAAAATTAGGCACTAGGATACTAGTCAGGCTGGTATATGCGTTCCAGCCCAACCGCAACCTCAAAACTCGCTGTTGGGCCGGAACACATACATGAGGAGATAAACGTGGTTTGGAGCTAAACTCTTCTTAGACATTATAAGAATACGAGGGCAGGTATACTCAAGTAGCGGGGTAGTTGAGGTAACGTACTCTAAACAACTTCCTTTTAACGTACGGATCTATCTTACCGCAGTCACGAAGAACGCAGATGAAATAGTTTATTTATACTGTTAGATTTGCCTTAAGTCAAAGCTGTCTCAATAACAATACCCTTTAATGTTAGTGGTAGGAGATCGGTTCGATGTCAGAGGTTGCATCTACCACTAGCGTTCTCGCGGACTCTTTCCAGCGTTGCTCCCGCTCCTTCAAGGATCTCTATGTCACGCTCTTTGCGTACGGTTCTATTTCCCTTTCTAGGTTTAATGATGAGTATGGACGCTTTGGGGTATGGGGCGGTGATTCGGGGGCTGATCGAATGGGGCGAGGGTCTTTGGACGACGTTCTTAGAAATGACTCAAAGACAGCATCAATTATTGCTGAATTGCTCGAAAATCTTAACTATGATTTGAATATCTGTAAGTACAACTCCCATAACCCTTTTACCCTTTGAGAGTCCCCTTAAGTACTTACATCAGTATAGGTATCTCTCTTGTCAAGGCATCTGCAGATCAAGACCAGATGAAATCTCACGATGAGCAGGCATGGCTTTCGGATGAGGAATCTTCAGTCAGTTCTCAATCGGATACTAGTGATTTCAAAGCAGGTAGTAGAGTTCCAAGCAAAACACAGCGTATTTTGCGTCTCTTGGCTATTATTGTCGATCACATCCAGTCACTATTTCAAGTCTCGGCACTGCTACGTCGTCCAACTATATCTAATAAATATCTGCGATCTGTATCTAAAAAGACAGCTACGGAGATGGAGTCTCCATTTTATAACTTGGATCTTGCTCATATCATTGAAAAACGGCGATTCTGGATCAATCAGCAAAAATGGGGCGTGCCTGTAGGAAAGAATGAGGTAGAAGGGAACTGTCTTATACAGAGGCTAGCAACAGCAAACGTGAAACGCCGAGAGCAACTTCACTATTGGCAAGCCCATCCAGCTCAGCGATCTGTAGTTAAACTGCCTTGCGAGCCAATCGACCTCGATACTATCATTACTACTCCAAACCCTAACCCAACTCAACAGCTTCCCGAGAAGGCTGGTCCGGAATCAGAGATATCCAAACCATCGCATAGTACAAAACGGAGTTTTTCAACTATTGTAAAGTCAGATCTGAATGATTCTGCAACTTTCTCAGGGCGGCCACAGACTGAGTATGTGCCCTCAACTAAGAGTGGGGAGTATATCTTAGGAGTTCCACCTGTCCTGGAGGTTATTGATGAATCACCGACTTTCAAATGCCCATATTGCTCTACTACCCTTGATGCCAAAGCGATGTTACAAAGAGATTTATGGAAGTAGGTCCTCTATATACATTTTTGCTTAGATTAATTTCTAAGTCTATAATATAGGAAGCACGTATTTCGAGATCTTCGGCCATGTCAGTACATTCACACAGGTTAATACAGAGATTAGCTAACTAGATATAAGATCTATGTACCTTCGAACAGTGTGAAAATCCAGAGAAGTTATACTTGACAAGACATGACTGGATATATCACGAAACGCAGATGCATCGTCGACAATGGATATGTGCCTCATGCTCACAACAGAAATTTTCCTCGAGGAGCGACATGAAAATACATTTCATGGAAAAACATGCGGGGCAATTTCCAGAATCTCAGATTATGACCATGGTCGACATTTCCGAGCGGCCGATGGACGATGATGAGGGTGCCGATTGTCCAATCTGTCTTGCGACGCTTTCCCTTTCCGCTCTTAGGATTCACCTCGCCACACATCTTGAGGAACTTGCACTGTTTGTCCTTCCATGTCATATGGAGGACCGGTCCCAACATGTAGGATCTGACAAGGCTGAAGGAACTACTGGGCGGCGTCTTGCAAGCAATGCTTCCGGTAGCGACGATGGACTGCCATCTCTCGATTTTGAGAAGAGCTCACTAGACACCTCCTTCTCGCAAGACCCTGAACTTTTCTCAACTCTGTTACAAAGCACAATAGATTCCGGAGATAAGGATATAGAGGCTTGGGTTTTAACTAATGGCCTAGCTGAGCAGCGAGATGACGGAGTGAAAGGTAACCAGGTAGGTCTCAAAAATATCAAGCCTGCGGCTTTTAGCGCTAGCCAAGCGGAGGACGTACCATACACAGGTGTTTTAAGAGGTAAGCTGCTTGTATTGTGCTCTATATATGCTATTCTAATATTAATTAGAGTTCCAAATCGCTAAGTCTAAAGATTTTAAGGAAGGACGTGTGCGTCTACTCCACTTCTAAACTAAATTAGCTGCTAATACTATCTAGGTATTTAAAGCCTTATGGATTGAGCCGGAAGGAAATAATTCTGGGAATAGCGGCCATTATAAAAGAGGGTATGCCTCGATCCGGCGGTTTGTTATTTGGAAAGCTTATGAAACGCATTCCATATGTCTGTAGGTCTCGTATCTATCCCTGCCCCTTACCTATATTAACTTTTAATAGCCCAATCCTAAACTATGGAAAACATGGTACAGCTAAGCCTGGTATTCATTCTGCACATCATAGTATAATCTTCACCGAGTCACAGTCGGCCAACCCCCCCCGTAGCATCGAGCACCCCCCTACAGAAATTGAAGGCGAGCAGCCACTGCCTAACGAACCTGTCTGTGTTGAGCTACGGAACCAAAGAGATCAACTTGACATAACATCAAGGCTTAACTACGCCAAAATGTACACAGTTGAACATAATATTAAAGTCTGCTTCATCGGGAGCATCCATGAGGCGTCACGAAAGCAATTTAAGAAGTCATTTCACAGGATCGAAAACGATGATAGTTTGTCGCCTACAATGGAGGAGGGGGAGGAGGAGGAGGGGGGTGTCCATTCAGATAACAGGAGATTCGAGTACTAGTACTTTCTTGCTTCTAGATGTGCTACGTCCGTCTATACAATTGTTAGCTCATAGCTCAAAAAGTCAGATGAGCGTACACCCGCAAAATGAGGCGCGCATGAGAGAGAACCGAAAACGGGCATGTAGGAAGCAGTATATTTCTGGGCATATAGTATAATTCGAGACATTCCCTATAGCCCCCCACCGTATTCGAAACATATCACTCCGTTCACTATGATGATTAATGGCCTAACAGAGACTCAGTCTCGCCATCCCCCCCTTTAACCTCCTCTCTACCTCTTCTCCGATATAATACTACTTATAGAAGCAGGTGGAACTACGTAATAGCTTAGTAAAAACCAGATAGCTATAGGTAATATACTAGTTCAAGAAACTATTATCCCTAAAAACAGGGCACTAGGTCTTAGCATAGACTACCTTCTACATCTATAATACTATAATAAGGGTAGATGTCTTATCGTGGTCGGAAGAAAAGTGCATTCGCAGGATCGCTCGTTATGTGTAAGGACACAGGGCACCAGCTCACGGCAATGGCATATGGGAGTGCTAAACGGTGTATTTGCGGGTGCTATCCTATAGGTCTACTACGAAGGATACAAAAAAGATAAAGGGGGAGCTTTGTCGCCCAGAATCGTGAAGTACCCGAAACGGGTCCGACTCGACTAACCCGCCTTAGTGCTTAGCATATGACCCGCAACCCATCCGTATCAACCCCGACTCCTATCTCTTAAATATCGAAGTAAGGAGGCATCCTTACATTATGTAACGTTCGCAATGGCGTAATGAGCACCATAGCGTAATGAGCACTAAACCCCCTACCTTGCAACTTCAAACTTGTAAACTACAACAATGGCAAGACGCAAGAGCGTCCGGGTTCAAGAGAACGAAGCTCGTATAGCTGAAGCTATAATAGCTTACCAGAATCGACAGTTTACAAGCTTAAAGGCTACTGCAGAACACTTTCAAGTCAATCGGATGACTTTGATGCGTCGTGTGTCGGGAGGCCATTCTCGAGTGCAAGCACGACAAAACCAACAACTTTTATCTATAGTTGAAGAGAGTACCTTGGTTAAGTGGATTTGCCAATTCTCATCGATAGGACGCCCTATTAGACACCAGCTAATAAAGGAATTGGCGGAAGAAATCAGGATTTAAAGAGTGCAATGCATTAACAATGCGTCATCTCAAATTGTACAATACCCACCAATTGGCAAAGAATGGATCCAACGCTTTATTCAACATTATATAGAGCTTGCTACAATTACTACTCGACAAATCGAGTCTGCAAGACATCAAGAAGCAACATTTGAAGCACTTGAGCATTGGTTTGCAGTATTGCAAACAAAGTCGCAAGAACAGAACTACACATTATATAACATCTATAATATAGATGAATCGGGTTTTGGGATTGGTACAAGCCAAACGAACCATATAGTAGTTGATGCTACTATGCGTACGCATTGGAAAGTTGTTCCTGGCCGTCAAGAGTGGGTATCAGTCATTGAGTGCATCTCTGCAGATAAACGCATCTTACCACCACTTGTGATTTTCAAAGCTACAACTATCGACAGCACTTGGTCTACAAATCCACATGTTTATGACTGGCAATTCTCAGCAAGTACAAAGGGTTAGACGTCAAATATTCATAGATTATAGTGGTTACAATAGGTTTTTGAGCCAGAAACCTATGAAATTGCAGATGGCAAACTACGACTTTTGATTGCAGATGGCCATAACAGTCATATTTCTGCAAACTTTATTGCTCATTGTACGCAATATAACATTGATCTTCTTATACTACCACCTCATTGTTCTCATATTCTTCAACCTCTTGATGTTGCAGTATTTGGGCCGTTGAAAACTACACTTGCAAATGAGACTGACCAACTTACAAGAGTTGGAGTAAGGCGCATTCAAAAGGTAGAATGGATTGAGATATACTATAAAGCAAGATTACGAGCAATATCGCAATACAATATTCAAAGTGCATAGTTAGGAGCAGGTATCTACCCATTTGATCCTCAAAAGGCATATAATTATTTACCATCTTTATACACTCGCTCTTCTATTACTTCAACAAATGTAACTATACCACCTCTACAAACACCAAACCATCGCTCGTTACTTGTTAGCTCTCTACCAAGCGATACAGAGTTGCATAGCTCAAATGCAGCTCTTAATTTGATATTACAAGCTCAAAATGTACTTGACTCTCCAATATGCAAATATATCTCACGCCTTATATATACTACTGAAACTTTAAGAACGCAAAACACATTATTACTTAAGGAGCTATAAGATACCCAAAGTGTTCTATCTGCATATAGAGCTAATAAGCGTGGCAAGAGAGTAGCATTGAAAGGAGTTATTGTAATGAGTACTCAAGAAATCCAGTCAGCAGTTATATAGATTGAAAACACAACCTATAACAATAAGGGCAAAGGTCGGGCACAAAGGGTTGAACAAGACAGTATTGTTGAGGAAGTTGAAGAGGACCTACTTGTAGATGATTTGTCTGACTCGGAATTTGGTACACTTAGTTGTATTATAGTTGAAAATTGATTTGAAGTCAGAGGACTCAGGTTTTAGTGCTTATTACACTATAGTGCTTATTACGCCATTGCGAATGTTACTGGCGCCAGCTCACCGCCACTCCTCACCAAAACCTACAACATCGCTGTATATAGTATTTTATATAGTAACCCAATGCAATCAATTCAATAGAAGAGACTCCTCTATCAAATGCCTATCAGTGGCTAGCTGAAAACCCAACTGAATCTGTGGCTGCTACTGCTCGACTTTTTGGTGTTCCCAAATCCACATTACAGTCGAGTATTACATGGCTCCGACAGCCACGCTAACGCCAGGGTGGCTATAATAAGCTGCTCACTATAACCCAACTAGAAGCCTTAAAGGGTTGGATTATACAGCAATATGAACTAGGCTTAGGAGCTACCCGGCAAATGACCTTTGCAGCTGTATGCCACCTACGGAAGCCCTTGCCACCACCGTCATCAAGCCTGAGCTAGGCTCTGAGCTCGGGTCTGACCTAGGCTTTGAGCCAGAGCCAGGCTTCGAATTCGAGCTTGACCCTAGAAGCCAGCTCGAGCGTACGCTCCAGAGTGGGTTCGAGTAGGAGGGGAAATAGGAGGATATACGCATGGGAGCAAAAGTGATAATTTCCGTATTCAATTGATATATGTACCTTTCTATATAAATTACTATGTGAAGGTACCTATACATTTTCGTGGTCGCAAACGCAGTTTGCTTCCGACCACGATTTATAGTTAACGTAGGCCATGGTGTAATGGAACAGATAGTGTAACAGGACGCTTTCCAGTTGATTAACCCACAAGAACCCAACCACAATGAATTTACTATCTTAATATTCAACTATAATACAATCTAATTCTTCCTCTGACCCTTCTACATCATTATTATCGTCAATTTCTTCAATTTGAGTGTTAGTTGCTATTGTAGTTGCAACTTTAGTTCTCCTCTATTGGGTGGCTTCCTCAGCTGCAACAACTTGTGACTGCAATTCCTCTGTAGAAATATAGAATTGACCCTTTAAAATCGCCCGTTTATCCTTCTGCTGCTTCCTCCGAGTCTGAATTATCGCTCTTAGATTGTCTGCCTCATATTGTTGTAGAAAATTGCGTGTATTTTGTCGCTCTGTCTCATCTGCTAACTTTTGGATATAGCGGGTTGTAGGTGTGTTAAGCACTGTACAGGCCTGTAAAGCTGTCGCAAGTGTCATATTTGCTTTCCGTAATGTAGAGATATCAGGTGGGCTACTATTCTGAAAGACAGTCTCAAAGATGTCATGTTGTTGCAGTGTTTTTGGCCGTTTATCGATTGTGCTTGCAAGTGCTACTATCCGGATTACTTGTTGTGGTTGTAATGGCTGTAGGCCGGCTCCTCTCTATACAGAAGCGACATTTTGAGTAGATAGAGCATTTTCTCTTGCTGCTATATATACAGATAACCACTCTGCTTTCTGAATGCGTATGAGTTATGCTTCATTAAGATGTGAGAGGGCTATTGTAAGATGCTTCTTTAGTGGTCCAAAAACTGCAACATCAAGTGGTTGTAATATATGTGAAGTGTGAGATGGGAGTATGAGGAGTGATATGCGATTTTGAATGCAATATGATATAAAGTTTCCACTTATATGACTGTCATGGCCATCACTGTAAGGATGCCTCCTTACCCGGGTGCTATCGCAGGCCACCGATAGGCAACCCCTTATATAGTTATTTCCTTTGCGGACCTGACTCGGGTCCTGTAACCGATAGAAGTCATGGACCCCGCCTGATGGATTGAACCAGAGTAGGCACCGAGGCGAACCAGTCATGCTTTGCATGTCGAACCGCACCCAGGAACTCAGGGTCAATGCAGGCCTGTTGCGGGAGTAGGGGTTAGGGGCTAGTGAAGGGCTAGCCGAGTCGGACCCATTTCGGGTACTTCACGATTCTGGGCGACAAAGCTCCCCCTTTATCTTTTTTGTATCTTTCGTAGTAGACCTATAGGATAGCACCGCAACCCATCAGACTCGCACTCCCATATGCACTTATTCTGAAGCCAGTGCCCTATGTCCTTATACCACCCATTCTCACTTAGTGTAATCACCTAATTGTCTAGTAATCCTGAGTCCTCATACCAAGCAGAGAGGTGATTCTGCGCCTTGAAAATGATGAACAGCAGGAGTGCCTATCTATATGAATTAACACCTTGGATAATTGACATCTACTCTCTATTCCCTGGCTATATAGTCTTTAGACAGCTCTTTGCTTCCGAGCTTGTAACTACCTTTGCAGTAGCAATAACTCCTATTGCAAAACCTGCTTCATCAAAGTTGTAGATATCCTCCTCTAAGATACTAAATTTTGCAACTATATTTTGTATAAGAGAGAACCACCCTTGAATTATCTTAGGATCTTCGCATTTTGCTCATTTATAATCGTACTTCCGACTGAACTTTGCTTTGATTTCCGTATGACACTTAATGAAGTTGGTAGTCCAGTTTATCCCAATAGGGCTCTCACCTCATTCGGAAAGCAGAAGGTCTGCTATTTCTTGCACACCTTGGGGCCGGGGCGGAAATCCATATGAATCTAGGTCGAGGATGTACTGAACGAGAGCTGACTCTTTGTATGAAGTTAATTTTCGTAGGGTAGGGGTACAGTCGCGTCAGGAAGTTATTCTATTCATTCTGCTAGCAAGAGTTCTAGGTGGTACATCGTACGATATTGCAGCAGCTCAGACACTATTAAATTGATGTTGTTTAAGTGCTTGAATAGCTAATAGTATTCTACCCTCTTGATCAGAGGATTTAGCTTGAGTTGGTGTTGCCATAAGTTGACTTTTGTTAAGTTGGCGCGTTTTGGTGTTGTTGTGCGCAGCTCGCTTGTGTGCGCAGCTCGTATGTGAAATACGTTACTCTTTAGAGCGAGAAGATTGAATAATATCTGCCAGGGGATCCGAAGACGCTGCACCAGGAGTACTCCAACCTGCGTCCGTTTTTTCATTACTAAAAACTGAACTCTCGAAGCTTTCTTTTCTCTTGTGTCTTTTAGCAAGCTGCCTACCTTCACTGTTATCTGTGACGTTAAGGGCTTTAGATTCTAGTTGGTGCCTTGCCTGCCTGATTCCTAGGGCTAGAATCAGCTAAATCTTGAGGTGGGTGGTAGTGTTAGCTCACATACGTCCTTTATTTAATCCCAACCATCCATCACACGAACCACTAATACAAACAACTGCAACTAGCACATTTATCTCTGGTAATAATGGCCGAAGCTCATAATGCAAGACGACGAGTCGCAGTCGCATGCGATGTGTGCCGGTCTCGGAGGACAAAATGCGATAAACAAAAGCCAACATGCTCATTTTGTGAAAGCCATGATATCCAATGCACCTATGCAAGTGCGGGTCCTCCATCTCTTTCGAGGTAATGATGATCCCAATTCTCACGAAGTAAGCTTACTCAAAGCTGGTTGCCTCGTAGGTATGATGAAGGGATCTCTGCAGTAAAAGAGCGCTTAGATCATCTTTATGGCCTGGTATCCGTGAGGCTTATTGGTCAAGAAGCTAGAATATATGAAGAGCCTCCTGGGTACCTTCCAGAATTGCCACCATTACGAGAGTATCCACTCGACGAATCTATCATTAGCCGACACTGGAGAAAGGAATTTCCTTTCATGACAATCCAGACCCCGTCGATGATGTGCTTACTTGAGCTGAATTCCAAGCTTGCAGCTCATCTGGTAGCCAAGGAGAGAACTGATGTTTCTTTGCTGTCGACTCCGAATGAAGCGCTTGGCTTCGAATTTCAATATGAGGATGCTATAAGGTGAGTGAGGACAGACGATAATTAAATGGTGTCCCTACTCAAATACCTAGGGCATTCGGGGCTTTCTATGAGAGGATGTACCATTGGTACCCGATTTTTTCGTCAGAAACCTTTGACTTTTACCTTGAGAAGCTTACTAGTCCACTTATTCCATCGTCAGATGCTTGTCTTGTGCTACTTGTGGCTGCCATAGGCTCCATCGCACAATGCTCATCACTTACAGCAGCCTACAATACGCGACCTGACTCCCAATATATCAGCAAAGCCCTTTGCATGCTCCCTCATGTGCATTTTGAGTTTAGTTTAACGAGCGTTCAGTGCCTCATTCTTCTAAGTGTATACTATTGCTGTATAGCAAAGCCATGCCAGGCCCACGACCACATTCTAATGGCGTCCTCGAAGGCTCAAGCAATACTCAAGTGGTACGCATCAACATCGCCATATTAGTGGTCTAGCTTATTTGAAGATTAGTCGACTTTTCGAGGATGATGAAAGGCGGAGCGATATTCTCAGACGATCATTTTGGTCAATACTCCTTATTGAAAGGTTCGATATACTAGATCTTTTTGGGATTGTGATTGACGCTGATACTGAATTGGCAGTGACCTTTCATACCACATCGACATGCCCGAAAGTAACATATGGAAATTTGATGATCGTATCCTCCTCCCAGGAGTACAGACCTCTTGGCAGCCATGTCACGAGGACCAACGGAAATTACTATATAGCATGCGACCTACCAATAGCTTTAGGATTCCCTCGGACATTGTTAAGGCCTACTTTCTGGCCCAAATTGCCATGTGCCGCATGGTTCGCCGCTGCACCATGTCCGTAATAGTTTCTCAAGGACAGGAGCGTTATTCCTCAGTGGCCGCCATAGAGCTCACGTACCAACTTGATACCTGGCACAGACACCTTCCTTTAAGCATACGTTTCAAGCATCATGATATGGCCGTAGTACTTCCTGGCGATTTTGTTAAGAGTATGAGCTCTTCCCCGACGTCGAGTGTCATTGCCGTATCTGGATTTCTCCAGATGCAATATTACCTATGCTTGGCAGGAATTTATTGGCCAGCAGTTCACAGTGTCATAAGTACCGGAACATTGGAAGCAGCACCAATAGTGGACTGTAAACGGTTTTTCGAGTCTTACTTCCGTTTCGTCATAACGGCGGCATCGGCGATACCTAACTGTCCGCACAACCCCTGGAGCATATACGCGAAGTAAGCTTGCCACTTTCGAAAGGTTCAAAAGTGTTACAAAGTTGGTCAGTGCTAATAAATTCGTCTCTATATCTAGTCTTTTTATTACAACCATGGCATGCTTTAAAGGTGCAAATGATCCATGTCTCCGATCAACGATTGAGCCAGGCGTAAGAGGCTGCTTTGCAATTGTCGCGGAGCTGTTCAAGATTGGTGATGCGGTTAATGTTAGTCCGGCAATAGCGAAGTTAGGACTGATATTGAGAGAACGTGTGTTAGGCCCACGTTAATGAATAAATGGGGCTGTTAGGGCACCGATGTTAAATGTTGAACACTTTTAGAGTTTCCAAGAGCAAACTTTCTAAGAACAAATCATGAAAGAAGTTAGATGAACATTCTTATAGTTGGAACTAGACCTAATGAGCTTAAGACATAATAACATTAGGGAATTTGTAAAACTACCCCTTATATTCGTATATGTTCCGGCCGAACCGTGAGCAATTTACACATGAAAAATGGGACCATATGCATATAATACTTATAGATCCAACGACATATATACCATATGATAAAGAGAGCTCAAATCTTAAAACACATATACTCTCTAGCTTTAAGCTTCTTAATAATAAGCTATATAAGCAGAGTGATACACGACATCTACAACTAAGATATGTAGTTCTAAAGGAAGAGGTATTTGACATTATTATACAAGAGCATCTTAAGATTCTACTTACAGGCCGGAATAAGGTCTGGCCTACTATTAAGCAGTAGTATTATGGAATTAAGCATGAGGATATTGAGTTTATACTCAAATGATATAAGAATTATGCTCTAAATCGGCCAAATACTACAAAGGCTCCTCTAGTTCCAATTATTAGAGGCCGAGTATAGGAGAGAGTGCAGATTGATCTAATTGATATGCACCATGAGCCTTCAGGATAGTATAAGTGGATTCTGTATATAAAGGATCACTTCTCAAAATATATATAGCTATATCCACTTAAGAGTAAGCATATAGAGCCAATTGCAGACTGCTTTGCTCTCTTTATTATAGCATTCTTACCTCCTAAGATTATACAAGCAGATAATGGCAAAGAATTCAAGGGGCTCTACTACTCCTACTATATAAGTATGGAATTCAAGTAGTAAATGGAGCTCTATGGTCACCTCAAACCCAAGGCCTAGTTTAGTAGGCAAATGGAGTAGTTGAGAATAAGCTACAAGCATGGAAAATGGACCATGGGTCTATAGAGTGGATAGATGGGCTGCTTGAGGTTACGCTTGCAATGAACACCCAAATCCACTCTATAATTAGGTGTGCACCAGCTGAACTACTGTTCCGAGATAGGAGCTCACATACTGACTGGCTTAATAGCTAGGCCTGGAAGGATCTCTCAATTGGAGTTGAGTAGGAGGACCCTACTATGGGACCGATTTTTGAGAGCCAGCTTGAGCCTGAAGCTCAAATCGACCCACAGCTCTACCAGGCGACCAGCTTAATTCCGAGCCTAGCTCTAGCTCTGAGTTTAATTCTGAGCTTGGAATTGAGCTTAGAGCCCAAGTGCCTACTAAGCCAGGGCACCAGCTCAAGCCCAGAGCCACCAGGTGCCAGAGCTCAAAATTTAGCTCTGAATTGAGAGCTCCCACTCGGAGCCAGAGCTTAATTCTGAGCTCTGGCGACCAGCTCCTACTTGAGCTCAGGCTTGAGCTCAGGCCCAGCTCCGAGTAGTGCCTGGGCTTGAACTAGAGCTCGAGCACCCCAGGCACAATTCGAAGCTTAGGGCCAGAGCTCGAGCTCGAGCTCGAACTGAGCCCCAGGCAGCACCAGAGTCTAGAACTGAACTCTCGCACTCGGAGCTCAATTCTAAGCTGAGCTCTTACTCCGAGCTCGAGCCAGAGCTAGAGCCAGAGCTCAATAGTAGGCTCCGGTGTGGGAGCCGGGCTCAAGTGCCAGCTCAGTCTAGAACTGAGCTTCGAGCTACACCTGACCCTGTAATTGAGAAAGCTATAGTAGCTACTCAAAGAGCAAGGGCTTCTATGATACATAAGAATACTAAGAGGCATGATATCCAACACTTTGATATTGGAGCTATAGTCTCTATAAAGGTTCCTCCAGAGGATAGAACCTCAACTGATAATAAGAGGCTTTTTACATATATTCTAGAAGAGCCTTACCTATACCGGTATCAGGTTCTAACACCCTCTGGAATTATTAAACGCCTTATTCCTACAAAATCGCTTGGAGTTGTAGACCCAGCTCTATGGTCTGATATTAATATTCCTACTTCTACAAAGCATATATCATTAGGGCTTGCAGCTAGAGAGGCTTCTACAAGTACATGAGTTAGAGTATCATGTGAGTGCAAGGGACAGTGTAATACAAAGCGGTGCCGGTGCTACAAGGAAGTAAAGGAATGTAGCAGATATTGTCATAATCATGACTGTGGCTATTTATCAGGATTAGCTATACGTACAGAAATAGCTTTAGTTGAGAGGCCAAAGTGGAAGCGGGCAAGAGCAGATACAGTAGGGAATAGTAGATAGATCAATTGATTAATTACTCCTACTTATGGTTGGACCGGCCAGCTCATGAGCGAGTGTAGCTCACGGTTGGGCCGGAACATATACGAACGCAAATATATAGTGGCGGAAAAGAATAAATAATTGGATACACATAAAAAGCTATAGAATAGTCGATCAAGTATAGCATAGATATCTTCCAAGGGAAGAAAGTAATCGTGCAGTCACCACCGCCGAATCTCAGCGACTATCGAGGTAATAACCATCACAGTGCAATCCCCAGCACTTCCACTGATAATAACTGCGCATTCCCTCCAACTGTAGCCAGAGAGAGTCCATCGGAACTGGCCTGTGGGAAAATTAGATTAGAAATGACTGCCTGACCTTCTCCACCGTAAACCTCCAACGAACATTCGTCCACTAAGACCCGCAATCGAACAACTCCAGTAGCATCTGGAGGGGAAGTGGCAACATGGACGCCGCCCGCAGCAGGGTCATATGAGATGTTACCGCTTTGGTTGCGGTCAACAGAAACCTGTCCCTTAGACTGAGTATATTTAATAACTGTCTGCTCAGATACTCCCTTGCGAACTGCGAGAGATAGTGTAGAGCCGGCGGATGGTATGTAGGATATGCGGATATCTAGAGCCGTTCCGTGAATCGTCGACAATAGCGTTTCACTAGGTGCGAGGGTCTTGTTCGTTACATGCTCAATCGAAGTGCTAACCGCTTCCAATTCGTCCACGGGCTGCTGTAGGAAGCGCAATTTCCCGTCAATCTTCCTGAGCTTCAACGTGCGAGGGAACGAAAGCATTCCCTTCCACGTTTTGGTTGGGGGATTGCCGCCATAACTATTCATGACCCCAGCGATTATTCTCCGCCCGTCTGACTCAGGAACAGCTTCCCATGATAAAGGACCGTCGAAATCACGTCCATAGTCAAGCCACATAGTAGCTTGATCAACTGGGTCCGCTGTGAATACAGTCCCGTTAAATGATCCAGTAAGTGCGAAAACTCCGTTGCCACCAGCGGGAGATCCAAGGGCAGGAGTAATCATCATCACCCATGTTTTCTCCGAAGTACCCTCGATTAGGAGCTCAAAGAAATCTGGTACCTCCCATCCTTTAATATCATCTGGGAGTCCAGCCGCGTTGCTATCCTTGAAATCACTAACCCAAACCCAAGACTTCGCATCGTTTGACGTCCAGAAGGATACTTTGTTCTGTCCTCCATGCGCGAGGATCATGACCCATTCACCCGTTGGCTCATAGAAAAACACCTTTGGATCTCGAATCTCCAGACCGCCAGTAACATCATGCGGCGCTTCTTGTGCCTTTGATATGATTGGGTTGCCCTGGTACTTAATCCATGTCACTCCCTGGTCGAGACTGTACGCAAGTCGCTGATCTTGCACTGTGGTATCTGGGAACCAACCGGTGTAGAAAGCAAGGTATGGTGGGTTAGTCGATGTGCCTAAACCAGAGCTATTCTCAGCATCGTAATAGGAAGTCCCCGTAAAAGCTTGAACGCCATTCTCATTCGTAATTGCAACCGGCTTGTGCTCCCAGTGAATTAGGTCTGTACTAGTCGCATGTCCCCAATTCATATTACCCCAAAAATTTCCTGTTGGGTTATGTTGGAAAAACAAATGCCATGTAGAGCCAATCTTTATCAAACCATTTGGTTCATTCATCCAATTCTGCTCTGGCACAAAGTGAAAGGTAGGGCGGAAGTCGACTGGAGGTGGAGTAGGCGTAACGACCGCCGTGGATCGTGTTGTTAAGGCCGAAGTTAACGTACTAAATGTAGTCGCGATGGCTGTTATTTGTGACGAGCTTGGAATGGGGCAGCAATCGCACAAGCATGTGGATGAGGTTGAAGCTAGGGTCGAAGTTGATGTTAAACTTGAGATTACGCTTGAGGTTGAGGTCGAGATTATGCTTGAGCTTGAGCTTGATGGTGGCGGTCCTGATCCATCCCAGGAAGAACCAAGAATGTTTGCTTCAATAGTAACACTACTAGTGCTTCCTCCAGTTGAGAATAGCAAGACATCAGTGCCACTGTCGGCTGGGAAAATTTGAGTTGTCAAAGTGACTTCACCATCCCCCCCAAAGACCTCAACTGATGACCAGTCAAGAAGAATATGCATTGTCACCTCACCATTGGCGGCTACCGATAATGGTGCATGATATATATTTGCGAAGGTACCATCGAATCCATCGTTTCCAGAGTCTCTCCTATCAACGAACATTTTCTTGGTGCTGAAGTCGTATCCAACACGTGTTTGCTGTTCCAAATCCGACGTAGCCCGGAGAATGATACCAAATTGAGTCGACGCATTAGAGCTGGAAAAGCTTAATGTAATGTCGAGTGTCTTTCCAGAAAGTTCTAATTTCTGGTTGCCTTGTGGAAGACTGTCCCACGACTTCGCATAACTGTTCCTATTCAGAGAAGCCAAACCTTCAGCAGGTTGCTGTATTAAGGTTACCTTCTTATTGATTGTTTTAAGCGAAATCTTCCGCGGAACGGACATGGCACTTCTCCAAGGATTTGTGGGAATCGCTGCGGCGTATTGCCAGTTGCTCATCCACGCAATATTGTATCGCTCCGTCATGGGCAGCCCGTTGAAGGTTGCGGCAGCGTAGAAGTCTGGCCCATAGTCCATCCAGTTGGTTGAATCCACTGCCGTGACTTTATCAGTGAATGTAATTTGATCGATGTTGATGTGTCCCCAGCCACCTGTTAACGAATCAACGATCTTAATGACCGCAGTCTGGCCAATAAATTCAGAGACATCCCAGCTCTGCTCAGACAGTCTTTCGTCATTAGTACCTGTTGCAGTACGAACAACCTGGCCTTGAATCTCCAAGTTGATGCATTCTTGATTTGGAGCATTACCTCCACCTATGAGAAAGCTTATGGCGCTGTGGGTTATCTTGAATGATGGCGAAGTTAGCGTTCCAACTGTGGCGTCTCCGTTTATAAACGTATTCACAAGAAAGTCGCCAGCATATCCAGTTACCTGATTCTGATTAGAGAAGCCTCCTTGAGCCGGCTTTGCGCTTTGTAAATCTCCCGTACCCGTCCAACCAAGATCGGCGAAACTGCCAGTACCTTCGAAGTCTTCAAAGACAACGTTGGCGTTCCCCCCGGTTAGGGGAGCAGTGCTATCAGCAACGAACTTTGTTCCGTCGAACTCTCCAACGAAGTATTGAGAGCCTGAGCCAGTGGTACCGGGGGGCCCTCCAGGATTGAGTCCAAGTTGTACAACCCATTTGATGTTGTCATTGTCTCCGTCAACGGGAAGTGGGAAGATGCCGGGACATTCCCAAACACCTCCAACCGCATTTAATGGACCAAATTCGCTGGCGTAAGTCCAATCCTTGAGATTATCAGAGTGGTAAATAATCAGCTTGTGGATTTTTGCTAAAGATAGAACCGCCACCCATTTCTTCGTGGGTTCGTGCCAAAAAACGTATGGATCGCGATACTCTTGATACTGGTCCTCATATGGAGCAGGCGGCAGTGGAATGACAGGATTCCCAGCGTCATATGTGGTCCATGTCATGCCTTCATCAAGACTGTAGGCAATTGATTGTGCTTGGGTACCGCCCTGGACAGTCTTTCCGCTTGGCAAGGTCTGGGTTATTGGATACTAACAAAATATATTTAGTAAACTGTTGACAAGAAATTCCGCTTAACGTTACTCACATATGAGGTGTACATCGCAATAAAGGGTACTTTGCCATTGGCACCAAAACCGCTCTTATTCTGCGGATCAGCGATCGCGGAGCCAGAGAAGAACATTTCTGTGATCTCGCCCGGATAACCACGAGCCTGAAGTGCAACTGGGTGATTTTCCCAGTGCATTAGATCGTCACTGGTTGCATGCCCCCATGACATCGCTCCCCAGGTTTGCCCTCCAGGGTTATACTGGTAATACAAATGGTAGGTTCCGTTGTAGTAAAGCAGTCCATTTGGATCGTTCATCCAGTTTCTCGCAGGGGTAAAGTGAAACTGAGGACGGTAAAGCTCCGTATAAGTTTCCGCAGAAGCAAACTGCAACACCGATAGCCCGAGAGCTATGGCGTGGCAAACCAATGATCGCATGGTAGAGTGCTATTGACAGAGATGAAACAAATAAGGCCGAATCGTATTGAATTGAACTGGTGAATACTCCATCAATAATTATTCAAGCGCGTGTTTGCTGGTCTTTATATGTCTGCCTTCCCTCAGCCAAGATCTCTCGAGGCGTGCCCTCGCGATGTTATCCCGAGGTTTAGATTGCACTTAACTTGCCCCAAGTAATCACTTTGGATAGAATGGCGGGGAAGTTCAAATGGCGGGGAGGTCAGAGCACATGATCGACAGAATCATCATAGTACCGCCGCCCATACAACAGTAAAGCTGGGGAAATACGGGGTCAAGGCATATCATGATTTAGCTCAAGTGAGTAATCAGGGATCTCTCCATTCTCGCGTCTGGTCTTTATGTTTGTACCCGCATAACAAACCATTAGTGTGCCGCCTGCAGAAAAACTGGCTGTGCAATGGCAATTAGGGCCCCGCATACTATACGGACATATTATGCGGGTGTACTATAAAATTAAACCATGTACATTGGTTGAAGTTCAGGCGTCGTTACTTGATAATTTCAAGCGATACACATGCAGTTGGCAGGGGACCGATGAGAGAGGCTTGGAAGCTAGCGGAGATCGGAAGAACAACAGCGACAAGCGAATTTCACTCGCTTCCCATGGATCGCGGATTTGGTTGGTAACACCGACAAGCGAGGACGGTCCAGATGGGCCCTCTGAGCCTTCTCACTGTTCTACACATGCCACAACCGTAAATGGATCCCTGACTCTGTGTAAGGTGATGATCGCTGTTGTTCTTCGAAGTCCGCATATTACATATTGGACAGTTCAACTAAATATGCCTCATAATAACAACCACTTCGTTCTCCACAAACTCCGCATATACCCACCCCCTTGGAGAAAAAAATAGCTCTATAAACTAAGAATTCTATATAGACTTGGTAACAGTCAGGGCATCCTTCTCCGCACACCGAAGGAACATGTGTTAGAAACCCGCTCTCCTTGTCAGATTCCCCCAAGGAATATTCGATGGAAGGATCGCTTCCCTTGTCAGATTCGGAACTACCATGGTCTCTGTTGGTTTCTCGAATTATGTGTTGGGTATGTTCATGACTGGAGTATTCGCTGTCTGTCCAGGTCAAAGGGTGCCTCACTTGTATATAAATAAGCAGTCGCTCGCACTACAATATTCATTCAAACCCATCATTCATTCATTTCAAATCATTCACTATCACAATTCTAGAGAACTAACTTTCTACTAGTTGAGCTTTCTTCAATATGGGCGTCTTGCTGAAGAAGCCTGAGGGTACACCTGGAAAGGCATGGCCAGCAATCGTGATCGGCTTATTCGTTGCCTTCGGAGGTGTTTTGTTTGGGTGAGTTATGGAATTCCCGCATGATTATCCACACCGTTTCTGTAACAGTGATCGGAGCTGACGCAACCAAAGATATGACACTGGTACAATCAGTGGCATTCTTGCCATGCCCTTCTGGCAAGATACGTTTTCCACGGGATATGTGAACAGTAGCGGCCATCGAGATGTAACCGCATCTCAGTCAGCTGCTATCGTCTCGATTCTCTCTGCGGGCACTTTCTTTGGTGCGCTTGGAGCAGCTCCAGTTGCTGACTTTATTGGTCGCCGTTGGGGTTTGATTGCCTCCAACTTCGTTTTCTGTGTCGGAGTTATCTTGCAAACCGCTGCTGTTGATATCCCACTCTTCCTTGCCGGTCGCTTTTTTGCCGGGTTTGGAGTAGGGTTGATCTCGGCAATAAGTAAGTCAAGACAACATACGTTGATTAAGTTTGTTTAACTGACATAGACTACAGTTCCTCTTTACCAGTCTGAGATTTCCCCAAAGTGGATTCGTGGTGTAATTGTCGGATCATACCAGTTTGCCATTACTATTGGGCTTTTATTGGCTTCTATTGTTAATAATGCAACACAAAATCGCCAGGACACTGGGAGTTACCGCATTCCTATTGCAGTGCAATTTGCATGGTCAATCATCCTTGCTGGTGGTATGTCGGTTCTCCCAGAAACGCCACGATATCTCATTAAGAGAGACGACCTTCCTGGTGCAACCAAAGCTCTCGCAAAAATTAGGCGCCTGGATGAAAATGACCCGGCTGTTATCGAGGAGCTCGCTGAGATTCAAGCCAATCACGAATACGAACAGAGCCTTGGGATGGCGAGTTACGCTGATTGCTTCAAGGGGAACCTCCTCAAACGTCTCCTCACTGGCTGCTTGCTTCAGAGCCTGCAGCAACTTACTGGCGTCAACTTTATCTTCTATTACGGAACTCAATTCTTCAAGAACTCCGGATTCACAAATTCGTTTGTTATTAGCTTGATCACAAACTGTGTTAATGTGGCTTCAACACTGCCAGGTCTATACGCCATCGACAAATGGGGACGTAGACCTGTTCTTTTTTGGGGCGCCGTCGGCATGTGTTTATGCCAATTCATTGTCGCAATCCTAGGAACAACCACTACCAGTCAAGATGAGCTTGGTAACGTCATTACACACAACCTTCCAGCTCAGAAGGGAGCGATCGCATTTATCTGCTTCTACATTTTTTTCTTTGCGGCATCATGGGGTCCTGTTGCATGGTACGTAGCAAGCTCTATCTCCCCTTACGTTTTTTTTGATCGGCTGGCTAATAAAATTCTCGCGTGCAGGGTCGTCACTGGAGAAATCTTCCCTCTCAAAGTTCGCGCTAAGTCTCTATCAATGACGACCGCTTCGAACTGGTTGCTGAACTGGGCCATTGCCTACAGTATCCCATATCTGGTCAATTACGGCCCTGGCAACGCAAACCTGCAATCCAAGATTTTCTTTGTCTGGGGTGGTTGCTGTTTCATTTGTATTACATTCGTGTACTTCATGATCTACGAGACCAAGGGACTCACCTTGGAGCAAGTCGATGAGTTGTACGCCGAGGTTACTAATGCTAGAAAAAGCATTGGCTGGACTCCAACTATCACATTCAGAGACACCATGGATGAGAAGCACAATGCTACTACTACTCAGGTTAAAGAGCAAGAGAAGGTGTAGAGTTCTACTCATGTGGTTAGTTTATCAATATTTGACCGTTTGTTGGGTTGAGCATCGGCCTAATTTGGCCTAGTTGATAAAGATAATTCCCCCATAAGATCCTTATACATATCTACTCTCTAATTACGTCTGTATAAGTATGTCTGATTTTCAACTGCTCGATACGGCTCATATAATATACCAAATAATTCTCATATCAATTATTTCCCGTAGGAAAAACTCGCTCTCTTTGTCCTATAGGGAATTATTCGTGACTCGGGCTATGATTGATTATACAGGCGTCCTTCTAGACTGGGCACACGCGTTCGCCAGTCGGCATGCTCATTTAGGAATGTCGACATCGTGGTTGTATTCGTTGTTGGGCCGCCTATTCGCCACTGACGAACCCCAGTCGCATTGCTAATCTATTCGCCAGGGCGCCGTAACATATGCGTTCCGACCCAGGAGCCGATCAGCGCCACGGATGGACATTTAAAGCTGCGGGCGGAGATGCCATGACCGGACGCAGAGGACGTGATGTGGGGTTACCTGAATATGAGAACGCCAGACATATGACAACACTAGAAAGCGAGGACAATACAATATGATAATACAACGAGCGCAGAATTTAAATCTTTACTTTAGTCACTAGTTACAACTCAAACATGTACATAACTAGTCTTGTAGAAGGGGGACATGCAGCTTAATACGCAGAGATTTTTAGAGCGCCGAACCTGCATAGAAGGTTATAGATAGGGTTCTTCCATTTTTTCTACCATGCGGGTCGAAGAACAAGTATCTTCTCTCCTGAAACAATTACGTGATCCATAATCCACAGTATCCCTGATAATATTACCGAGAGCGAGCAGAATTTTCTCGCCATTTTTCACCTATCTGAGGTAATCTTGGTAACGTTACCTAGGAATCGGGCAGGGGAAAATGGTTGAAATGGCTGGACATAGATCGCCAGGGGCTAAGGACGTGCGACATGCACTCAGTTACCGTCCAATACCGAGCGAGGAATGTTCTAGGGGCGGGAAGGTTCTGGGGAAAGACAGAGCGGGGAAACACCACGTGACTTAATATCCATTACATTCATGCGTCTGTGCGGCGGCGGGTCCTAAATTGTGACAGCATGGATGTTCAACCACATCCTACAAGCCCTGTCGGCGAGTGAGGAGTGAGGAGTGAGAAGTGAGAGTCAAACCCCGCTTATATATTCTTCTGAAGCTCTAAATTTTGACAATGAATTATTTGATTGAATTACTAACAACATTTTCGATATTCTGACAGGCGTTGTTATCTAAATGCTCTCCGACGAAGTCATGGAGTCCACTCCAAAGAATCCTTGGGCAACGCCCAACAGCGGCGCTAATCTCTCGGATCTCATCAATGACGCAAACCATGCCACTCATACTGAGAAGACGATGACGATTTATCAGGCTTTCAAAACTTACCCCAAAGCCGTCATGTTCAGTATCATTCTCTCAACCGCGATTGTCATGGAGGCCTATGATGGTTAGTTTGTTCGTCCTATTCCATGAGCCGTGAAGTGCTCCGAGCCTTGGCTCAACCGCTCCCAAGAATTACAGCTATTATCATTTCGTCCATAAATATATTACTACTGCTAACTGTCGGAATGTTGAAAAGTTATTCTTCTAGCAAATCTATATGCGTCACCAGTCTTTGCAAAGCATTACGGCTCTCCAACGGGCGATCCTGAACACGCTTTTGAGATTCCAGCCCGCTGGCAAGCTGGACTGTCCAATGGAGCAGCTGCCGGGCAAATCATAGGTCTTTTGATTAACGGTATTGTGAGCGAGCGGTTTGGCTACCGTAAGACTATGATTGCTTCACTAGTGGCCATGACAGGTTTTATCTTCATCCCTTTTTTCGCTGAGAACCTCATCACTCTTGAAGTGGGTGAAATTCTTTGCGGGATTCCTTGGGGCATATTTCAAACTCTCACCACGGCGTATGCCTCTGAGGTATGCCCAACTCAACTTCGCGCTTATCTAACGACCTATGTCAACCTCTGTTGGGTCTTTGGGCAACTGATCGGATCCGGAGTCCTGCGTGCTTATGCGTTGGGGACAGATAAATGGAGTTATAAAATTCCTTTTGGTAAGTTTTCACTCGTTCCGATCTTAGAAGCTAATAAACTAATTAACAGTAGCCATCCAGTGGATCTGGCCAGTTCCAATCTTAGTCGGTGTTCTTTTCGCGCCAGAATCACCATGGTGGCTCGTTCGCCGAGGCAGGGTCGAAGATGCCAGACAGGCTTTGCAGAAGTTGACCTCGTTTAATGCAGACAAGTCAGTTGATGTTGACGTCGATCAAACTTTGGCGATGATAGTCGTCACCAACGAAAAGGAGAAGGCTCTAGAATCTGGCGTCTGCTATGTGGATTGTTTCAAGGGAAGCAATCTACGGCGAACAGAGATTGTTTGCGCGACTTGGTCCATCCAGAACCTCTGCGGGAGTACGTTCATGGGATACTCGACATATTTCTACATACAAGCTGGCCTTCCCGCAGTTAACGCCTTTGATATGTCTATGGCGCAGGTAAAACCTCGAACCCAGTCTTACACTTTCTACCTAATCTAACAATCCGCAGTTCGCCCTGGGAGCCATTGGTACAGTTGGTTCCTGGTTTCTAATGTTGTATATAGGGCGTCGTGCAATTTATGTCTATGGTCTCGCAGCTTTAACCCTCCTGCTTCTCCTCATCGGCATCGTCTCCTTCTCGAGCAGCGCAGCGATGCCTTGGGTCATTGGCTCTCTCCTCCTAGTCTACACCTTCGTCTACGATATCACGGTTGGGCCCGTCTGTTATTCCCTCGTCTCCGAATTGCCATCAGCTCGCCTGAAGACAAAGTCCATAGTCTTGGCCCGCAGCTCCTACAATATCTTTGGTATTGTGAATGGCGTGATTACGCCCTATATGCTCAATCCAACAGCCTGGAACTGGAAAGCGAAGAGTGGATTCTTCTGGGCCGGACTCTGTTTCTTGTGTTTTCTCTGGTCATATTTCAGATTACCGGAGCCGAAGGGACGCACGTATGGGGAGCTAGACATGTTATTTGCAGGGGGTATCAGCGCGAGGAAATTTGAGGTAACAGATGTTAGTCCATGGCAGAGCGATGTGTTCAGTAGTCCAGTGGCGAGACGCTCAGTAGTGAAATAAAAGAGATACCACGCTTCTCCAAGGCTTCCCCCTTGACAAGCGGGGTGCATATCATTAGTATCACTCTCGAGGTGAAAAACGTGCCATTAACAAAAATCCTTCCTAATAGGTAATCCCTAACAGGTTAACGACCCCGGCGATTCGGGGCTCGGCAACTTCGGATGGCGGGGTTATGATATTTATCAAATGGCGCAACGAAGAATTCCACATTTATCGCTCCCTTGTCTCGTACATAAGAAGGAGAAATGCAGTAAGACTGTAAGAGACGTCAAAGCGCAACACTTATCCAATGGTAAACGGTAAACGGTACAATCGTATGCTGAAGCACCTCTGGGCGGGGTGATAATCCAATAGCCGGGGTTAGTTTGATGTGGTACCTTGTCAGAGGTGGTTGGCTTTCGCGTCGGCTATCGCACTTGGCGTCCGAACTCCGCGAAATTCAAATTCGATGGCGACGTTTTCCCCGCATTTCCCTCCAAAACGTCCTTCCTCTCAATCCATCACCATCCAAATTAGGATATCTCTGTAGGGCCTATGCTTTAGTAAACACCACTTAATCTATAAGGCGTCGTATTGGTAAGAAACGGCTGAGATATTTACTTTGTTCGTTAGTTAACTAATATTAAGACATATTATTCACTGGCTGTTAATGTAACGATGTACGGTTACGCTCGCGCTACATCTGACAGTGAGCCAAAAAAAGACTACAGTATTCCAGCTCGGCTGGAATATGCCTAACACGCTACATATACTACGCACTGTAACGTCGGTCAGCACCACCCCGTTATAGTTAAGATACCTAGTTATCTATATTCGTTGTGCAAGGTCTGGATGGCCCCCTACGAGTTAGCCGGCGCGGCGTGCGGGGAAGCGAAAGAGGCGGCGAAGGATGCGAGGAGGCGGCCAACCACGTGGAGTGGGATACGGTGGGGTTGCTAAGGTAATTTGGATAACGTGCCTGGGTGGGCTTGGTGTTGTTTTCCTTACTCTTTTATGGACGGGCACGCGAGCCCCATGCGCTGAAAAACTAGAGATCCCCAGAACTCGCTACCCATGGGGTAATGACCCTTAGCTTGTTGCATAGACCCCGTGCGACAAATTTATAAACAGGCACAGAGGGCATGATTAGCGACGCAGGAACGCCCCCTGTCCCACTTGACAGTACTTAACTACGTGATAATGTTAATATGATTGTGGTTCCCCACCTCTGGAAATCCAGAACCCTTGCTGCAGTATTTCTGCTTCCCTCTTACTTCTTTATTTATAATGGCCAGGAAGCATGGTATCTCCACCATCGCAGACCCATTCTCTCTTGGCTCCGGTGACTCGGCGCATGACTGCAGTCACCAAGCCGACTAACCCAGATGGGCTCGTTCTCGAGGCATGGGCCCAGGGCTACATGGTTGGATCGATTGTTATAATGATCTGTATTACCTTGTCAAACATGAGGCGTGGAGTCCTTCTTCACAAAATCATTTTGCTAGAGGTATGTTTTTGATATCCAATCCAATACTTGAAGCCTAATATCTAACTACGTCCTACATCATGTCAGCTCATGCTGGGCACATTCCATGGCACATTCATCTTCACACACGCTCCAATATACTGCTGGTATGTATCCGTGACGGTGATCTTTCTCATTGTCTCGTGGAGTCTACATAGTGTCGTGGCATGGATGAAGGCGAAGCCATTCATGGGGCGGAAGACGAATATCGCCTTTGTCGTTTCCATGGCTGCAGCCCAGCCATACTGGGCTCTGGAAATATACGCGAACTTCGCGTATTTTAATAATATCAATGACATCTACCTGAAGATAAGGGTTTTCGAGGCTCTATTCCGGTAATGATCATTTCTGCGCATATCCCATCTCCGAGAACACTGGCTGATCAGTGAATAGGGACCCCTGGTGGGTTTACGCGTCATGCGTCCTGCTCTACAAAATCCGGACCCGGTACAGCTTCGGTTTCTTCGAATTAATATACATCTCCCCTCGCTTTGCGATTATGCTCTTCGCCATGATCGTCTCCATAATCTTCACTATAATTGATATCTGTGCCGTAACCGGCGCGCTCAAGTCCACCTTACCGATTGGAATCAACCCTTTCTGGAAGCTTGCGTTTGTCTTCAAACTCCTTACCGATTCGGTGATTCTTGATGACTTCAAGACGGCACTAGACAAGCTGTCTCATTACAATCTATCACGGATAGAAGATCAGTTGGGCCGAAGCTGGGTGACCTCAAAGAACAACATTACAACAATTCACAGGGAAATAATGGGGAAGCCGCTCGTGCCGCCTAATGGTAGGGCAGTTTCCACAGGGGAGTCTGATATCTTTGTAACCAGGCCTGGGATTGCGGTCCTCACTGAGACGAAGGTGGAAAGTTATTATATGAGTGATATGGGCAAGCCAGCTTCGTCCAAAGCCTCAAAATAATAGGCCTGGATTGGAATATGTAGTTAGCGATGGGCAATATGGCGCGAAAATAAGGGTTAGGCGCTTGGGGGTCGGGGAGTATTTTTCTTCTTTGATGGCGTGAAGGAGTATATGTATATTGGTTTGATGATCAGGGGAATTGCGGAGAATATAATCCTTCGACGCAAGGGTTGCTTCAACTTATTAGGCTACATAACCTTTGCTTCACCCCATCGTAAAGCCCTTGGTTGGCAAATCTTCGCTCTGCTCGGCATCGTAAGCCACGAAGCATCAAATCCTGGGCATACCTATAGTGCTCCACAGTATCCAAAAACATAGCACTCCTTTCGCTATGATTATTGACCACCTAACAGAGACTCAGTCTCACCATCCCCCCCTTTAACCTCCTCTCTAGCTCTCCTCCGATAATGCAACGCCCACAGAAGCAGGCAGAACTGCACAGCGGCAAAGACCCCGTTGGCAAAAATCGGATGGCCGTAGGAAAAATACCAGCTCAAGAAACTATCATCCCCAAAAACAGGATCCCAGGCGTTAGCATAGACCACCCGCCATATCCATGACACTGCGACGAGGGCAAATACCACCGTCTGCATCGCTAGCCCCCAAAGGCTAAGCGCATACTGTTCAATATGACGGTAGGTCTGATCCGCCTGGAGGAAGAACGAAAACCCCCCGAGAAATGTCAGAATCGGGTTGATAAAGACGACATGGTTGAAAGCAAACATCTGTTGATAATCCTGTTGCGGCCAGGAAGTGCTATCAGGAGTTCCGCCCATCAGGTCGATTGCTTCGAGAACAAGCGAAATTAGGAGGAACAGGATGTATATTTTAATATAAACGCGTCTGTTATGACAGTGGGGAGAAAGGTACAGGCATAGAGAAAATCTAATTGCTGACAGTCAGGGGCGAGTGGGCGGGAGTGGAATGCTGTGAGAACTTACAAAACTGTAAACATAACCCAGTTCACCAGGGTTTGGACTAAATTGAGCCAATCGCCAGTACTCAAGGGGTCATGAGTGAAGATCCCCTTTGCTGATTCAGGAACATTGACTGTCACGTACGTCTCGAGCGTCAGTTGCTCCGTCGCAACAAGAAGGTTAATTAGTACATAGGCGATGGAGATGCCGGTGCCATCTTTTTTTGACCAGAGGCGATAGAGCTGGGGAAGAAATGAAAAAGCCGTCAGGACAATCAAAACGCTAGATAAGTCAGCTATATGTAGGTGGGGTGGGGATTCATGGGAGAGAAAGTGGCGCACATTCGGAGGGAATCTGAAGCCTCCGTGTACGTGTGTGCCATTCTTGAAGGTGTTCAAGGTGGCAATGTCACTCTCACGGCGATAGTCCCTGTAAGTTGGGTATGAAGGGTTCTTATTTTTTTGCGACGTTGAATCCAACGTCAACAAGCCCAATTTCAACGAGATTCCCACGAATAACCAACAAGGTAGTAAAGGCTACCAAAGCGGGGTCACGGGAGTTGTGCCAAGACGGGGAGATTTTAGGCCGCTGTCATCACATCCAAGCCCACACCACATGTTTTACTACACCTATAAATAGCACTCCCAGCATGGACGGAAGGCTGTGCTTGGTCTCAGCCTCGCCCATGGGGTAAAAAGTGCATGTATGGACCACATCGCATCGAACTTGCATGGCCCTCCTACCTCCCAACTTACCCCAGGTTAGCCACACCCAGCGGGGAGTGGGGAGTTTGTCACCCCGTCTGACAATCTAGATCAGGTCAAGGAACCGAGGGATTAGGGTTAAGTTGAAATCAGCACTCTGTCTTGGCCACACAGGCTCGAATCGCCTCACGGGTGCAGGGGTGCATATGATCGGTGCGGAGTGCTGCGTTTTTGACAGCTACGGTTGGACATCAGCAAGCGATGCCACGATGAAGAATATGCAACGTTGATGGTGGTGCGCCCTACCGCAGCCACCGTTTTCTAGGTAAGAAATCCGTGGCGTCGACGTTAGTGCTAAGGGTCGTTCCTTAAAACATATAAGCTCCCTCATCCACGAGGCAGACAGCTGTTTAGCGCGGGGTATCGTGCCTACTTAGCCACTGAAGGCCGGATTGTTTACCCGACTTTGAGGAAGGGATGCGGTAAATGATAGAGCGATGAGTGAGTAAAAAGGCGGGAACAGTTGGAAATGCTGGCTTCAGCTGGGCTAACTCGCGAAGCTGGAGCTCGATGGGGAAGGTAAATGGAAACATTGTATGTAAGATGCCTCCTTGACGGACGATTTTGAGGGCTTGACTGGAATATAAGTATGATCACTTTCTCTCGTCTTCTATCATTTCCTTTTGCAGACAACAAGTTTTTACATCGCCATATCTTCCCTCACTTGAAACCAACCAAACAACAAAATGAAGCTCAATCTCCTCCTCCCAGTCCTGGCCCTCAGCGCCAGCATCGCCGAAGCAAAGTGTAAATTCCAAGATGTTGGCGTCTTCAAGCAGAAATGGCGTCTCTCGACCTACAAATCCGAGAACTGTATCAACAAAGTCTACGACGTTACAAAGTCCGGATGGGGCCCGCACTGCGTCAACTTCCCCAACAATGTGCGGTCCTTCATCTTCACGGTGGGTGGCGGCTATCTCGGCGTCGACGCGGGATGCACCATCTTCTTCCAAACGAAGGATAATTGCGGTGGCTCAGTGGTGGGCAGGAGCAAGTCTCACTGGACGCTGAGCAAGCTTAGTGCCAAGGGGAAGACGATGAAGAGCGCGTATGTGCAGTGCACGAAGCTGCTGAGGCGCGATGAGAATGCCCAGGCCAACGAGAAAGTGTATGTCAGGGGCGATGATGATGAGTGGTACGAGAAGATCTCGGATACCGAGGTGGTTAGGGCGCCAGAGCTGGGCGAGGAAGAGGGCGAGCGTGTCGTGCGACGATTGGTTGATATTGGCGCTGGTATTGAGGAGCGTGATGTCGATGTCGATGCAGATGAGGATGTGGAGTGGACTGCTGAGCCTGATGCTGAGGACGAGGAGGTGCAGAAGAGTGTGGAGCGTGGTGTCGAGGTCGAGGAGGTGGAGCAGATTGCGAAGCGTGATATCGAGATCGACGAGGTTGAGGAGATTGCAGAGCGTGATGCTGAAGCCGAGGAGGTTGAGGATATTACAGAACGCGATGTTGAGCCTGATTCCGAGGAGGTTGAGGAGATCGAGGAGATCGCAAAGCGTTATGTTGAGGCTGACGAAACTGATGAGACTGATGAGGCTGAAGAGGCTGATGAGATTGCAGAGCGCGATATCGAGGATGAGGAGGTTGAGGAGATTGCAAAGCGTGACGTTGACTCTGAAGAGGTGGAGGAGATTGAAGAGCGCGATGTTGAGGCCGACGAGGTGGAGGAAATTGCAGAGCGCGACGCAGAGGCTGAGTTTGAGGTTGAGGAGATTGCAAAGCGTGATGTCGACGCTGAGGAGGTGGAGGAGATTGAAGAGCGCGATGACGCTGAGGAAGTTGAGGAGATTGAAGAGCGCGATGTTGAGGCCGAGGAGGTTGAGGAGATTGCAGAGCGCGATGTTGAGGACGATGATACCGAGGAAGTCGAAGAAGTTGAAAAGATTACGGAGCGCGGTATCTACGCCGATGAGGTGGAGGAAATTGCCGAGGGAGAGATCGAGGCTTAAAATGGTGATTTGGGGCTATCAATATATATGGGATGAACCAGGTTGAAGATAGAATGAAGTGGCAATGAGAAAGAGGGGAAATTGTTATATTATTATGCACATATCATACATCTATCTGAATACAAGTTACTTTTATCACATGATACTTGTGCATACTCCAGCAATCAATCCATCAATCCCATGCTTTACCTTGCCTTTTACTTTAAGCGGCACGATCTGTCCTATTTGGGTGAGTGCAGCTGCTTTTGGAATATCGAAACCTCCGTGATGATATTCTTTGCCAAGTTATCGATACAGTAATTAGGCAACCTACATACTCGCGACTGACCGACCTATGGGTCGGTTCGGTCTCAAGGTTCGGCCCCCACCAGTCTCTTGGCACTCTGGTCGTTCCGCGTGTATCTATTTTTATATAAAATGGTATATATCGCGTGATACTCAGTACCTTGAATGTAATGCATTTTATTTTAGCCGCCTATTAGATGAAGCTTATAATAAAGCTAATTCCCTTACACTGTTTACCGTTGTCATGCGCAGGTTGCAAAGAACCTCGCCATTGACAACTCTGGTGCGTGATGGTTGAAGGTGTACGTTCCCTGGTTACACCCAAATTTGTGATGGGCAGCAACTTGACGGCAGCAGGTGGGTCTGGAATTGTGATGGGTGTGTTACATCGCAGCGTTGAATGCACGAGTGCCGGAAAGCCACAGAAACATTCGCAGGTCGTACACCGTATAGGTTTGGGAACAGGGATTATTATACGTTTTGGGGAAAAGGGATTCGAGATAAGAGTAAAGTAAATCCAAGAATAAACACTCATCTCTTCTCGGGAGTACCTTCCTGCATTATGTTATTGCCCAGCTTATTAGCTTACTTATACCATAGTATACCCTGCTCCCCACCCGCCTCATCCTTGTTCCAGGGGCCACATATTGCAGAAAATCATTTCGTTTTTTGTACAGCTGCGAATCCTTCTGCACGGTTCACATCATACTTTTAGTCAAACACCCAGATTAATTTTTAGCCCTTCAGCCCATGGCCTCTTACAGCGCCTAAACCTGCCACCACAGACTGTCAGCATTACCCCGTATAAGAAGACCGCCATGCCCCGACCACGACAAGACGCACAAAGCATCTTCGGCGATGGTAGCGGCCATGGCGGCTCACATCAATACAAGCCCCGTTTATGATCACATTCTCCAAGATAGTGAGAGTTCTGACAAGAAGCCTCAGTTCGCAATTGACGACCAGGAGATCGACGAGAATGTTCATACGAGGACAGTCAAACCACAGGAGCTCCACCGGTATTGGGTGCGGACACTTGCCTTGATCCTAATCCCGCCTATCATCACCGCTTGGTACGGGGTAATCTGGGCGCGCCTAGTCTTGGGCATTGAGAACGATGATGCCGTCAAGTATCGCACCTTCTCCGGGTCCTTGATCTACTATTCCTGGTTTATCATTGGTGTTTTTGGCTTGTCGTGGGCGCAGTTTGGACTTCTTGGTGTAGAGCTTGCCATGCTCCAGGCGCCATTCTGGAAGGCGTCCAATCTTATCACAACTTTAATGCACTCCAACACCACCTGGGGAGGCCCTGCAGGGTGGTGGAAAGCCATCTATCATCGAGAGTTTCATAGGTTATGGTGTTTGCTCGCCCTCCTGAGCATCCTTCCATTTATTGCATTTCCCTTGTCCGGTCTTGTCATCGAGCTCGGCGATGGACATATTAGGACATCAGAGCATCCTTCTGTAGCAGGGCGGAATGCAAGCACTTACAACGACGCGGTGTCAGCCGTTTCCGACGCGACGAGTGCTTGGGAAATAGGATTGAACCCAACTATTCCAGGTTTCGGAGTAGTATATACTGCTCCAGGTATTGACAGGTCTGAGCATTCCTGCCTTGGGGAGGTACCGAACACTTTACCCCTGACGGAGTCCATTCCCGACATGTTTCTTGCGCCGCAGGCTGACCTGCCGGTATCTGGCAAAGCATGGGGGCTTCGAGTAAAGTACAACTGCTCGATAATTCGCAAAGCCTCCGAGTTTACAATTCTCAGTGAGAAGTCAGTGTCGATCTTCTCAAAGGTAGAAGGTGGTGTCTCAACGAGTTTACGGCCCGGCGTCACTCTCCGAACTCCTTCGGGCTCTTCGATCCAAATCTTTAATAGCAGCAACAGCCCAGATTACCTGAACATGTGGTCGTATTCTGAAATGGGGATTAGTGTTCCAACGACTATGCAGGCTACATACGAGAATAATACGGCGGGCAATGCCGTATCTAATGACGGCGTTCCCCACGACATATCTGAGTCAATGGTGTTAGAATATGCCCTGTGGCAGCTTCAGTTCCACGGTTATTACGATAACCCGAACGAAACCCTCCCCTTCAATTCTACTCTTGGCCCTGTCATTGAGGGAATGGGAAGTCCTTTCTCCCTGTCAGAGAACAAGTCCCTTCTCAGTAACAGCACCTTTTTCAAGATCGGGCAAGGCAAAAACTTTACGCTCCCCAGTCTATCTGGAGTTCCGGTCGCGCTGAATGCCTCCATAACTGACCTCCGCGATTATTTCAACACAAAACATTTAGTCGATTACAAAGCCAATCAATACAAACCCAATCAATTTCCAGAAGCTATCATAGATGCAGCGGCCCCCATTGGCGTCCGCTGCGTCGTATCTTCAGGCGCCGGAACGGCAACCTTAGACGGCGTAACCTCAACCTTCAGCGACTTCTCTCGGGTCGACCCCGACCCTGGCCTCCAAGGCACCAGATCGACCATTTTTGGACATATGGCCCAAGGAATCCTTTACGGGACGCGATTCAAGGACTTCTACCAAACCAGCCACTTACCAGGCCTCCAGGCGGCCATCGGTAACCTAGGGAGATACCAAGGCTACATCCCTTCCACGGGACTGCTGCAGTCTGTACTGCTTGCATACGGCATGAATGCCATCGGACTCATGTACGGCATCACACCGGGGTTGGAGGGTAAATGGGAGAGCACTGACCTAACATCTTCGCGCGAGGGGAAGATCCTGACCGTCGCGTCTCTGATACCGGGACATGGGACGGGGTATTTTGTTCTGGGGCTGTTCTGCGTCTGGTCGGTAATTTCGGTAGTGCTGGGCTTGATGTACGGGTTCCGCAAGAGGCCAGCGGAAAAGTTGGATGGGTATAGCATGTTCAAGCAAGGTGCGGAGATGGCTGATGACCTGAAGCATAATGATGAGTTCTTGAGGAAGCCGTCATTTTATGACAATAAGGTGCTACAAGCACTTCCTGGTAGATAGTCAAGCTATGTAAATAATAGTAATGATGAAACGATTCACACTTAACATCTCTCGTTGAGCCACAACACGTAGCTGTAACTTCCACACTCTGTAGTAAGTACTTGCTCCAATTCAACCCTTCGTTCCAGCACCGTCTAACAATGTTTAAAATCGAATGATATTATTCAATAGGTTAATATGCTATGCACCATAATCTAAGTGTGGAAGCCTCCTTCAACCCAATCACCTCCCTCTCTTCCTCCCACTATACACCAATATCCAGAGCCGGGCCCACGAATGGCGGAATCGTAGTTGGCAGATCATAAGGATCCTTCAGTGCGTATTGGTAGAACTTCCTAGCATCGAATACCTTCTTGCTGTTCACATCCAAATGCCTCTCGCCAGTGCAATCCTTGAACTTGAGCCAGCTGCTCTTGATCGTTGCGTTGGGCCCTGCGACTACGGGGTCGTTGACGTTCTCGTAGTACGAGTTCTCGACGAGGAGTTGGGTGTGGCCGCGGGCGTAGTTGCCGTAGGAGGTGATGTTCAGGTGGTAGTTGTTGAACATGTGGCAGTACTTGAGGTTGTCGGCGCTGGGGCCGCGTTGGTTGGTTGAGTTGAAGAAGTTGTCATTGATCTGGGAGGATGTTAGCACAGGGTTTTATGCCTCAATTTCGAATGGGAAAACGGGAACTTACAGTCATTTTAGAGATCACATTATCCGTCCAGCCAATTCCGAAGGCCTTGTTGTGCTCGGAAAGGAGGTTATTTGATACCGTGACGTAGTCTGTGTCCTTTCGCAAATCGATTAGTCCGTCTGCCATTCTTGCAAACTATCAATAATGTCAGTATGTTAAAATGATGCATTGTGGGAGATCGTACCTTGCAGTGATCAATCCAAATATTCACACCAGTATCAACCTGAATCCCATCCCAGTCCTCTGACTTTCCATTATAGTCCTCTGGGATATATGTATCCCTTATCTCCAAATTCCTCAAAATGATGTTCTTCTGGTTTTTAATCCCGAACCCACCGCCCACAATAGCACCGTTCCGGCCCACGCCAATAATCGTCTTATTGCTCTTAATTGGGACCTCGAAGCCTTTGGGTTCGGACGTCAACACTCCATCGACGCGAATAATCAGCGGTTCATCCATGGCCGCATACTTCACAAGGTCGGCATGGGTAGTAACTGTGACGATGCGACCTCCTTTGCCTCCGGTGGTTCCGCCATTGAGCGAGGCAAATCCGGTTGCTACTTCATCGCACCGCGCGCATGAGACCTCTGTCGTTGGGGCAGCGAGAGCGACAGGGGCAAGGAGAAGTGCCGCGGCACTAAGTTTGGTGAAAAGCATGTTGACGATTAGGAGGAATTCTGTTGAGTGGCAATGGAAACTTTTCTATTTTCACAGGTTGTCATCGTGTTTTATAGGAAATCTTCATGTCCGTTTAGGGCAGTTCCTTGCGGAATAATTACTTGAAATCGCCTGCCAAGATGGCAATAGTTATTCCATCAAAGTCTGACTTGGAGAGACATTGTTTGTAGGTCGCGTATACAAAAATACTCTACTCGGATGGCAGCTTCTCCGCAGTCCGCTGATCTGTGGATGAGAGGCATGGGGAAAGCTGGGGTAATCTTGTCTAACTCTTTAATTTCGGTTGTCGGTCCCCCGGCCGTGGATTTCTATCATAGCTTGGACCAATGCCAAGAGACGTCAGTGGAAGTTGAAACAATTTCCATCAATGAGATCTCTAGGTCGTGGATGGTGATGTCTGAAAGTTTACTGAGGAGGGTTAGAATATGTCCGGTTAATATTCCGGTTGAATGTGAGCGGGGGGAGATGTGGGGTGCGGGGTGCGGGGTACCTAAGCGCAGCGTCAATGGAGAAGCAAGCGCGGTTCTAGGGATGTCTAGTGTCGAATATGTGTCTAGCATGATTAGTATTAGATATCTAAGTTCTGAGGTGTATGGCTATGTACGGTTATTATTCCGGTGGCCACAAGATCTGTCTACATATGCAACGGGGGCTATATTTGATATATCAGTGCCCATTTACATGGCGGTTTCCCCATAGTAAATATCGTATATACATATATGACGTGGTACAAGTACTGTTTAACAACACACAATAGACAGTTTATACAACTCGCCTTCCAGAAGCCACCTCTTGCTGTGCACTACTTCCATCCTCAGGGCGTGCGCTTGCCGCATCCCCGGTGGTTTGCTCACCCGCGTCCTCCCCATGTATATTACTCCCATCCCCCGTGCGGACTCCTCCCGCCACATCCACGGCACCTTGCTCGCTCCCCCGTTCTCCCTCAGAAGCATCGTACGTAGGCGGACCATCAGTAGCCTACGTCGGTGGAACACCTAGCTCATACTCAGGCGGCGTCTCCTCACGCTTCGGGGTCCACATATCCGGCCCCCGCATCCTCCTCCACCAACGGCAAATGCAGTATACAATGATCGCCAAGGCGGGGATTCCAAGTCCAATCCCTAGTCCCAGCTGTAGGGGCAGCTTACTTTTATGGGGTTGACCAGTGCATTCATAGCTTTTGAGTGGGCGGCCTAAACTACGCTCAACGTCAGAAGCGATGGAGCTACAGTAGAAGCTATCGAGGTCACTTTCAACGTTGATACTGCCGAGGGTTGTTATTGAGGACATGGAGATGCTAGGTTGGGTGAGCGGAGGTTACAGTAGGGGAGTAGGGGATTACTTACGCGGTAACATTTCCATCAACCCAGAGACTTTGGGATATGGTTTGAATCGGCTCCAGGGTGACATTTAATGGGGTAGATGCGTTGACTGTAAAGCTTCCGAGACTGCGGAGGGATGGGAAGGAAATGCTAGTACAGGTTAGTTGGATGAAGTGAAAGTGGTTGGGCTGCTACCGACGATCCAATTGTTCCGCCGAGTGCCATTGTTCCAAGATCTGACAAGCTCGGCAGGCTGATATTGAGCGGGTTTCCGTATGTGCGTATTTGTACATATCGATTAAAATATTGCGTCGTGTCTCCTACTTTGGATAGCCATGGCATGGACAAGCTATCGCCCCAGTCAGCACAGTATTTCAGAGATTTCTAGTGGCATTATTACCTTGAAATATTTCCTTGCAAGTAAACCGCCGCAGCCTTCTGCAACGCAGGAAAACTGATATCCAAGGGGAGTTGGTTGACACGATCAAAGGTGATGGAGCCGACACCCCCGTAGTTCGTGTCATAGGCCACAACAGGATTCCTAGATACTCTTAAATATCCCCCATCAGTGAGAACAGGGAAATTCAAACTAGAAAATATTGAATTAGAACTGTAGGTTGCGATTGTTACGTATGGAACCTAACGTACCTGCTCATATTTCCTGTAATACTCAGGGCCCTACCGGGGGTCGTCAGAGATGGGAAGTCCACAGAGCAGTCCTCAATTCCCCCAATACTAATGCTGCCATTTACTCCAGTTAGGCTCGGAAATGAGATCATCGTAAGTGCGGGAACATTATTGATAGCTATCGAAACGGTGTCATTGAGGTCAGGGACGTCGATCGAGGTGAGGGATGGTGTGGGGAGGTAGTACTTCTCACGCCCATTGATATGGGGAGGTATAGTACTGATCTCGTCTGAAATGGTCGTGACATTGGGTAGGTAGAAACGGCCGGTATAGTTGGCTGCGATATACACGGTTCCAATTATCTCGGTGCAGCCGGCATACTTTATGTCCAACTGTTCTTGACTGGAGATGGCGAATCGGTTGTAATAATAAGACTCCCTATCAAAGTCGCAGACTATGGCCGAGGTACCTATGGAATTTACTGGTCAGCAAGAGCAATCACAATAAATATTGAAGATACAAAGATACTAGTTTATAGCATACCCGAAACAGCAAGCGCAATAAGAAGCAAGCCCAAACTCGTCGTCGTCGTCGCAAACTGTGGGCGCATCACCATCATTCTCTCCGCAGATCAATCCACCGACCACTGTCTATCGCGATCAACAAAGTGGGCGTGCGTCTCATCTTTAACCAGAAAGGGGAAATAAAAAATAGGCGTTCTGGATCAGGCATCAGGGTTGATGGACTTGGCACGAAGGATTCATCATTACGGATGGTGTACATAGTATGAGCTTGACAGGGATAGCAAGGTTGGTGGAGAGGATACGACTGGACGGGTTAAATGTCAGTGACAGGCGACAGACCTAGGCGACCGACAACCCCAGCAGGAAGGTGGGGTGGTGGTGACAGGTGCCACAGTGGAGTTATCAGGGCTCCAGTAAGTTGATGAGTACACCTGACAAGCTCATGGGTGAGTCCTGTCTAGACCATGGCTGGTTGGAGCGGTTCAACCGTCGACCCCTGTTTTGACACACAACTACTATGGTATGCCAAGGCTGAGATTTGGGGTTCCATCAAGTTTAATACTACATTGGAACTTCATATATACTTCGTGAATGCCTATGTAGTATTAAAGTCCATAAAATTGGTAACCAAAGTATAGGTAAAGTACGAGCTGAAAAATATAATAAAAATTGAGCAAAAAGTACAGAGACAGTGTGTACTACAAATTATAAAACCGAATATAAATATAAAAAGAAATCAGACTCGTAGAGCGCAATTTGGATCCGAGGTAACGGAAATCATTTGGTCCTTTGTTTATATTTTATGCCCAACCATATTCATGTTAAGATAACTAATAAATGATAAATAAAGTCGAATCAAAGATCCGCAAATACGATGTTATTTTTTACCCGTTTCTAGAATAACAGTAGTTGAATTTATTTGAAAGAAATACGAACAAAAACACTATTACCACCCATATCATAATCCTTCTCATCAGAGTATTGTTCTATTCGACACTGGAGGAAGCAATATCACCTAATATAAGTTGCTATAGTATCCACATAAGTTTGCATAATAATGATTCTCTTACAGCCTGCCTATAGGCAAAACATGCAAGACTTTAGAAAAGCAATTGTCGAACTATCAAATCACAGTGATGACATGAAATTTATGGTGGCGCAAAAAGAGGTATTTTGGTCGCTGTAAGTTTGTATATTTATATCATTGCAAGCTCCCAAGTGTGATTTGTCTTGATAACCTGAAACTCAGCAAGTCTATACTTGCTACTTCATTTTCCCAACCTGGTTACATTCCTTAATTCTACCAAAAGGTGCCTCGCTGGCGCTATTTAACCTCTTCACGCCAACCATGTCTGCCTCGCCGTTGCCCAAATTCTCCTTAGATCATTTGAGAAAATGTAGCTTGCGAGCCAGAATTATATATCGTTTGCTTGCTCGATAATGTCCTCCCCTGTGTCAGATTTGAACACTAGTGCAGCGGACCAAATGTTTCCGCTCGTGCCATCTGTACCCCCATTTTGGTGATCGCTTTCCCAACTCTACTGGAGCCCGTGAAGCTTCCGTTCTTCAGCAACAGATGTGTATAAAGCTCTTTGACGGCTTTGTTACCCCTGACATATTTCGATTTACAAATGTTGCGCCCACAGAGTCAGAAAAATTCATGTAAAACTGTCGTCGGATATTATATGGAGTTGGTTTCACGCAGCATGCTAGGGCGCTTATTTGCAGTGTATCTATATAGTAGAAATGGACTCCTTGCAACTTTAACTCCTATTTATAACGGTACTTTGCTACGGGTACTACATGTTTGAGACGTGATCCGACTTATCATATCTTCAACGCAGCTATCTAATAGTCTATAAACTCGTAAAAACCATGCTCCGGATTCTTCTCTCGCGCAGTACCTATATCTGACAGCTATCAAGTTTATGCAACAATATGGCGTTCTAGAAATGATCTCCAGTGCTCAAACCCCCCACCTTCCGTAACCCCCTCTTCTTTCCCTGATAACCAATACTGGTCGGCTATATCTTCTCCGGAGGGGGCTAACTCATCTTCGTCCGTGGTGGTTACGTTATTTTGCGGCACGGGGTTCTCAAAGTCGAACAGGCTCTGTGTAGTATATCTTCGATATTTGCGTCTCTCCGTGGGTATCTTCTTATCATATGTGGGCATTATGGGGGGTGAGCTGTGGGCGTTCGTAACTGTCGATGTAGGTGGCACGTAGCCTTTAAATATATATTTCTGTCGCATAGGATGTGTGGAGGAAGAGGCCGTTGCCGCCTTAAACGGGTTATAGGGCTCTTTGTACTCGCAAAGGGATCTTGCTGAGGCTATCGGGTTTGGAAAGACATCCATATTCGTTTCCAGTTCAGGTGTAACCAATAGTTCGTCATCCTCCTCACTATCGTCATCTCTCCAGTCGTGACAGAAGACAGCAGTGAACCCCGAGACCTTCTCTCTGCTTTCCAGAAACCTTGGTTGCCGCGATCTATGGTTCCTGCGGTCAAATGGCCGCTTCCACTCATTCGTAAAGACGGGCATAACATGTGTTTTCTTTTTATTGATCCGTCGCTCAGCCCAGCAGGATTGGTGAGGTGCACATATCAAGCAATGTCGATGCCCTTGAAATATATCTGAGAGGGGCATCCTATGTAGGTTTATTGGCGCCAACTGAGTGGCGCTGTGATGGTATTCCATAGCTAACTTTATATCAAGTGGCGGAGCAATAAACTAAGTGGTGGTATGCTGTCAGTACCCCAAAACAACTTTATCCCAAACTTTGTGGTGATTTGAAACAATTACTGTTGGCTGCCGGCTATCTATCGGTTCTATATATATAGTTGGCTGGCTTTCCTCTTGTTTTCGGCGCATTGTCGGCTATATGTGACGGTGTATAGCTTAGCCGTACTTGGCGCCTCGGCACGGGAGACTCAGATTATATATAGGCCGACGATATTCGAGTTATATTCCCATATCCAAAGGGAACAATAAAGGTAAGAAAGCCCTTCGGTGTCAAAATTATGGAGGTGTGTATATAAACAAGAACAATACACTCAAGGGATTACTTCGTTACTGGAGTTAGTATATTTACTGTCGTTAATTTATCATTTATCATCTCCCCTCTTATTTCATATCTATCTGCCAAGTTGATTAACCACAATCAAAAGTAAGCCTTGAGTTCTATGATACCTAATAAAATGTGGGCCGTCGACTTCAACGGCCTATTTGACAGAGAGGTTCTCACTGAACGAAGGCCTCAGATTCGTCCACTGATGCTATTCTCAAAGTCTCTTACGATATTGTGAGCCAGCGACAAGGCAGGTAGCTTTTAAGTTTATCTACACAAAATGTGGATACTGGATCTTCCTAGCATTTTCCCTGAATTGCCTGGTGTTTGGTTTGTGTAGGTTGCTACCAGTGGGGTAGTGGAGTGGCGGCGGTGGCGGGGCGTGGGCTATATAACGTCGCCGTTGGGCTAGATGGATGGACAGTGAGGGTTCGAACATCTCTCAAGTACATCAGTTACATTCATCTGGTTTATTATATTCTTTTCGCAAAGATCAGGAGCAAATAATTTCATCACAGTGCAAAATGAAACAAAAAATAAGAGTAAATAATTCCTTTTTCCATTTATTCATCAGATTCTACAATTAAAAACGCGCTTCTCTACAAGATATCTAAAAAAAAAAATTACCCTACTTCATCATCCATCCCTTCCCCCAAAATCATGAACCCACAAACAACCCCTTATGAAGCATCCGTCTCCGTCCCATCCGGTCCCTCCGCATGCACATGCTCAAAGCTACTCTCACTCGGTGCCTTCCCGCCATCCTGATAACTCTCCCAGTTGGCCAGGATATCCTTAATCTTAGGACTATTCGTCAAGCGATACACATCCTCAAAGTACTCCTTTGTAATCTCAAACGGCTTCGCCGTGACGTTGGGAATGTACTTCCCAATCAGCTTGCTCGGATCAATCGTCGTCTTGTTGATCTTCTTGAGCAGGAAGGAACGGAAGGGCTTAACTCCCGAGCGCAAGAAGGTGGAGTGGAAGGGGACGTCGATGCCCTTGAGTGGGATGGTCGCGAAACCGCGTTGGAGGTCCAAAGGCTTGGGCTTGGCTTCCGTCTGGCGCGCGCATTCGCGGATGATCTCTACCAAATGTGCCTTCACGTCCTCAAGGCTTAATGTCTCCATCAGAGCCTGGATATCAATCTTCTGTGCCTTGAGGTAGTTCGTGACGCCCGTAAGAGTATCCAGAGCGCGCAGGTCACCAGCACAGACGTACTGCATATTAGCGATGTTGTAGTTGACAATCTCGAGCAACCACTTCGTCTCCTCGGCAATGTTCTCAACGACGTATTGCAGCGCCTGCTCGTTGAAGGTCTTGCTGATACGCGAGGGGTTCACGGCGCACATGGAGTAGTTGGAGCGGCCGGTGGCGTCGCGCTCGACGGCAACTTGCATGGTGAGACCACGGTAGAAGACGACGGAGACGAGGGACTCGATGGGCATGACATCTGCGAGGGCCGCGAGGGCGGAGTACTCGCCGAGGGAGTGTCCGGCGAAGCTGCTGTCGCGCTGGACGAGGCCCTTAGAAAGCATGTCCTCAAAACTGGCCTTCTCCATGAGGGTTAGGGCGGGCTGGGTGAATTGGGTGGCGGAGAGGAGACCGGTGGGCGAGCGGTAGGTGTAAGAGGTGGTGTTCTCGTCGACCTCCTTGAAGATCTTCTCAGACTTGGTGGTGCCATCGGAACCGACGGTCTCGAAGGTCATTGCCATGTAGTTCTGGCGGATGGCCTTTCCGCGTGGTCCACCGAAGTGGATGGTCAGCTCCTTAGGGTTGTTCTTAACAATGTTGGTGATAGCAAATCCTGAAACCCGTTAGTAAATTGCATAAACCCACAATAATGTAAGAGAAACTCACCATAAGTATCCATGAAATGCTTATCAGCCCTATCCCAAACCTCCTTTGCAACAGGGCTGCTAGCATAAAGCTCCATACCCATACCCTGCTCCTGCGATCCCTGTCCAGTGAAGACATACGACGAGACGGGCTGCTCAACCTCTGCCTCACCAAGGAGAACCTTCTCCTCAGTTGCCTTGTTGCTCGCCTCAACCTTGATGATCTTGCGACCAGCAACCATGCCGACATGCTGAAGTCTAACCTCAATGTCATCATTCGGCAGGACCATGCCAACAAGCGAGGCGTGGAAACTCCTCACGCGGCCGATGTGGTTCTCAGCGGCCCAGGTCTCGACGAGACTGCGCACGGCAGCACTCGAGTACATGCCGTGGGTAATGGTACCTGGGAGGTTGGCGTAGCTGGCAAAGACACGGGAAACGTGAATGGGGTTGAAGTCGCCAGAGACACGAGCGTAGGTCTCGTTCGATGCTGGGGCTCTGAGCTGCAGAGGCGCCTTTCCGTTGAGCGGAATGGCGTTCTCGAAGTTGATGGGCTGCTCAATGGACGAACCGTGACGCTGGAGGTAGTCGATGACTGGGTTGCCGTGGGACGCACCGGCCTCGTAGTCCACAGTGGCGATCTGGATGATCTCCTTGGTTGGGAGCTCGAGGAGGACTTGTCCTCTGGTCTCAACGCTGCTGAAGGCAGTCTTGTTCTTGAAGCGGTAGTAACTCTGGAGACGGAAAGTCAGGGTCTGGCCGAGGAGGTCGATATCGGCCTCCTCAACGTTGAACCACTCCTTGGAGCGGAGCACGGCAACGTCCTTGCTGGACGCAAGGTGCAACTGCATAGGCACCTCAGTCTTGCGCTGGAAAGTGTTCTCGAAGTCGGTGTAAGCACCGCGGTACAAGAACTGCGAAGTAACCTCCATAACAGCCTTGCCCTCGCGAGTAATCGTGCCCATAACCTCAACCATCTTGCCAGAATCCTGGTTGATAACGGCATTGATCTGCGCAGTCGTGGAGACCTCATCACCCTCCTTCAACGGCTCGGCACCAGGAAGCATGCGGAAGCCGTTGGAAAGATGGACAAGCTTGAGCAAGTCACCATCGATCGTGCGTGGGAAGATGGGCTTGGTAATGGCCTTCCAGCCGACGACAATTGCAAAGTCCATGGGGGCATAGACCTCCTTGCCTGGTCTCGACACGAATGCCTCGCCCTTGTTGCCGACGGCGTGGACAAAGTCGTTGATGGCCTCGCCTGTAACAGTGGCGCTTCCACCGTCGAACTCGCCGGTAACAGATGCGTCCAAGTCGAGCTTCTCGTTACCGAACCACGCGCGCCAGTAGAACTCCTTGATGCGGTCGTTGCGGTCCTCCATAACCTCGTGGATTGGGGCATAGCCGGCCTCAGGGTGGTACCTGAACCTCAGCTCGAGGTCAACTGGCTTTCCAAGAGCCGTGGTGTCCTTTGTGATCTTGACGGAAATCCCGATGGTTCCAACGAGCTTGACAGTGATGACCTGGACGTAGTGGTTCGGCCTTGGCTGCTCCTTGACAGTGATGACAGTCTTGGCTGGGTTATTGGGGTAGAGGACTTCGACGAACAATCCGCGGACTGGGGTGAAGATGCGCTTCATTGGGTTGGTCTGGAACTTCTGTCCTTGGACAAAGATCTCAGAGGTGAAGAGAGCATGTCTCCACGAACGCTTGGAGCCAGCAAGAAGGCTGAGCCAGGCATCCAATGACGGCAGGGTAGCCGATGGGGAAGAAGAGAGTCGGTATGTGGTCTTCTCAGCCTCCTGGTTAACAATCAGGCCCTCGAACTCAGCCTCGGCATCAGACTCGACGAGCTTGCCACCAAAGTACTCAGTAACCGGGATGGCAGACTCGTCGCCGTTGTAGATATCCTTGGTCAAGCCCTCAATGTGGGCATCGTGGACGCCATCAAGAATATCCTTGATGGGCTCATCAACAATCTTCGAGTACTTCACGGCAGTTGGGCCCTGCAAGATACAAGTCCTGCCAACATCCTGGTCAATAACAGCCTCAAGATCCTCAGACTGCCACAGCGAATCCTTCTTGAAGAAGAACTCAAAGTTCTCGTCGAGGACGGGAACGAAGGTAGTTGGCTTCTGACCGCGGCGCTGGCATAGGAGGAGGAAGAACTGGACATCCTGGGCGTTGATAAGTTGAGTCTCGGCCTCCGGGTAGGACGCAAGAATCTTTTCCACAGCTGGGTATGGGTCGTTGAGCTCAGAGTAGCTCTGGAGCAGCGAGGGGCTACCCTTACCCTTGGTAAAGCGCTCCTCAACACGGTAGATGAAATCTCCCGTAAGCTTGGTGTACGATTTATCAATCCAGCGGGACTCGTGCTTAACATAGAGAAGGTCAACCAAACGGCGAACAACCTCGCCATAAGTCATGTCCTCGAGATCAACAGTCTCGCCAGCCTTGTTGCGACCGAACCATACCTTCTGGAAGTCGTCGTTGAGCTTCTTGATGATGTATGCACGGTTCTTCTTCAGCTCCGGCACGCGCTTCTCCTTGGGCAAGCTGAAGATCTTCTGATCCATCTCAGCCCAGAACTTGACACCGCGAGTGGCGAGCTTGTGGATCGGCTCGCCCATCTCGGAGCGGACAGTGATAACACCGCCAGCGGGGCCCTTGTAGGTCTTCTCCCACTGGCTGTCATCCAGGCCCTCCGCCTCAGTGATGGCCTTCTTGGCGTTCTTGCTGGTGTGAGCCTCCTTGGCCGTCATTACGCGACTGCCAAACATGCATCCATCAAAGGGCATAGGTGGGTAGCCGAAGTTGCTAGACCAGGTACCGGTGATGTAAGGGTAGGTGTCCTCGGCACCACCAAAGCCACTGCCAGCAACGAGAATGAGGTTCTCGCATCTGCGGATTCTGCCGTACATTTGTAGGATTGGCTGATGGAAGTCCTCGAAGGAGTGATGACCGCCACCGCGTCCACCGGTCCACTGCATCATGACAGGGAAGGTGGGGTTGGCCTTGGCGATGTTGACAACTGCCTGGATGCCATCAATGGATCCTGGCTTGAACGAGATGTGCTTCAGGCCGAGAGTCTCGATGTATTCCTGTGCAACCTCGATGGATGGCACACCAGCACCGATAGTAAGACCCTCGATTGGAACTCCCTGGGCGCGGAGTTGGCCGATAAGAGGGATCTGCCACTGCATAGCGCGGGGGTTGACGTAGATGAGGTTGATTGTTATTCCACGTCCTGCGGGGATGGCATTCTCGATCTTAGTCAGGGCTTCGGTCATAGTCGTGGCGTTGTAGTATCCACCACCAGCAAGTTCGATTTGGTAACCAGCATTCATGGTTGCGGCAACAAAGTCCCAGGGCACAGTGGAGGGGGTCATACCAGCCACCATCACGGGAGGGACTCCTAGAAGTCTGCTCATCTTCGTGTCGACGTAAGTCTGGCCGCTGGTAGTCTTGATAAGACGAGGACCGTGCTCCTTAAGCCAGTCGACAGCGTACTTGACGGCGTGCTCCTCATCACGGTCGAAGAGCTCTGGCTTGTAGCCAACTTCTGGGACGGTGCCGGCAATGGTGCCAGCGAGGATGACACGGACACCAGTTCCATCCTTGTTACGGCTGGTCAAGACACCGAGACCTGAGATACCACCTGGGCCGAAGTCGAGAACGTGGGTGGCTTGCGGGAAGACAGTTGCCTTCTCCCAGTTGACTGGCTCCTGAGTGATCAGGCGAACAAGGGTTGGCACAATGTTATCACTACCTGCTTCCCTCAAGTCCTTGCCAGTGTTGGTGTCGAAAACGGGGATACCCAAATCCTTGCTGGAGATGACAACATCCTTCAAGTCCTCGTCGATCTTGCTGGTCGCACTCAGAAGGTACTTGCTGTGGAATGGAGCAGTAATTGGCAGGAAGCGGTTCACAAATCTGACCTTGCGCTCCGTAAAAGGAATTCTGGTCTGATCTAAGCCAGTAGGGGCCTTGACTTTGCGGAGCTGAAGGTTAAGACCGTAGAGCGAGAGAGGGGGCCCGGTGACGACCAAGTTGCGCGCACTGTTGACGAGCGAGATCGAGATGTGACGGTCTTCGGGGAGGTACTGATTTGTGGCGTCGATGTGCTCCTGGATCTGCTCTCTCGAAAGATCACGGATACTCAACATGGGTGTGGGCATGCCCTCGCCATTCTCCTCCGAGTCTTGAAGCACATTGGGTGCCAGGGAGGTTGTTGGGTAAGTCTGCTGACTGCGAGATCCAATCCAGAAAAGGATGGTGAGGGACTGGGTGGCGATCTTATCAAACGACTCCCAGCTGTCTGCTGCAGAGGTGGCAGCGGCAAGGACAACACCCTGAGAGTGACCGGTGGCACCGCTGAGCTTCTCGCGGAATGCGCCGGGGGTAAGACCAAGGGTCTTGCATGCAACACTGTAGTGCGCAAGTTGGACGAGACCAATCAATGGGAAGCTGACTGGCGCAGAGACGAGGTAGTCGACGTCTGGGGTGGACTCTGGGTGGCGCAACCAAGTCATAATATCCAGGCCCTTTATGTAGAGCTTCTCAGCCTTGGGGTTGCGTGAGAGGGTCAGGAGCAGCTCAGCCGATGAAGTAATCAGCTCGCCAACGAAAGACTGATAGGTGGTGTAGAGTTCCCTAAGTTCATCGAAGTACTCCTCGATGTTTCCCTGTCCTCCGAAGACACTGTAGATCTTGGCCTCGCCGTCGCTGGCGGCCCTCAGGAGCGCAGACTGATGGGGTCTGATAGGTCTGTTGCTCGCAGCGCGCGCGGCGTAGTATCCTCGTACGGTCTCGAGCTTCTTCTCATCGATGCCTGGAATGCCGCCGCTCAAGGCGTGAACATCATTGCCGCGCAAGAAGGCGCGCTCAAACTCGTTGAGGACGAGCTTGAGGACCTCTTCGTATGACCCCTGCGCATCATCCTCCCCGGACTCGACCTCGGCGGCGATGAAGCCTAGGTATCGCGCCACGAGCTCTGCTGTAGAGGAGGGTTCATCATCCTGTGCGAGCTCGTCTGTTGGCTCCGGGAGAGAAGCGAGGAACTGGTCCTTGATCTGGGAGGCGTGGAAGTGGAGGTTCGTAGGAATTAGGAAGGAGTGCTCGAGGGATCCATGTGTGAGGGTGAGGGGTCGGAGAGAGGATGACGATCGTGGGGTCGAAACGCCAGTCTGGGGTCCAGTGGACGTTCCCAGCATGTTGGTTTGGTGTAGAGGCTGCGGTATGAAGTCTGTCGTAGGACAAGAAGTTAGATAGCTGCGTCAAGAGTATCAGGGAGCATGGAGAGGCTGTGGATAGCTTCAAAGACATCCCATGTTTCTCCGCCTCTCCATGAGCACTGGGGCAACGCACCTGGTTCTCAAGATTCCAGATACTCAGTTAAGAGCAGGAATGTCTTCTTATCGCGGAAGAGAGGTTGGGGGTTGTGAGCTCAGCGTCGATAATTAAGGGTCAATTGCGTGCGGGATCTGTATTAAAAGAGAAATAGGGTAAACTGGTAATTGGCTTCAAACAGCAGCAAGACGTTAAATGCGCGGAGTAGTAGAAGGTATATGAGCTCTTGAGTGAGGGATAATAGAGAGTAGAGTGTGATGTAGTAAGAGGAGGTTAGAAACAAGAGGCAATGGACGGATGAATGGGGGGGAATAATTGAGATTCCTAACAATTGCCCTTGCTGGGTCTCCGCAGAAATGTGAAGGTACGTACAATTGTTTTTTGGTGGTGGTAGGGGAGCGTAGGAGCTCAACAAGGCCTCGCCAAAAGTTGACTAGGGCGTTGGCACTAGCGTTCCGATGGGGATCCAACGCAAATGCAGGTGGTATGCCGCCTATCGTTGGTGAAATCGGTACGTACCCCACGGCAGGGGTGTGAAGCCGTGAGTGCGAGCCAATGGCGGGGGTTGAATTTGAGGGAACTAGCTGGATCGACATTAGCGTCACAACAATTTTGACGTTATCAAGGATACGGTCACGTGGTGATAAGTGATGGGGTATGTCCTAACTTATGTCCACCCACTATACAGACATGAGACAAATTTATGTTGGGTTTCTAGGCATCCAGTTGAGAATATACGTGTACAGTACTATATATTATTATATTACAAGTCGATATACCTCGGCATATATCAGTAATCATTTAAGGAACTCATCAATGTCTCCTGGAGAAATATAGAAATATAATGAGCATCAAGCAAACATCTCACTAATCCGGGACATTCTCGTGCTCAACCATTTTATGTCCCTGTGTGCTCCGTATTCTCCGTACTCCATAAAGTGCCCCATACTATTCATAAAATGATACGACAATATACAGTACTATACTCGGCAGAACTACGTACTGCATAAAGTTGAGCAGACAGTAAAATATCCAATAGTGGACAAGACAATTGATAGAATTGCGGCCACTAGAAAGGACGTTAGGGAGGAGAGAAAAGGAGCGATCAGTACCACGTAGGTATTGTTAGGTTGTTGACACATATGTATGCAGTAGAAGATCTCTATAAAGTGACCTCGACATGACTTTCCGTCCCCATTATAGGAGAGGTGGGTACCGATCATGTACCGTTAGTTTAGTTATGCACTACAACCCGGCAAGTCATCCCTCTAAAGTGACTTGTGCATGACCTTACCCGCCCCTACCACACGCCGCCCCAATCTTCCCAGGCTACACCAACACACAAAAACACAGAAAACACCAACATGCACGAGCCCCCACCACTAATCCCTCCTTCATTATCCCCCAATCAGGACTAGCGTCGTATCTGTGTTGAGACTGCAGACCCAACTTTTTTGTGAGAAGCTTGCCTGCACAGTGCTCCCTGGTGTGTACTGAGCATCGACGATTCCCAACGACGAGTCCCTCTCTTCCCCTCAACTTCCATTGGAAATCAACCTTTCTATCCTCCTCTTCCGCTCCCCCGAAGGCTGCTTATTCTCCTTCAGTTGGGACTCCCATTCACAATCTATCAATCTATAATCATCAATTCATCTCTATTTTTGCGGTATCCTTCTTGTTCCCCTCCAGTCGAGCTTCAAATTCCCCCCTTACGTTGGTTGTAATCATACCCCCATTCTCCACACAACAGCAGCTATTCGTATAGTTCTTGCAATTTACGAAAGACACACAAACCACTACAATACGAACCTTCTACCCGTGGATCTTATTCACGACTCTCGAAACACATACCCCCTCGACACGATTTCCACCACCTACATCACCATAATAGTCTTCGGACGTTAAATACACACTCGCCATGCGTCCCGAAGTCGAGCAGGAGCTCGCCCACACCCTCCTCGTCGAGCTGCTAGCATACCAATTCGCGTCGCCTGTGCGCTGGATCGAGACACAAGATGTCATTCTTGCCGATAAATTGACCGAGAGGATTGTCGAGATTGGTCCCGCAGATACCCTTGGCGTGATGGCCAAGAGGACGCTCGCCTCAAAGTACCAGGCCCACGATGCTGCGAAGTCGGTGCAGAGACAGATTCTCTGCTACAACAAGGACGCGAAAGAGATCTACTACGATGTTGACCCTGTGGAGGAGGAGCCAGAGGCACCTGCTGCGGGAAGTGATGCACCAGCGGCTGCTGCTCCGGCCGCTGGCGCCGCCCCTGTAGCTGCTGCTGCGCCTGCTCCAAGCGCTGGACCAGCGGCACAAGTCCCAGATGCCCCAGTTGGCGCTCTTGAGATTGTTAGGTCTCTTATCGCGCAGAAGCTGAAGAAGCCGTTTACGGAGATTCCTTTGAGCAAGGCTATCAAGGATCTTGTTGGAGGTATGCACAGTTCACTTGCTCCATATACAGTTTAACAGGGACTAACGGTTTATCAACAGGCAAATCGACACTACAAAACGAAATATTAGGTGACTTGGGCAAGGAGTTTGGCTCGACCCCCGAGAAGCCGGAAGATATCCCCTTAGACGAGCTTGGACAAGCTATGCAGGCTACATTCAACGGCCAGCTTGGAAAGCAGTCACTATCTCTTATCGCTAGGTTAATTTCGTCTAAGATGCCTGGTGGATTCAATATCACATCCGCGAGGAAATACCTCGAGACCAGGTGGGGTCTCGGCCCTGGACGCCAGGACGGTGTTCTCCTGCTGGCGCTTACTATGGAGCCGCCGGCACGTCTTGGTGCGGAGGCTGACGCGAAAGCGTTCCTCGACGAAGTATCAAATAAATATGCGACAAATGCTGGGATCAGCCTTTCCGCACCTGTCGCTGCTGCGGGCGGTGGTGGTGGCGGCGGAATGATGATGGACCCAGCTGCGATTGACGCACTGACGAAGGACCAGCGCGCGCTGTTCAAGCAACAACTTGAGCTGTTCGCGAGGTACTTGAAGATCGATTTACGCGCGGGCGACAAGTCGTTTGTTGGCGCGCAGAAGTCGGAAGCTGCTCTACAGTCCCAACTCGACTTGTGGAATGTTGAGCACGGTGAGGCCTATGCAGCTGGCATTGAGCCTGTTTTCACATCGCTGAAGGCTAGAGTTTATGATTCATCGTGGAATTGGGCTCGCCAGGATGCCCTTCTCATGTTCTACGACATCATTTTCGGCCGCCTCAAGGCTGTTGATCGTGAGATTGTTAGCCAGTGTATCAGAATCATGAACCGTGCCAACCCAACTCTCATCGAGTTCATGCAGTACCACATCGATCACTGCCCGACTGAGCGCGGAGAGACCTACGAGCTCGCGAAGGAGCTTGGGCAACAGCTAATTGAGAACTGTAAGGAAGTTCTCAACACCCCTCCTATGTACAAGGACGTGTCCGTTCCTACTGGCCCTCACACAACAGTTGATGCTCGTGGCAACCTCGAATACAGTGAAATTCCAAGATCGAGCGTGCGCAAGTTGGAGCACTACGTTAAGGACATGGCCGATGGAGGCAAGATCTCTGAGTACGGAAACCGAACCAAGGTCCAGAACGACCTTGGCAAGATCTACAAGCTCATCAAGCAGCAGCACAAGCTGTCCAAGGAATCTCAACTTCAGATCAAGACTCTGTACACTGATGTTATCCGTTCGCTGGCCATGAGCGAGGGTCAAATCATGCCCAAGGAGACTAAGGGCAAGGTCAACGGCATCAAGAAGACAGGTGTTAAGCAAGGAAAGGTCGAGACCATCCCATTCTTGCACTTGAAGAGGAAGGATGAGCACGGCTGGGAGTACAGCAAGAAGCTCACTGGCCTTTACATCAATGGTCTTGAGGATGCCGCGAAGAACGGTGTTTCGTTCCAGGGAAAGAACGCTCTTATGACTGGTGCAGGTGCTGGCTCCATTGGTGCTGAGGTCCTCCAGGGCTTCATCAGCGGTGGTGGTAAGGTCGTTGTCACGACCAGCCGCTTCTCCCGTGAAGTTACAGAGTACTACCAGGCCATGTATGCACGCTACGGATCAAAGGGCTCTCAGCTCATCGTTGTTCCTTTCAACCAAGGAAGCAAGCAAGATGTTGAGGCCCTGGTTGACTACATCTACGACCCCAAGGATGGTCTCGGCTGGGATCTCGACTTCGTTATTCCCTTCGCTGCCATCCCCGAGAATGGGCGTGAGATCGATAGCATTGACTCGAAATCCGAGCTTGCCCACCGCATTATGCTTACCAACGTTCTCCGCCTCCTTGGTGCCGTCAAGAAGGAGAAGGCAGACCGCGGATACGAGACTCGCCCGGCTCAGGTTATCCTGCCTTTGTCGCCCAACCACGGTACCTTCGGTAACGATGGTCTGTACTCTGAGTCCAAGCTGGGTCTCGAGACCCTCTTCAACCGCTGGCACTCCGAGAACTGGGGCAACTTCCTCACCATCTGCGGTGCAGTTATTGGATGGACCCGTGGCACTGGCCTTATGGGCGCTAACAACATCACTGCCGAGGGTGTTGAGGCTTATGGTGTTCGCACTTTCTCCCAGACTGAGATGGCTTTCAACTTGCTTGGTCTCTTGACCCCTCCTATGGTCGACCTCTGCCAATCTGAGCCTGTCTTCGCCGATCTCAACGGTGGACTCCAGTTCATCCCACGCCTCAAGGACGTCATGACCAACCTCCGCAAGGATATCATGGATACTAGCGAGGTTCGCCGTGCCGTCACCAAGGAGACTGCTCTTGAGAACAAGATTGTCAATGGTGAGAAGAGCGAGTCTCTGTACCAGAAGGTCACCATTGAGCCCCGTGCCAACATTAAGTTCGACTTCCCCAATCTCCCAGACTGGGAGAAGGATGTCAAGCCGCTCAATGATGACCTTAAGGGCATGGTTGACCTTGAGAAAGTTGTCGTTATCACTGGTTTCGCCGAGGTTGGTCCTTGGGGTAACTCGAGGACTCGTTGGGAGATGGAAGCCTATGGCCAGTTCTCCCTCGAGGGATGCATTGAGATGGCCTGGATTATGGGTCTCATCAAGAACCACAACGGTATGATCAAGGGCAAGCAGTACGCTGGATGGGTGGATGCCAAGACTGGCGAGCCAGTTGATGATAAGGATGTCAAGCCAAAGTACGAGGCTCACATCCTTGAGCACGCTGGTATCCGTCTCATCGAGCCAGAGATGTTCGGTGGCTACGACCCCAACAAGAAGGAGCTCCTCCAGGAGGTTGTCATTGAGGAGGATCTTGAGCCATTTGAGACTTCCAAGGAGAATGCGATGGAGTTCAAGCTCAAGCATGACGACAAGGTTGAGATCTTCGAGATCAAGGAGTCTGGCGAGTACACTGTCCGCCTAAAGAAGGGCGCCAGCCTGTTGGTGCCAAAGGCTCTCCGCTTCGACCGCATCGTTGCCGGCCAGATCCCACTTGGCTGGGATGCCACCAAGTACGGTATTCCTGATGATATCGTGGCACAGGTTAACCCGGTTACCCTTTGGGTTCTTGTTTGCACGGTTGAGTCTCTCCTCGCGGCCGGTATCACCGACCCATACGAGTTCTACAAGTACGTCCACATCTCCGAGGTCGGTAACTGTATCGGCTCTGGTATTGGTGGTGCGACGGCTCTTAGAGGCATGTACAAGGATCGTTACTTGGACCTGCCGATCCAGAAGGATATTCTCCAGGAGTCTTTCATCAACACTATGAGTGCCTGGGTTAACATGTTGATCTTGTCGTCGACTGGTCCTATCAAGACTCCATCAGGTGCTTGCGCCACTGCTGTCGAGTCTCTGGATATTGGTTACGAGACTATTATCGAGGGCAAGGCTCGCGTCTGCTTCGTCGGTGGCTTTGATGACTTCACTGAGGAGGGCTCCTACGAGTTCGCCAACATGAAGGCCACTAGCAACGGTGTGGATGAGCTGGCTCACGGCCGCACTCCCGCCGAGATGTCTCGCCCCGCTACTACCACCAGAAATGGCTTCATGGAGTCTCAGGGTGCTGGTATGCAGCTCCTCATGACTGCCAAGTTGGCGCTTGAGATGGGTGTGCCGATTTACGGTATTCTTGGTATGACCGCTACTGCCACTGACAAGATTGGTCGTTCCATTCCAGCTCCTGGGCAGGGTGTCCTCACCACTGCCCGCGAGAACCCTGGCGCCTTCCCATCCCCTCTCCTGGATATCAAGTACCGTAGACGCCAGGTCGAGCTCCGCAAGAAGCAGATCAACCAATGGCAAGAGTCTGAGCTCGAGTACCTCCACGAGGAGGTCGCCGCCATGAAGGCGCAGAGCACTGGCGACTTCAACGAGGCCGTCTACACCACCGAGCGCACTGAGCACATCGAGCGCGAAGCTGCACGCCAAGTTCGCGATGTTCTTGACCAGCTCGGCAACAGCTTCTGGAAGAAGGACCCCACGATCGCTCCTATCCGTGGTGCCCTCGCCACCTGGGGTCTCACCATCGACGATCTCGATGTTGCCTCCTTCCACGGAACCTCCACCGTTGCCAACGACAAGAACGAGTCCAAGACCATCTGCCAGCAGCTCGAGCACCTGGGCCGCAAGAAGGGTAACGCCCTGCTCGGTATCTTCCAGAAGTTCCTTACTGGTCACCCCAAGGGTGCTGCTGGTGGCTGGATGATGAACGGTGCGCTGCAGGTCCTTAACACTGGTCTTGTGCCCGGTAACCGCAACGCCGATAACATCGACCAAGTCATGGAGCAATTCGACTTCATCGTCTACCCCTCCAAGAGCATCCAAACTGACGGCATCAAGGCCTTCTCCGTGACCTCCTTCGGTTTCGGACAGAAGGGCGCCCAGGCCATTGGTATCCACCCCAAGTACCTCTTCGCCACCCTCGACGAGGAGACCTTCTCCGCCTACCGCGGCAAGCTCGAGGCGAGACAGAAGAAGGCTTACCGCTACTTCCACAACGGCCTTATCAACAACTCCATCTTCGTTGCCAAGACCCACGCACCATACACGGATGAGCAGATGCCAGACGTCTTCCTCAACCCCAACGCACGTGTCTCGGTCGACAAGAAGACCGCGGCTCTTACCTACTCGCCCAACTTCGCCGCCGAAGCCGTGGCAGCTGCTCGCGCTTCCAAGGCCAGCACCGCCACCAAGTCCGCAAAATCAGAGACCCAGCGCGTGGTTGAGAAACTTGCCAAGACTACTGCGGCGCCCGGCACCAAGGTCGGCGTCGATGTTGAGGATGTGGCGGCGATTAACATCGAGAATGATACCTTTGTTGAGCGTAACTTTACGGATAAGGAGGTGAGGTATTGTCGCGCTGCTGCGGATCCGCAGGCGAGTTTCGCGGGGAGGTGGTCGGCGAAGGAGGCAGTGTTTAAGAGTCTTGGTGTGCCCAGCAGGGGAGGCGGCGCTGCTTTGAAGAGCATTGAGGTGCTCGCTGGGGAGGGGGGTGTGTTGGTTGTTAACGTAAGTTCTTGATTCTCTCTACCAACTACAATGTGATAGAATGCTAACGGAGAAATAGTTACATGGTGAAGCTGCCACTGCTGCCAAGAAGGCGGGTGTTAAGGAAGTGAGTGTTTCAATCTCGCATTCGGCAAGTCAGGCTGTTGCGATTGCAGTGTCGACCTTTTAAGTCTAGCCGTGTGGAAGGGGTGTTGGGTGTATATATATGATCTAGACTGCGTATTTCTCATCTACTGGCGGGAGGTGCGCTGTGTGTGGATATGAAGAGATGGGATGGGATAGAAATAGGCCGATGAAGAAGGTCGGTATAATCACGAGAGTGGGTGGAGTAGAGTTATTATTATAGTAGCGTAGTGATAGAATTGGATGGGTTTTTCTAGTTACTCACTTTGCCTCTTGTTGACTGGTGTGTTGTATGTAGTACGTTTGTATAAAACGTGTGTGATGTGCTGTGGTAGTGGGATAGGTGTGCTGGCTGTCATACGGAGGTTCGAGAAAGGGTGAAATGTGAAGGTGGGACACTGCACACATATAGTTGCACATAAGTCTTTATAGGCAGGTAGTTAGTCCAGTCTGCATTTTGACGTGCACAGTAGCCTGGGACGCACAAATACACCCACCCAGAACAGTGTATGGGCGGGGAAAGAGTGAGAGCAAGAGTGGATGTTGAAGCAATTCAATTCATAGGTCAATTCACAGCATCGATCATCAGAATATGTAGTTTCAAAAAAAATGCGTAAATTGACGGTAATTTATCTTAATCCCCCAACCGCGCCCAAAATAATCAAGCAAAGCAATACTCCTGTCCCCCACACTAATCATCCAAAACCCAAAAGACCTCCTAAGCCGCAGCGGCAGCAGCAGCAGCTTCCTGGGCCGGCTCAACACCCACACGCTCCTTAGCCAAGATATCAACCAAAAGAGGGCTAATCTTGTCCTCAATAACGGCACCAACGACCTTCTTTCCGTCCTTGTAACGGCGGACGTTCTCAAGGTACATGTCGAAGAGGTAGCTGCTGTCCATTGGTCCTCCCTTTGCCTCGGGGTGGAACTGTGTGCTGAAGATGGGGCGGGTGGTGTGGATCATCCCCTCGTTGGAGCCGTCGTTCAGGTTGACGAAGTACTCCTTGAAGTAGTCTGGCAGGGTGGAGGTGTCGACTGCGTATCCGTGGTTCTGGGATGTGATGTGGCACTGGCCCGTGGTGCGGTCGAGGGCGGGGATGTTGTGCGCGCGGTTACCGTATTTGAGCTTGATGGTGCGTCCGCCGGCGGCGAGAGCGAGGAGCTGGTGGCCAAGACAGATGCCGAAGACTGGGACCTGTGAAGTCTCCATCAGGCGCTCGAGGTGGTAGACGGTGTCTGTGCAGTGGGTTGGGTCACCGGGGCCGTTAGAGATGAAGACGCCGTCGAAGTGGTGGGCGACCTTGTGGATGGGGAAGTCGAAGGGGAAGACGGTGACGGAGGCGCCGCGGGAGACGAGGGAGCGGAGGATGTTCTCTTTGACTCCGCAGTCGATGACGGCTACGTGCATGTCGCCCTTGGGAGAGGGGACGTGGAAGGGCGCCTTGGTGGAGACGCGCTTGACGAGGTTGATTTGCTCGGGATCCACGAAGGCTTCGTCTTGGTCGGCGTCGTATTCCTCGCCGATGGTGATGCGGGCGAGGGAGGAGCCGCGCTCACGGAGGTAGGTGACAATGGCACGTGTGTCGACGCCGGAGATGGCGGGGACGCCCTCACGTGCGCACCAGGCGGAGAGGGACTCAACGGCGGTCCAGTGGCTGTATTGGAGGGCGTAATCGGCGACGACGACACCAACGCACTGGATGTTGGGGGACTCGAAGTACTTGAGGAGTCCGAACTCGTCACGCTGGTTGGAGGGGACACCGTAGTTGCCAATGAGTGGCTGGGTGAAGACGAGGATTTGTCCGCGGTAGGACGGGTCCGTCATGGACTCTGGGTAGCCGACGAGCGAGGTCGTGAAGACTGCCTCGCCGGAGATGTTGGACTTGGCTCCGAATGATTTGCCGTGGAAGACTGGGCCATCCTGTGTCTTAAATTAGAAAAATATTCCTTTGTCGTTTTCTCCTCGCAGCGCCACTTCAAACGTACCCTAATAGTGAACGTAGCCCGATCATGGGCAATCGGTGTAGCCCTTGGCCTGGTCACAGGCATGGTCCTTGGAACGTTCGACTCAACGGTGGCCAGGAACCTAGCCTGCTGCGTCGCCAAGCGGCCATTGAGCGCGATTCCCGCGCCCCTCAGGGCCGACTTGGAGAAGCGAGCAAGCATATCGTAGTGAAAGTTTTGGGTGTAAAGTAGTGGTATATGGCTAATCGACGGTTCGTCAATTTACTGAAGCTTTCCAGATGTGATCTAGCAAGCGAGTTAGCACAATTTTGTTGCGGTAAGTGGTGGTAGGAGAGGATTTGCTCGTGTGCGCACCTGAAATGTAATCCTATGACCGAGTCATTAGCCAGAGTTCCCACAAAGTCTTTTCCGACGAGAGCAGAAAGAAGAGAGAGCCAGCTAAGGAGTACGGTATATAGATGAAGGATATCCCACATCTCCGATCCTCATTGACGTGGCAGAGGCGCGGGGTCTGACACCGCCATCCGTCACGACACCGCCCTTCGGTGAAGAAAAAGAGTCACACATACCTGCGAAGTGAAGACTGACGGGCGCGCACTCATAGACGCAACGTGAGGAAAACCAGCTTAGCAGCTAATAAATTGGGGATATCATCAAATATCCCTTATATAAATGTAATTGAGCTTTGAATTAACAGCGGTGAAGGTTGTTGTTGTTTTGGTGGGGAGGATTGTGTTGGATTGAGGATTGGGGAGAGGAAGTTGGAGGCGGGAGGACGAGATCGGAACTTGGTCTCGCGTAAAAAAAATGCTTGGTCCCTCAGTCTTTGTATGTACAAGCAGAATAATTATGGATATCAGCGAGCTGCTATTGGCTGTTATTGGTTGGGGGATAAGCGGTGACGGCTTCGACGGCCGATAAAATTGAATTATTTGATTGGCTGAGAATGAGGTAGTTGAGAGTTAAGAATTAAGATCCTTTCCATGGGTCCCCGCTCCCCATTGTAATTACGGCCCCAGGAATCAGGCCCTTAAGGCACCAACTTCCTAAAACCTTCTGTGTATGGACCTAGCTTATGGGCAACGGCATAAGTAAAGGCCGTAGCCCCATAGAACTCTACAAGTTTGGTTCACGCTCGAAAATCACACCATAATGGTGATTCGGTCACGTGGGACAGTTATTCCCGCCAGCGGCCAACAGCATATTATCAGAAGTATATCGTTATTGTATAAGTAAAGGAGAAACAACAAGCTTTCTTAAAATTATACACAATGTTAAACTGCCTTCAACGCCCCCATCTTGACTTATGTCGTGGGGTCCAATTTGTGATTGGCATCGCTTACCTCTCGAATGTGAATATGCAGCCTTGTGCAGCGCCAATAGTGTTGTCTTCGTTGTCAGCCCTTCCAAGGCAAACATCACAGAACGCTGTTCATTTTGGTTGTAAAATACAGTTTCTAGCGTGGCCATCGTCGGCGGCTCCAATCATGCCCTGTAAGACATAGAAACTCTCTCCTACTTGATAAAGATCGCGGACAGATCACGGCAAACCCCTCTTTCGCAATACAAAGTCGATTTATCGTTATTTTCAAAGTCGTACACCGTGCTTTCTTTCATAATGGCACTTAGCTTGCGTTTGATGTCTAAATTCCGTTCCAAAAAGGACAAAGTTGGCCGAAAAGACGGAGACAAGACAGAAATCCACCATGTCCCAATCAGCTCGAATTCCCAGTCAACAACGCCATCACTGCCAGCCGTGGTGGAAAGTAGCCAGAATCCAACTATAGTATCGGCACAGGCACACCCTAGCGGCGTATACGAGGCTCGAGATTATCTCACCGAATCTTTGAGGAGTATGTGTTTCCATATTGAACTCTCCCCAGCATTACGAAAGGTCCGGGATCTAATTTCTTACAGAGGGTCCATTTTCTGATATTCATAACCCTGGTCAGCAACTTGTGAAGGCACAGCAGGCGCTCGAGACGTCATTCGGGGATCTCCACGATACCTGGGAGAAGAGCGCGCAATACTATGAGGGTGCGTCTGTAGGAGACGATACCATCAAACAAGCTGTAATCATGGCTAGCAACGACTCCTCAACACCAGCAGAATCATACAGCAAGGTAATCGAGAAAGCCCTGTTAAAGAATGACGCGCAGCAAGGCAATATATCCAGCACGACAAGAGTTTGCATGTCCAAGATGTTCCCCGTTCTCCGTGTTGTACTCGGGGCGGTTTCCTTCTCTGCAGACGTATGTCAGTGCCGTTCGAGGATTAGGAGCAATCTAACATCATTTTTAGGCAGCCAGCTTCTTACCACTTAAAATCACTGCTAATGCTCTCAGCCAAGTCGTAACGGTAGGTCCTAATAACAGAACTTTTTTTTTAAGTTAATTGCTAAACGAAACGCAGCTGGCCTCCAATGCGCAGAGCAGCTCAGTGGCTGTCGTTGAAGGGCTCGAGGAATTGTCAGATCATCAGCACTTTCTTAATAGCGTGAGTTCCTTAAATTTTGAATTAGACAATGGGACAGATTCTATCGTAGTCAAGGCCATTAATCTACTCGTTGCTATCACGGATTTTCTACGGATAAGCATCCAATTCCTACAAAAAGGTTTCACTCAAAGAATTTGGGACCAAGTCACATCAGGCGATGTGAATGCAGCTATTACATCTCTTAAACATGCTCGTCAAAACTTTGCTTTCGCAGTGAGTGAGGTAGCGTCAATGGCTATTTTAAGAAGAGAGAACGACGAAGCAACGCAGAAAGCACTTCAAAATATGTCGCCTCTAACATTCAAGAAAACGCACGATGACGTGGTGAGAAACAGGTTAGAAAAATCGGGGCGATGGTTATTGGACCATCCCAGTTTTTGCAAATGGCTCCGTGGAGACATTTTAACACTGTGGTGCCCAGGCGAAGGTAAGCCACCATCGAACTTCTATATGGACGGAGGTCTGACGTATTTATGCTAGGTGGTGCCGGAAAGACAGTGTTAACGTAAGAATTTGTTGCCGAATTTTATGCAGCTGGCATAAGCTTACAACGAACTAGATCAACTGTAGTGGATCATGTTGACTCCTATATCAAGTGCCAACGAGAAATCCAACCAGACAAGCGCATCGGTTTCATCTACCTCTATTGCAGATTTCAGAATCATGCCGAACAAACAGTTCTTCAATTTATCCCAGCTATAATTCGACAACTAGCTGCGCAAGACTTATCAGCAGTAGGCCGAGTCAAAAAGTTCAACGAGAACCGTCCTACAAAATCAGCAACCCTGATTGATTACACTACATTATTGTCAGAATTGTTAGATTCGTTTTCAGCGGTGTATCTAATGGTCGATGCACTGGATGAATTTTCAAAGTTTGAACATGAAAGGAAGGATTTCGTGCAGGAGCTGCTCTCGCTCAATGGCACAAGAACGATACTTCGAATCTTTATCACATCTCGACCAGACCACCACATTTCTAAAGAGATTAGAGGTGATACGGTGGATATCCAGGCAAGCGATGCGGATATCCATTCATACATTGAAAGGTCAATCGATAAAAATTCCACCCTGAAATCATGGGTTACACAACGCCCAGAGTTACGAATGAAAATGTTGGAGACTATACCTAATAAAGCACGCAAGATGTGAGTATCTAGATGGACTACTTTGCTTAAGACTTTGCTCACATAGTACTAGATTCCAACTCGCGAAGCTGCAGATGGATTACCTTGTAATAGAGCAAACAATCGAGGATGTCAGTGACGCTTTAGATTCTCTATTGGGTAACGTGAACGACTACTATCAAAAGTCCATCGAAAGGATCGAAACTATGGGCAGCGCTAGAGATCAAACTATCATCAAAACCATGCTCAAATGGGTATATTATGCGCGGAGACCTCTCCGTGTCGACGAGATGTATCATATCTTAGCCGTCAAACCTGGCAACAAGTTGGCAACGAGGCTTCTGAATAATGTGAAATCCGATATGGAATTGGGGCTGGAGACCTTCATCGATGGATCTGCCGGTCTCCTTACCATACGCACAAAAAGTCAGATCGTATCAGTAGCGCATCCTACGGTGCAAGAGTACCTTCAAACGTTGGAGGCGACACTTCTCTCAGATGCGGAGGAAGAGATATCAAGAACATGTCTCACCTATTTGTCTCTTGATGTGTTTGCCAACGGCTATTGCACGTCTTACGACTCACTAGACTACCGGATTTCCGAGTTCCGCTTTATTGCGTACTCTTCTAGATTCTGGGGTAATCATTTAAGGGGAAAGCCGGAGCAAAATACTGCTTTACAAGACCTCGCGCTGGATTTTCTGAAAAATAAGAAGCTTCTGTCTAGTTCTGCACAAGCGAAAGTCGTAATGCGAAAGTCATCGGAGTTGAGGTTGTCATTACGGCGGTTGAGGTTGTTACAGGGGTTGATGTTGTGGATGACTTCCAGCTACCCACGACGCTTTAGTGAAATCTCAAGTGTAATAGTTGCGGCCCGGTTTGGATTAATATCACTAGTTAATAGACTTCTAGAGGATGGCGCGGGTGTTAACGAAAGGGGGGAAAGCGACGAGACAGCGCTGCATGAAGCATCCCTAATGGGGCATGAGCCGGTCGTCAAAATATTACTTGATAAAGGCGCAGATATCAACGCCCAGGGTGGACAATACAACAGTGCGCTTGTGGCAACCTCAAGTAAAGGACATATTGGCGTCGTGAAACTGTTACTCGCTAGGGGGGCAAATGTCAACGCCAAAGGGGGAAAGGTCTTGAAAAGCGCCCTGCACGCAGCTTCGAAAATGGGGTACGTACAAATTGTTGCGATGTTGCTCAACGAGGGAGCCGAGGTCAACGCCGATGGCGAGTCCCCGCTTCATGGTGCTGCGTACAGGGGAGATGTGGCTATCGTGAAAATGCTGCTCGACAAAGGGGCCAGAATAAATGCTCGAGGCAGTGAATACGGCACCGCGCTTAGAGTAGCGTCGCTCAAGGGGAATATTGAGGTTGTAAAGCTGCTACTCCAGAATGAGGTGCCGAAGGTCGAGGTCAATGTTGAGGGTGGACCAGAATACGACGCTCTTCTTGCTGCTTCCAAGGAAGGCCACGAGGCTACCGCTAGGCTACTCATTAAAAACGGGGCGGATGTCAACGCCCACCACGTACTCCATGAAGCTTCGATGGGAGGATATGTGGCAATTGTCAGGCTACTATTACATAACGGGGCTGACGTCAATGCCCAGGGCGGGAAGTTTAACACCGCGCTCCAAGCCGCGGCATTCAAAGGGCACGAGGAGATTGTGAAGCTACTATTGCATAACGGGGCCGATGTCAATGCCCAGGGCGGGAAGTTTAACACCGCGCTCCAAGCCGCGGCATTCAAAGGGCACGAGGAGATTGTGAAGCTACTATTGCATAACGGGGCCGATGTCAATGCCCAGGGCGGGAAGTTTAACACCGCGCTCCAAGCCGCGGCATTCAAAGGGCACGAGGAGATTGTGAAGCTACTATTGCATAACGGGGCCGATGTCAATGCCCAGGGCGGGAAGTTTAACACCGCGCTCCAAGCCGCGGCATTCAAAGGGCACGAGGAGATTGTGAAGCTACTATTGCATAACGGGGCCGATGTCAATGCCCAGGGCGGGAAGTTTAACACCGCGCTCCAAGCCGCGGCATTCAAAGGGCACGAGGAGATTGTGAAGCTACTATTGCATAACGGGGCCGATGTCAATGCCCAGGGCGGGAAGTTTAACACCGCGCTCCAAGCCGCGGCATTCAAAGGGCACGAGGAGATTGTGAAGCTACTATTGTATAACGGGGCCAACGTCAACGCCCAGGGCGAGCTTTCTTTCACTACTCTCCAAGCCACCGACGTACATATCTGGGAGCCGTATTTCATCAGCGGCAATTCACTGCAAGCCGCCTCCTGCGGCGGCCACGAGGCGATAGTGCGGCTGCTACTCAAAAATGGAGCGGAAGTCAACGCGCCGCGCGCTGAACCTGACTACCTACATATCTACGCTCTACAAAGCGCCTCAGCGTATGGAGGAATAGATGTGGTACGGCTTTTACTAGACGAGGGAGCAGACGTGAATGCTGAGGGTGGGTCTGACTATAATGCGTTGTGGGCGGCGGCAAGGTGGGGGCATGAAGGCGTTGTGAGGTTGCTGTTGGAGAGGGGGGCGACTGTGAATTGGGGTGAGGAGCGTTGGGCTTCTTTGAAGACGGCGCGTCGTAGGGTGAATGATGAGACCTTAGAACTGATTGCTTCGCATCCGCGGGATTAGTGGTGTGGACAGTGCCGGTGGGGTTGGGCGGTACCTGTTCTTAAATGTCAGAATTATTACTCCTTGATGGTGTGATAGATTCCGACATTGAAACAATTTAGATCGGCGAATTATTCGGTTTCTGGGGGGAGAGGAGTATTGCATCCAGATTATCCCCGAGACTATGATCACACTTGCAGTTGTAAATAGACAGGTATATTAATGTTTTATATCATTCATTCATTCATTTCTATATTTAGTAAACCCACACCGTAATCCCATAAATCCCCATAAATTCCATCCCATTGTGCCCAAAACCCCTATTCCCCTTCCATATCCTCGCAAGATCGAGGAAGACCGTTATGCAATTTTCGAACTTCCCTCCTTTGGCTTTTTTGGCCCCTTTCCCTCACTGGCTATCTAAATAATAAAAAGGTAGTAAAAAATAAGTCCGGCGTGGTAGGTAGAAAGTAAAAGACGTTGCCGAGTTTGTCCAAGATGTCAATCCCAAGTTCCCAAAAACGCAAACACCCCAGCAAAAGATCAAACCACAAAACATCAAAGATCAGAAACATCCCCAAGGCGCCAGTATACCCCATTAGTCTCTTTTCGCCCTTCTTGCTCACTTATGTCTCAATCACAACCTTAACCACCAAACCCCCCTCCCCATCCGTCGTCCGGCACGCCAACTCCATCCCCTTCTGTGCTTCTCCCAATCCCTTAATACGATGCGTCACCATGCCATCCAGATCCGGAAACCCGCCGAGCCCTTGCGCCCTCATCCTCGCTCCACTCTCCACAATGCGAATAGCACGCTCGTAAGTATTCGCGTATCTAAAGACACCAACCAAGTCCACCTCCCGCAGTTGCGCTGCAGACAGCGGGAGCGTTTGGATTGGCGTCCCCATACCGACGATGACTGCCTTGCCACCAGGGCGCGTCGCATACAGAGATGTCTGCATGCATACCTCCACGCCAGTGCACTCAAAAGTGTAGTCCACACCGACATCATCCATGTCATCCTCCTCGGGTGCCTTTTGCGTGACACCAATTAAATCCGCCGCTAATGCCTTTGCAGCAGCAAGCTGCAGTGTTGTCTCCGCATACCGCGAGATGGGTGTGCTCAGCGGCGCCGATGAGGAGGTAGCGGGCGTGGAAGTGCCTGATGAGCTGGCAGAGGGAGAGAGCGAGGAGGGCGGAACAACAAAACCGTGGGTTGCGAAGCCATGTTCGAGAGCGTAGGCGACGCGGGGGGCAGAGAGATCGGCGATTGTCACCGTATGGCAGCCGGACTGGCGGGCCATGGCGGCTGTGAGGAGGCCCACGGTTCCAGCTCCGAGGACGAGAGCTGTGGTGCCAGAGGTGACAGCGGCGCGAGATACGGCGTGGATGGCGACTGAGAGGGGCTCTAGGAGGGCGGCGGCGGCAAAGGAAACGGTAGAGGGAAGTCTATGGGATGTTAGTGTGTGTTCTGGTGGTGAGAGTGAAGCAGGAAACTCACTTATAGCACCACTTCGCTGGGTGATTAATCCTCTCTTGTAGCGTCCCTTGGAAATGCGGTACACTCTTTGCCGAACTCCTAAACCTCATCTTCTTGCACAGATTATACCTGCCTCCTCTGCATACTCCGCAGTTGCCACACGGAATGCCAACCTCGAGCGCGACGCGGTCGCCGACGGAGAAATTCTTCACGTGAGAACCCATGGCGACGACGACACCGGATGATTCATGGCCAAGAGAGAGAGGGGAGCAGGCGCAAAGGTCGCCGTTGGCGAACTTCTTGTAGTAGCTTACATCAGAGCCGCAGATGCCGGTGGCTTTGATGGCAATCTGGAGCTCGTCCTCTTGTGGGGGTGCAATCTGGCGGGTTTCCTAGGAATTGTTAGTATTGATGGTGTGTGATGGGTATGAAATGAGAAATAAATAAAATATGAGTAAAGTCATGTGCTGCATCAATAAAGGTGGTGGCAGTATAGCCTTGTAAGTGGAGAGTGATGTGAGAAAAGAAAATAATAAAATAATACACCCCACACAACAACACACATACACACACACAAATCCAAGCATACATGAAGGCTCTCAACAACCAACAACAAATACATTCATCAATTGAGACATTTTAATACACTCTCACACCTCACAGCACTCTTTCTCCCCAACAAAACAATGACAACTGAACAGAACGAAAGGGAAATTCTTACAAGTCTAATATCCCTCGGTCCATGCAACACGGAAGCCTGAATTGGTATCGTTACCGCCTTGGTTATCACTCTCTCCTCGGTGATCGACACCGACGACATCGAGCCCTGTGGCTCCTCAGAGGTGGCGCATGGAGCCATGGCGTTCAACTCGTGTGGCGCCCGGGACTAGCAAACAAAAACTTAAAGCAGGAAGCCCAAAGGAGCGATTTCTGATCTAAGATCTGGTTGCGGGAGCGGGCGGGTATAATTTCTTTTTCCTGGCCTTGTTTTGCGGCGACCTCGTGGGGTTGGCGTGGGGTGTGCGTGGGGATTGTGTGTGGGATGTGGGTGAGGTGAGTGGGAGAGTGGGATGAATGTTTGGATTGGGATGGGGGGACGTGGGGAGGGTGGCTGGCTTTGTACTTTTTTTTTGCTTTTTTATCTTCCGGTCAGGCAAGGGGGGAGGAGGGGTGTCATGGAGAGAAGGAGGGAGGGGAGATGAAACCGGGGGGAGGTTGTGTTGGAATTGGAATTGGAATTAGAACAGCGAAACGGGTAAATCGGGGGAGGGGGGGAGGAGACCAGAACTGGGGCGGCGACCCAGTCAATGAGGGACTCGATGGGGAGTATGGCCTGCAGGTGGGAAGGAAGTGACGGCATCAGAGGCCGGGACTAAGAATGAATCGCAGGGAGGATGGAGTGGTCGGAATCGAATGGTGGGGATCGGAGAGAAAATGTGAGTGCAAGCAATGGAGAGAAGCGGATGCCGGTAGATAGTGGACCTGTATACGGCCTGTCGCTCATCTCTACATGCGGCTTGTGCTGACTGCAAACCCGCCAGGTGTCTGTCCAATGTCTCGATACGGCGTCACGGATTGCCAGAAAGGTATTTGGCTATCCAGCAGGGCCAGGACAATCCCAAGAAAAAACAATGTTGAGTGGCACCTCTTCCAGTGCCTATCATGGCGCCTTGCCAGGGGTCTCAGTTCTCTCCACATTAGCCCCGCATTGCGCATCATCGTCAGAACTGTCCTATTAATCCGCCGCAAAATTCCACACCGTCGTTCGTGCGCTCCTTCGTTGGGACGGCTCGGGCATACTTGGACTCGAGCATATGCGGATCTTCGAGCTTTAGAGCTGTTGTTGTCCTGTATGTTCCTGTGTGATACGTGGGCGATGCATGCACATTCGTCGATGGTGTGATCGAAAACAATCAATCTCCTGCTCTTGCCTTTGATGCATGAAATGAAAAGAATTGGTGTACAGCACTGTACCCTATGATTGTGGCGGCAGGGATATATGGGTGGGTTGGAGAAGGAACAGGCATGTTCACAAAGAAACTACTGCTCTACAGGGACTCCACAACTGTACTGACAAGGGGCTGGGGACACAAAGAACATTCTTAAATCCCAACCGCCAGTTGGAAGACGGTGACCGCCCATGTGGTATCTTGGTATCATCATTGCCTCACGCTTGTGTTTCGGGACAAGTGGTGGTTTGCTGGATACACTACTTTACGGGAACTCTACTTTACTCAACTGAGGAAGCCGCTGGTGGATATGCAGAAGAGTAACGGTACGGAATATCCGTCGCGTTCTCCATGGCTCTCCTTCCCTTCGTTGTGATTTACTTTAAAAGGTGTACGAGTACCCTACCTCGCTTGGCAACTAACCCAGCGATCCCCACGACGGCGAAAATACCAAATTATCCCCAGACTGTCGGTCCAATCTTACCAACCGTCTCGTTCCGCGGTGTCGGCACCCTTTCATCTCGGCTGTACCGTGCAGGGAGGTATGATGGGAAGAGTAGGGTTCTCATCCATAAGGTATTGTGGATATCCTGCACGCACGCACCTACGCCCTTCACTGCACTGCCCAACACTGCGTTGCGCCGCAGGCACTACACTGAATGTATGAAAGGCAGTCCATTCGGGGATGCATCTCTCTCCCCGCGGTATCTGAAATATCTCCGTTCCCTACCTCCCAACTGCTCGGTACCACACGCTGCGCGTCCAGTTGATTAACGGGAGACGATACCGGCCGTCAATCTCCTGATACGAATATTGACTAGCCACTGACTCGATGACAGTCACTCTGGCCATAGTAGCGCCGCATATCATGAGGGCGCTCAGACACTGTTACAGATCCTTCCATGGAAGAAAGTACAGGGGAGGCAGAGTGCATACTGTGGTCCTGTAGGTATGTATCCCTCAAGGTGAGTACCCTTACACAATGGCCAGCATGCCAAAGTGCGACAATGCGACAATGCGACTCTTCTGTATGACTTCTAGAGTTGCATCTTGATAAGATCCAATATGACGCCATTATGTGCTCACGTTTCGTTCATCTCGTCGCTCGTTCATTGAGACTTCAATTTCATCTTATTTCGTCGTCCCGAAAGGAGTATTGTCCTCCAGAGCTGGCCGTGAGGATTACTTACAAGAGTAATTTAACGCCAAGAGGTCACTCACTCACACCCGCGCTCAAACCATACACACCCACACCACGAACGGTTCCGGATGATAAGCTGCCACCGGCCGTTTCCCAGTGTTACCGCCACTAGCCACCCATCAGACGGGATCGGAGGATCATCAAAAGGAGGCGTGTCCTGTTCGCTCTATCTCTCCGCCTATCTGCCCTATCTGATACGGATCGGCACGGGCTGATCGTCTCGTCGCTGCCAAAACCTGCTGTCAGCCGAAGAATTCGATGTTGCCAATCCTATGAGATACACAACGAGGTATCCTATCGATATCACTATCCGTGGGAAACGGTTTTCTGCTAATCTAATCTGATACCAGCGGGGAATGGAGATAGATGGAGATAGTGGAGTTGCACCAAAGGCGTGCGCTGCGCCGTAACGGGGAAGGAGTCGCACAGTAGCACTGCAGTAGCTGGTACTGTGCAGCACATGCCCTATTTTACTCTACTGATGTGATGTAGTGTGCTGCAGTGCTACTCTACTTACTGCGCTGCACTAAATCCAGGGGGGACCTGGCACGGCTACGATCACGTAAAACAGCCGCGAGATCTGATAGCTCCTGTCTGATAGCTGATACCATATCAGCTGCCGATTGCGAGCTCGTGCAAACATGGGCATCGGAGAGTGGTCGAGACGGATGAGGGGTGATAAGTTAGATGAAAAGATGGGGAAATGAGGGAGGGTGTGGGACCAACGTCTTTTGTGTCGTGTGCTCAATTTTCTCTCTGACCATGCCCGCCCAGCCCTCTTCCACCCTCCTTCACACACACACTCATTTCACTCACTGACACCTTGCGAGATATATCGATTTTTTGGTATCGATATCAATCTCCCAATCCCACCTGTGTACCATCAGAACAGGATTTCACTTCCCATCATTTCCCCCTCGTATCCTTTCCTACCCTTTCATACCCGTCCACGCCCAGCCTACCAACAAAACCAAGCGACAGTAAATTGCTCTATACATCGATTCCATTCATCGAAACCCCCCTCCTTCTTGTTCCGCTCAGCTCCTACCCTTTTCTCACGAGCTTCCTCAGACCGCCACTTGGTTGATCCCTCGCACTATACAACCTCGGTTTGCCAACCAACCGTTTCCCCAGTCCCTCAGTCCCGACATCCAGCACTCCCCAAGTTGGTAACCGCGGCACTCCTCCGCCTTACTCATCATCATGTCGACCCATACGAGACCCTTTCCGCACGCACGCTCAAATCCGTAGGAAAACGAAGGGAAAGGTCAACAGTGCATGTACAGGCGCCGCCCCAATGCGCCGCGATGCTATGCGATGCGATGCGACGTTGAACCATCGCGCGGCGCATCGTGGGTCATTGATTGATGTATGGCATCAAAATACTAGGGCGAACGGCATTGATATCTCGTCATAGCAACGACGAGATACTGTCCATTGATGGCACCCTTGTACCTGTCTAGTGCGCGAATCTCTGCTCCGCATTAGTTACGCCACGGAAACTCCGGCGCTGAGACTGTGAATCCGTCCGTCTCCGATTCTTCACCGTGAGAATCGTGGAGTTATGATACGATATGGTTATGGCACAATAGGGCGTGAAAAACCGAGAAGACCGAGCCTTGCTCACCGCTCTCATTTTTCCAAAAATCCCAGGTGCTGAAGTCTGACCGCGTATCTTGAGCGGGGCAGGGGCTGCCGCAATCGGAAGATGCCTTGCGCTCGAGATATGATGTTCCGTGGACTCACGATACAAGCTATCTCAGCCATCTCTTTTCGGAGTTTATTTCTCACACTGTGGGACTTACGGATAGTCATGGTGGAGACCTTCCTGCATGGCTACACACTTCTGCGCCTCTACTGCCCTAACGTAACTAGCTATACTAGCCCTACTCACCCGCGGCGCACTATCAGCACCAAGCATACTGTGTCTTATAGTTCAGTATCAAACTGATGGCGGCACGTACAGCGAATCCCCATCTCCGACCCTGAAACGTGTGTCCCTCGAGACGCCATGACAATGATGGCGTGGCGAAAAGATTATAAATTTTTGGCCGAAGGATTAAGAATGGATAATCGAAAGCCGCCGGGACGGCGATCCGGGCTTTTGGCTATTCCCTTCTATGGCCACGTATCCCCCCCTCTCCGCTCTCTTTCTCATCACCATACCCGCACCGGTGCTATTTCCGGTCCGTCCCTTGCCCAAGTCCCCACGACGGCGCCATATGTGGTAGCGTCGTCTCCAAGCTACCACCCGTCCTTCCCCACAAAAAAAAATCAAAATTTTTGAAAACCACCCGCACCTGTGCAAAACTTGAACATCCACAACAGAATTCACTGGTTTCTAATCCACATTACTCCCCCACAGTCATACAAAGTAAACAGGCGTGGTGCCAGAGTGGTTAATGGGTATGACTAGAAATCATATGGTTTCGGCCGCGTAGGTTCAAATCCTGCCCACGTCGTTCAATACTTTATTTTTTGTTTTATGTTTTTTTTTATTCATTGAGATGAGGTATTCGCTACGTCGATCGAATATTATCTATTTCCTTCTTTTGTTTGCTTTAGTATACTGAAATGGTATGGATCAATTACTACGCTGTTCTCATGCTGTGCGCTGATACACTTTGCGTGGGTTGGAGTTCATGGTAATATTGAAGCTGGTGGCATATCACAGCACTGGAACCTGATAACATCCGAGACCATTATATTAACTAAGTTCTTCTTTTATTCCTATTCACTATAACTCCTATACTTTTTAACTTTATCCATAGCTCCTATAAAGTTCCGCAGCAAAAAATAATATCCTACACCTGCATTTTGATTTTTGGTATCTGTGGATATTCTTATGACATACTAACAATTTTATTGAGCGTTTCCAAAAACGCCAAAAGCAACAGTGAAATATCACACCAACAATTTTATTTGCAAACACAACACATCAAGACGAGAGGACAAACGCGCAGAGGCACAGGAGGAGGTGATTTTTATTGGAAATAGCACAGACAAAAAGTGGCTCTGAAACCCTGAGAACTCATGGGCTAGCCTCGTTGATTCAGACACTGTCTGATTGTGCGAGTGCCTGAGAAATTATAGGAGGAATAGACGACCACTGATCTGGTTGAAATAGAATATCGGCACGGTGACGGGTGTTAAGGACGTTATAATAAGCAACTGTGCAAACACCGCAACGGCTTCTTCTCAACATCGACAACACCCGAGCTTGAAAGTAAGTGCACTGTGTTTGAGCGACTGGTACAGATAGGCGCCGCGCTCTTTGCACTAGTATAATAGTTGCCGATTCCCGCTTCTCGCCAACACCGATAGACCAGGAGCTCATCCTCCCCCCACCTCTCCCTCCATCTTATACCTAGACTTATCCTTCTATACCCCTCCTACCACGCATTTACACCATTATCTCAGCATCGACATCCTCTCTCTCTCTCTCTCTCTCTCTCCCCTCTCTCCCCTCTCTCCCCCTGATCATCGCTGGCATCATTTCCTATTCTACCCAGTCCCCACCTCCATCATCATCGCGAGCGAGAAGCAGAAACAGGAAAGGTAAACCCCAACCACAGAATAGAAGGGGGAGTGAGTTGGAGGGTTGTGAGATGCTGCTGCCCCGCCGTCGGGGGAGGTGGACGGAGGCTCCCTGGGCTCGGCTGAGAGTACGGGTGGAGTGGAGTGTCTTCAGTCATCGTCTTGTTATTTGGCGGTATAACATACGCCCCCCCTTCCTATCGTGCGAATGATGAAGGGGATGGGATGTTGGAGATGAAGTGTGGTGTATGCTCATACCCACAAGCAGTCACATATCAACCACTTAAGGCACCGTGTTGATTAGGAGGGAGAGAGTAAATAGTAATTCCACAACCCCCCCCCAAACTTATCTCCCCACCCAAATATCAAACCATGCAACGCGCGCTTGTATAGTAACTATGTATGCATGTATTTCTAACCCCAAGGAAAAACCCAAGGCAAACCCAACACCCGAACCCATCCAATCCATGCATGCATGCCCGTAAAAATGCATCTCGGCGCTGTTATAAAATGTAAACACGCTCACCACACCCCCCTTCCACCTCTCAAATCCAAACATCCCCACATCAACCCCCCCCCCTTCTAAAATTCAACTCTCACCAACTACCACCTATCCGGCCCAAACCTCTCCCCCTCTCCCACCCCAAGCCAACTACAAGCCCTCCAATCACACCCCCTCTTATAAACCTCCGTGCCCCACCAGCTAAACCCCTCCGCCCACCCCGGATACAGCACCCCAAAGAAGATGACCACGACTCCAAACGCCAACCCGCTGTCCAGCGCCGCACTGAGCGTCATCGTGTACTTGGCCCACCAGTCCCCCGCGCTGCGCCGGATCCGGTAGTTGAAGATGTAGCACACCACGGCCCAGACACTGAAATTCAAGCCCGTCGCAGGCGGGATCCAGGAGAGAGAGCCGAAGAGGACGGGGAGGTTGATGTGCCGCACGATACTGGACTTGCTGCGTCGCGCGTACCACCACAGGGGAAGGGGCGCGATGGCGCCGATGAGGAAACACCACACCAAGGGACGATAGGTGGCGTTAGGGCCAAAGAATTCGCCCGGGCCGACGACGCCCCAGAGGATGGAGCCGTTGAAGTGCACCCTAGCGAGAGGGCAAGAGAAGCCGTTTACGGCGTCTGTGGTGCAGATGCCGCGGACGTTGGCGAACATCCAGTTTAGGACTGTGATTTGCGTGAGGCTGCTGACTAGCGTTGCTGCCATCTGGACGGAGAAGAGTAGGCGCGGGGGGATCTTCATGTAGTGTCCTAGCTTGAGGTCGGAGGAGAATTTGATGCCTTGGGCGGAGCAGATGTAGCCGTAGGTTACGAAGACCATGTTTGCGACTGGGCGGCCGGGGAAGAGGGCGCCGCAGGCGAGTTGGTTGATGAGGTAGGTGGAGGAGTGTTGGTTGGTGATTGCGGCGACGATGCCGGTGGGGATGAAGAGGAGGGCGCAGAGGCCGAGGGCGAGAAGGAGGCCATACCAGGGGAGGTGGACTGGGTAGCTGGGGGGTGTTAGTTGTGTTTTTTTATAAAGAATGAGGAAATGAAAGACAAGATGGAAGGAGAAAGAGGGGGGGGAAAGGAAAGGAGCGGACGTACTACTCCACCACGAAAATCCCAATAGCAGTCATGCTCACAAACGTCGCCAAATACCACCACATCGGCGCATCATTATACCTCCTCATAAGCCTATTATGAACATCCTCCTGATTCAACGTATCCTCCACCCCGGGATCCATACTCGCTCTCCTCCCCCTCATCCCTCGTCTCCCTCTCGGCAACGGCGCCCCAGGCAGGGCCTCATACCCAATCTTCGCCTGTCCCCTGACCTCCTCTAGGGAGTTCCTCCACTGCCTCACGATATCGCGACCGTGCCAGCAGGCTGTGTGTGTGAGTAAGGATGCGAGGGCCGCGAACTGGAGGCCGTAGCTTAGGATATAAGTTATAGGCATGAAGACGCGGGAGTAGTTCTCGTATGCGGCGCGGTCGAAGAGGAAGTCCGGGGTGAGGATGCGGGAGACGTCGTAGACTTTGCCGGTGTTGTCGAAGACGGCGGAGGAGAGGATGGGCATGTAGGCTGAGTAGAAGACGTTGTTGTAGTAGCAGATGGGGGCGATGATCCACATGACTACCACGAGCCCGCCGACAACGTTCATGGCTGCCCAGAAGGGGGTGGTGAGGGGAGACCCGATGTAGGCGATTTGTGCCCAGTCGAAGGTTACGGGGAAGAGGCCGAGGCCGGAGGAGACGCCGAAGAGGTTGGCGACGATGACGTTGTTGGGCCAGAACCACGTGATTACGCTGAAGTAGCTGAGGGCTGGCATGAGGAGGCCGGGGAGGAAGTAGAAGGCGAAGGCGGAGAGCCAGACAACGAAGAAGAACTTCCACCGCGAAATGGTCCAGCCGTTCGCAATGCTGTTTTCTTCCTTGTGTAGGGTTGTGAACATGGCTGCTGGCATCAGTGTGCCGGGCCAGATCATGCCGCCTGGGCGTACGAGGAAGCGCCGACTGAGTCCTGCAAAGGCGTACCCGAGGATCTGTGTCGACAGGATCAGGAGGACCTGGTATGTGATTGTGACAGGTTGGTTATAGAAGTGCGTCTGCTCGACGATGACGTCTGTTGCGAAGGCGAACCCGAAGGCTACATTGCTGGCGATATAGACGCAGCTGTGCTCCTTTTCGTTCCAACGGCCTTGAGCCAGCCAAAGCCGCAGTCGGTGACGGCGAGATTCATTGCCATCTAGAGTCGACGACGACGAGCGCTGTGAGTCGTCCGCGCTATCGCTGTCAAGGGTAGTATCCTCGGATGAAGGGGACAACGACCTGTAGCCTTCTATATATATAACAGCCGGGTCACCTGGTCGCTTGAGCAGCCTGTCCCACAACAGACCCAGCGGATGGACGAGCAGTAGCGCAATGACGGGCGTAATGGAAACGCTGGGGTATCTAAGAGAAAAAAAGAGATTTGTCGCCGATCCCATTATGGCAAACAACATTGACAGCGTCCACATGCGCGGTGTGTTTATTGACAGCGACAGGTCGTCCAGCGCTGACACCGACGCCCTCACCTGTGAGTATCTCGAGTTATCCGGGGGATCCTCATCGTTGAACAGGTCGTCGGCGTCGGTTTCCTCGTCATGTCCATCTTTCGAATCTTCCGAGCCCGGCGATACCGGCAGCTTCCCAACCCCAAACCGACTCTCCATGCCAAATCCCTCCACGCCCTCCATAGCCGCCGTGCTTGCCCCAAGAGAAATACTCGGTCTCCTCGTCGACGTGGGGCTCGGAGCTACCCCGCTCCCCTCCCCATAGCCGCTAACATCACTACCACTCGCCCTCCTCCTCCGCCGCCTGGACGAGCTTGTCGTATGTCGACCCCCAGCGGCCTTTTTATCCCTCCGCCTCAGTATCTCCCCCTCCCCCTCCTCCTCGTCTGTCGAGTGTCCCACGGGTGCAGCGCCATACGACCCTGTCCCCATCCCCGGACTGGTCCGCAGCAGCAGCGGCGCCTTCGACATCCGCGTGCTCTCGCTCGATGTGGTTTCTAGATCGCTCGTTTGCCGTGCCGCATCGTCTGGCGAGGCAGTGAGTCGTGTGCGCTTGTGTGTGTCGTCGGCGTCGTCGTCGGCGTCAAAGTTGTGGTGATCGTCGTCAGTGCCAGTGCTGGTGGAGGGAGAGATGGTGTCGAGTGAGTAGGAGAATCCGTCGTCAGGACCAGGGACGTCGAGCCGAGCAGCACCATTCTTCGAAGCCCGGCGAGGGATGGGATAGGTGGTGCGAGATGTCATATGCAGCTAGGCTGGTGGTGCAACATGACCAGCTTGATGGGGCCCCGCTGGCGATTGAAGAGAGTGGGGATTATACCCGAGGCGAGGCGGCGCGAGACGCTGACGAAGGAGCTGAACGTGGGACTGGGGGCGCTTTTTTATTTGCTTTTTTGGGGGTCCAGTAGTAATGCAGGTTGAGGTTGTGTTATGCCGAAGGAGGCAGTGATGGTCGGTGTTTTTCCTTGAGCTCTCGTGCCACAGAAACAAGATCCTTGTATGACTGTATACCCGTATGAAGTGTGTGTAATGTGTAATCTCTCTGCAAGTAGCCCTGTAGATGTAGTAGCTAGCTGCTAAAGTTGTACAGCTGTGAGATCTGTATATTCTGTGTATATATGTGTAATGCCTATTGTGTATTGTGTCTTGTATATATATATGCACGTGGGGGTTTGGGGATGTATGTAGTTGTAAAGAGGGGTAGTAAGTAAAGTTTAGGGTAGTGAAAAGCGGGAGTGACGATGATGATGATTGAAGGTTGATGGGGTTGATGGTTGATCAATCCGTTATCAGATGATCAGATTTGCAGCTTTCTGTGGTAGTGGTCAGTGGCCAGTGGACAGTGATGGCATCAAACCCTTACAGAGGATCTGTATAGTGGCAAAGTACAGTAACGCATGGGGAGCAGTAGTAAAAGTACTTGGAGTACTTCTGAGTACAGCTAAACCCTACAATATTACCCTTCATTAATCATTTAGCGTGGGGGATCACGGGATTTCCAGGGAAAATAGTGGATACCCAACAAGGTATCGGCCTATCAAATATCCGATCTTCCGCCAGTTCCGCCGTACCCGAAAGATTCTCCGCCGTCTCCGCTGTTGTACATATAATTCCGCATCTTGGCATTTCTGGAGTACTCGAGTACCATTCCTGGTCTTCACCGTCTTGTTGGGGTAATAGATTGATCAGATTGATCATATTGATTGATAAGATTATAGGCCGTATACTGTCTATACACAGTAATATACACAGTATAACACAGCATAACACAAAATAATCGCTCATACCCTCAAAAACCCAATAATACCCAATAATACCCAATAATACCCAATAAAATCTAACCTGGGTACCACTGCCATCACGTGAGCTGCACTTCAAACTGTAAACAGCAGGTCGTGCCACACATCTCCCGGATCGTGTGCCGAGAGAAAAAGAAAGAGCTGGTGGCCACGTTCGACAAGACCTGCTTTTGCATTGCGTCTACAGCTGGGCTGATGCGATGCTGCAATGCGAGATCGATAGTACTCCAGTTGAGGACGAAGGATAACATCACGTGATGAGATACATGATATATACATCACGTGGAGTACCATAGAGTCACGAGTGACGTAGTGGCTGCTCCACTTCAACTACAGTCCACGTGCAAGACCCTCGAAATGCTTCCCCATCAGGTGACGACTTCATAAAATCGATCAATCGATCAATCGATAAAATCGTGACTTCCCTATCTCTGGCTATCCTGTCAGGACATCCATCGTAGTCCGTGACTTGCTCGGGACAAAAAAAAAGACGATGACAACTGAAACCAATTCCTTCCTCCCATATCACGAGCCCGGTATCGTGACTATCCTCATCCAGTCCTCGTTCATCCTCGTCCTCAATATCGTCAATACGCTCTTTGACAGATTGATATTCTGCGGTCTCCTAGGCCAGGTATTCATCGGTGTAGCGTGGGGGACGCCGGGTGGGAAATGGCTTGGTGAGGGGGTTGAGGAGGTGATTGTTCAGTTGGGGTATTTGGGGTTGGTGCTTTTGGTTTATCAAGGTGAGAACCCATCTAGACGCGTGTGAAAATTAATGAACTCCCGTATTAACTTTTTTAAAGGCGGCCTGGACACGAATTTCCGTTCGCTAAAGGCAAATCTCTTCCTCTCCGTCGCAGTTGCAATAACCGGGATCAGCTTCCCCATGGCTCTCTCCTTCGCACTGCAATCCCTCGTCAACGCAACTCCCATCCAAGCCTTTGCAGCTGGCGCAGCGCTTTGCTCCACCAGTCTGGGGACTACATTCACCATCCTCAATGCTAGTGGGCTATCCACTACTCGTCTTGGCACGGTGCTCAGCAGCGCGGCGATGATGGATGATGTCGTTGGCCTAGTCATGGTGCAGGTGATCTCCAATATCGGGGAGAATGCAGATTCGTTCGGTGCTGTTACTGTTGTTCGTCCCCTTGCTGTGTCTTTTGGTTTGGCGATTGCTGTTCCCTTAGCTTGTCGATTGGTTGTCCAGCCCCTGACGATATGGCTTAATGGAGCAAGAACATCGAGCCCGAGTGGTGCTTTGAATAAACTGTGTCAGGCGACGCATGCTGCGTTTATTGTTCATACGCTGGTGTTGGCAGCGCTCGTTACGGGTGCTACTTATGCTGGGACTTCTAATCTTTTTGCTGCTTATTTGGCTGGGGCGTCGATTAGTTGGTGGGATAGTGAAGTTCCGCATGTAGATTCGACTACAGGAGCTGAACCATCGAGTTCACCAGTTGAGCGTGGAATGTCCGCCAGTGGATCAAAATCCCCACTACCTTCAAGAGACGAGGTAGGTGCTAGTACAGACCGAAAGACGACTGAGGGCGAAACCACCCCTAAGGAGCAAAATGAGCCCGCCACAAGCAGTGGTATTGCAGTATACCACAAATACTATGCAACAGCAGTCCAGCGCATTCTACAACCATTCTTTTTCGTAGGTCACTTTCCCATACTTCCTCTAATTCTTCAAAGCTGAACGGAACCAAAGGCCTCCATTGGTTTCGCCATTCCAATCACAGACATGTTCAGCGGCTCTGTCGTCTGGCGAGGCATTGTCTATACAATCCTCATGCTTTTCGCTAAACTCGTTACGGGGTTGTGGCTTGTTCGCCTGGATATCTCATTAACAAGCGTTATTCCCAAGAGCGTGCGCTCGTCCATACTTGGACTTGGGTTAAGATTCAAATGTATGGGTGGAAAGGGTAAGAAAGGGAAGAAAAGTACCGTTAGTACGGCGGATACTCACGAATTGCAACCCCGGGAAGGGAGCGATGCCGCACTTCAGCCGCCAAGGGGAACAACTTACACGCCCCCAAATCAGAGCTCTGGGTCAAACTCAATGGCCTCTCCCAAAGCGTCCAAACCCAAGAACCCGCGCTCCCTCTACCCAGCAGCAATGCTAGGCACAGCCATGACGGCTCGAGGTGAAATCGGCTTCCTCATCGCTTCTATAGCCGAGACGACCGGTCTCTTTGCTTCTTCTTCCCGACCAAGCGATGGTAGCTCAGAGATATATCTGGTAGTTACCTGGGCTATAGTATTATGTACTATTATCGGGCCACTAAGCGTTGGAACGCTTGTAAAAAGAGTGAGAAGGCTCCAGAGCGAGAGGGCGAAGACGCCAGGGGCCAGTGATCCTTTGGGGATTTGGGGCGTTAGCTAGAAGGATTCTATTTGTGTTAATATGGATGGCGTATGGATGGCGAAGTTGGCGATCATTGCATTTCACTGGCGTTTATGAAATATAGTAACGCCGCACGGCGAAATCAGAAAATCCCACCGAGACAACAACATGTGCCCTTCTCCCAAGAAAGCAGGATTGAGCACGATGATATACTCCCCAACCTATTGGCGCACAAACATGCTGCGCACGATAGACAAATGGTTCATGTGGTGTCTCAACCCTCCCCCCTCAATCCATAGCCCGACTCTCAAGTCTAAGAAGCACCTCGTCATCGCCGCCACCTTTCACGACCCTTTAGCCGCCTCAACCCCAACACCACGCTTCTGGAAGGCAGTCCAACTTCTTCCTTCACTTACTCCATAGCGTCTACACACGTAACCATGCCCCAAAAATGTCTTTCATAAAACAATAAAGTCGTATAGTCAAGATAGCCGTGACGTCAGAAAATCTGCGAGGTTGGGGGAAGGGTGAGACATTGAGATGCGCGGTGCATGATACCTGTCCATCTGACTTCCCCATCTCAACTCGACTCGAGTCGTGACACCACCAACAGGCCGCACATCGCTATTCTGTACACCGAATCTCGAGGTCTCGGAAATTCCCCGGCCTGGCTTTCGTTACACGATATTCCGCGACTCAACGAAGCACAACCACAACCCTCGGTTTGAGCGCACACAGTATACGTACAGGCAACGGAATATCCCCGAAACAGTAAAACAGGTGTGAAGAACCACCAGACGTGCTAATAAGGTTTCGCCCCAATCGACACCACCATGCGCTGAGTAGATAGGATGGGTTAGATCCAACCACCCCCTCCCCTCCCCAGCCTTAATCGCACCCGCACCGCACCGCACCGCACCCCAATCCACAGCATCGCCTCCCCCCGCCCCTCCTCCCCGCTCTTCAGCTTTGGACCCGCAAAGCGCGCGCACGCCACACGCTGCTCCACCCACTTCCTGCCTCCATCGACACTTATCTCCCGCAGCGTGTCAGCCGATGGGGCGGCGCGCGAGGTGATCAGGTTGGGGGCTGGATTGGCTCGTGGGCAATCTGATCGACGGCGCGGTGCTGGGCGGTGCTGGGCGGGGAGGTGCGTGAGCTGGGGTGTGTTTTAGGGTGGTTCTTGGGTGGTGGCGCTGGGGGGACTGAGTGGTGGTGGATAGAGATTGGGTGGTGGTTGATTGGGAAGGAGGACGAGGGAGGTGTATGGATGGGAATGCAGGTGCGATGCGTGTGCGCGGGGTGGGGGGGACGTCATGGAGGGAATCATGGGACGCGGGGTGTTAAGGGGGGTGGTGGGTGTGCGCTGTGTGGTGGTGTGAAGGGGGGGTTGTGGCATATAAGGAGGAGTTTGTGCTCTTTGGGGAGTTTGATGCTTTATGAATATACACACGATAACTTGATGGGAATTTCATAGGTTTTTTTACTATTCTATTGGGTCTCTTTATTCTTATTTTTAACACCTTCTTTGATCCTTGAGGAACGGGTGACGACGATGGCGATTACTACTCCTTTTAAGGCTGTTTGGGCGGCGATGACGGGGTGGAGGGGAAAAAAGACGGATGAGAAGACGGAGGTTAAGGCTGATGCTACGGTGGCGGCGGCAGCTGCTGGGTATAAGAATGCGGGATACTTTGTCAACTGGTGAGTCTTTGTCCATTTTTAAACTCCCCTAGTCAACTTCTAACAAATATATCACAGGGCAATCTACGGACGCAACTTCCAGCCAGACCAAATCCAGGCAGCACAGTTAACTCACGTCCTCTATGCCTTTGCCAACCTCAAGCCTGATGGCTCTGTGTTAGTCCCCTCTCCTTACCTACCTTTCCTCTACCCCATACACCAAAAACCCAACTAACCCAACCCCCAAGCTTCCTCTCAGACACCTACTCCGACCTCGAAAAGCACTACCCAAACGACTCCTGGGACACCCCCGGAACCAACCTCTTCGGCTGCGGCAAGCAACTCTTCCTCCTCAAGAAGAAGCACCGCAACATGAAAGTCCTCCTCAGCATCGGCGGCTGGACCTACTCCTCCAACTTCGCCGCTGCCGCCTCAACCCCCACAACCCGCGCCCTCTTCGCCTCCACCTCCGTCACCCTCCTGAAGGATCTCGGCTTCGACGGTCTAGACATCGACTGGGAATACCCCACCAACGAGACCGAGGCAAACAACTATGTCCTCCTCCTCAAGGCCGTCAGGGAGGCCCTAGACGCCTACGCCAACGAGAACGCGAAGGGGTATAAATTCCAGCTCACCATCGCCGCGCCAGCGGGGCCGGATAAATATAATATCCTCAAGATGAAAGAGATGGATGCCTATCTTGACGCGTGGCATCTTATGGCGTATGACTTTTCGGGGTCGTGGAGCACGGTCACGGGTCACGATGCGAATCTCTACCCGAGCAAGACGCTCCCGGAGAGCACGCCGTACTCGACTGATAAGGCGGTTGGGGATTACATCAAAGCTGGTGTTGCGGCCGCGAAGATCGTGATCGGGGTTCCGCTTTACGGCCGCTCGTTTGCGGCGACAGAGGGGATGGGGAAGAAGTTCAGTGGTGTGGGGGAGGGGAGCTGGGAGAATGGGGTGTGGGATTATAAGGTCCTTCCCAAGGCTGGGGCGACGGTTAAGATGGACGATGATGCTAAGGCGCGGTACTCGTATGATCCTGCTACGAAGGAGCTTATTACCTTTGATACTGTTGAGGATGCGAAGACGAAGGCGGAGTATGTGAAGAGTAAGGGGTTGGGGGGTGCGATGTATTGGGAGACTAGTGCGGATCGGGCGGGGGATCAGAGTTTGATTGGGACGTTTGCGGGGAGCTTTGGGACACTGGAGAAGAGCGAGAATTTGTTGAGTTATCCGAAGAGTAAATATGCTAATGTGGTGGCGGGGATGCCATAGAAATAAGGGGGGGGGGAGTAAAGGGGGGATTGTGAGTTGGCGGGTTTTCTCACGTTGCTTTTTGTTGTATATGATGTTTGTGTGTGGAAATGGGGTTTGAAAAATATTTTCCTTCGTGGCAAATAACCCCCTTAGATAGTAAAGTATATGCCGTTGTTTAGGTAGATTTAATTTAAGTGTTGTATCTTAACCATGAAGCATTTTGATGTTGGTCGGTCAAGTACAGTACTATCCCCACGATCTCAAAACGCTCTTGGACCAACCGAAGGCGTGGCTTGTCACGAGCCAACGAACTAACCTGATGTAACTTAGCCTCAATTCATCCTAAAAATAGGCCCCATGACGCTAATACTTAGGCCCCAGATCACCCGTTTCCGCCTCACTAACCACCTTATCATATTGTAATCTACAGCTAGCATTACTATTGTTGTGGCTGCGTATCTGCGCGCGCGTAGTGCATTGTTTTGCTTCAGGCCACTTGCACCCCCAAAGACTAGACCCCTGCGAATATCTGACAGGCGCTATTCTGTTCGCAGCCTTGTGAGAAACCCTTAGGGTTTGCACTATAACTTCTACTATCTTTCATACAATAAGAATGTCAGGCATCGAAGCAGCAGGTCTTGCCCTTGGCATAATATCTGCCATCATTTCGATCATAGATGCTACCCACCAAGTCTACGAGGCTGTGAAGGATGAAGCGGGTCTTCCAACAAATTTCAAGAGGTCAGCGACAAAACTCCCTCTTATCTCAAAACTCCTTGAAGATGCAGAGAGATATGTTAAGGCAGAAGACGAGGCGACGAGGGCTGCATTTACGCCTACTTTGGAGGACTGCAAATCCCAAGCTATACAACTTCAGGAGTTGTTTAATAAAATTATGCCAGAAGTGGGTAAATCGAGGTGGAATCGATATGTGAAAGCTGCTCGGACTATTGGAAAAGGTGATCGTGTGGAAAATCTAGTTGAGGGGATTTTGGATGACTTGCAGCTCTTGGCAACGAGGTATCCAGAAGTGACGTCCCTAAGAACCAAAGAACAGCTGGCAAACGCTGTTGAGGAGGTTACTAGTGCTGATTCGCGTGGAAATGTCTACTTTCAAGTACCCCGCGCTGCAAATAGTCTTTTCACTGGCCGTACCAAGCTACTGAGTCAAATACAGACGGCCTTCCTCAGTGACACTACTTCTTCCAAGAAACAAAAGAGGTTTGTTATCACAGGAATGGGAGGACAAGGAAAGAGCGAGATCTGTCTCCAAGTTGCAGACTTATTAAAAGACGAGTACATTCACTTTAAGAAGCTATCTATTGTATATTAGCTAACGGGTATAGATTTTGGGGAATCTTTTGGATCGACGTCGACAAGCCGTCTACCGCTGAGCGTGACTTCATCGCCATTGCAAAGAACATTGGAAGTTCAGCCGAGAGCATTCCTGAAGCACTTCAACTTCTTGCTGCTAAACAACAAAGCTGGCTCCTTATCCTCGATAATGCCGATAACCCTGACTTCGACTACCAGGTCTATTTTCCACCCGGAAACCACGGTGCTGTTCTTATGACATCTCGTGTTAGTGAGTGCAGGAATTATAGTCCAGACGCCTTCGAAGCGCTAGAGGGTTTGGGAGAGCATGACGCAAAGAGGCTCTTACTCAAAGCAGCCGGATTGTCACACAGATCGTGGCCTTCCCAAGATGACCAAGCCAAAGAAGTAGCTAACCTCCTTGGATCGCACACGCTTGCCCTAATGCAAGCCGGAGCATATATCAGCCAAGGTCACTGCCAACTCCACCAATACCCCAAGGTTTATAAACAGCAGCGACAGCGACTGTTGAATTATCGACTCACGCAGGGCCAATCGAGGTATCTTAATGTTTATGCGACATTTGAGGCCTCAGCAGAAGTCTTGGAACAGTCCCAAAACCAGTCTGCAAGTGATGCTCTTCGCTTACTTGGGATTCTGTCGATGCTTAGCTCTAGCGTACTTCCTATGGTGATTTTCGAGGAGGCATGGAAGGGGTGTAAAGAGGCCTCTCAGGCTAGTGACGAGGTTACGGATATCGATGAATTCTCTCCGGAACACGTTTCACGATTTCTAAATTTCATGGATTTCATAGTCCCAGAGGAAGACGAATGGGACCCTTTTCGTCTCATCGAGGCATGTTCTCTTCTCGCCTCGCTTTCGCTAGTCGCTCGACACAATCTGGACGATGGCCTGGGATTATCGATGCACCCACTGACTCACGCCTGGGCCAAGGATCGGCAGACTTCAAAGTGTCAAGGTGTGGCATGGATTGTTACTGGCTGCGTTCTTGGTTTTTCTCGCTGGAACACCCATTTGTGGCAGACACAAGAGAGACGTCTCCTTCCGCATGTCTTGTCTTACTTGGATTTGAAGGTCAAAAAGGCATTCGATTTAGCACCAAAAGAAATCATCACTCCGATCTTTCTCGACTGTGGTTGGACTCTTCTTCACATGCGACAAGATACTAGGCTTGGCCAATTGATACAAGACACTCTTTCCGAGCTCGGACAGAAGGTTGATGAGCCATCTGGGGATTTCTTGCCACTCTACAACCTTCAAGCCAGAAACTTAAAGGACCTTGGAAGGAATGAAGCGGCTAGGGCGCTGCTTGAACAAGTAGTCATCATACAGGAGACCACGCTACCGAAAACGCACCCAAAGGCGCTCGCGACTATGAGTTGCCTCGCTACAGTGCTTGGCGGACAGGGCAGGTATGCTGAAGCAGAGGCTATGAACCGCCAGGTGCTCGAGATCCAGGAAGAGGTTATTGGGAAGACGGACCCCTTCATGCTTATAATTATGAGTAACCTCGCTGGAGTAATTGGCAGGCAGGGCAGGTATACTGAAGCAGAGGCTATGAACCGCCAGATACTCAAGATCCAGGAAGAGGTACTTGGGAAGATGCACCCTGACACGCTTATAACTATGAATAACCTCGCTAGAGTGTTTGATATGCAGGGTAGGTATGCTGAAGCAGAGGCCATGGATCGCCAGACGCTCAAGATCCGGGAAGAGGTACTTGGCAAAATGCACCCTGACACGCTCGGAAGTGTTTACTGTCTTGCATATTTACTTCAGAAGAAAGAAGAGCACGAAGAAGCATCGCTGCTTTACCAAAGGGCATGTAGTGGCTATAAGTTAATATTAGGTCCCGAGCATCCAAACACAATGGCCTGTGTAGGCAATTATTCTCATATGCTTAGTAGTTTACAAGAGCCAAATGGATTATAGTAGTGCTTTACAGCGCTGTTCATCCACAGTTATTTTTCGTAATTCTAAACATTAAGTAATTTATCGTTAGAAGAACACTTTTCTTTTAGGCATACGGAGGATTACCGGGGCTACTGTAAAGCCTCAAAAGCCTATAAATAGTGAGTAGTCAATTGGAACACGTAGAATTAATTGACCCGATTACTGTATTACTGTATCAACAACTGTTATGTCGTGAAGTGGGGTTCTGTACTGCCAAGAGATTATTCGTTCCCCGTCACGTGGATTACCTGTCATTCACTGGGCCAGACCCAGATAAGCAATCCCCGCGTTACTGTAAACGGACATTGACGACATTAGCCTGCCCTTCCAATCTCAAGTCTGGCCCCAAGTCTCACGACAACCTCATCGTACAAGAAAAGAATCTTACTTGCTTACACTATTAACGTGTCAAGACCAAATTTACTCTTCCCTACCATCAATGCGGACCACAGACATGACCTGAACCAGCACCATCCACAAGCAATCCCACTCCAGGCTCCAAAACCACCTGCCTACACGCCAAGGGTCCAGAACAAACCCTCCTCAATCACTTCCACACCCACAAAAACAACTCACCACCACAAAGGAACACCGCTCACGCAATGTCCTTCCCAGCCTTCGGCGCCTTCCTCCTCGCTGTCCTCGTCATAGCCATCATTACCGCCATCGCCTGGATCCTCTTCATCCACCTGCGCGCGCGCCGTCTCGGTCTCCCCACACCCACATTTGCTTCCTACAACCCATTCGCCACCCGCTCCTCCTACACGCCCCAACCGCGCACCGGCGGCCTCGTAGGCTGGGTCTCTGATAAATTCCGGGGTTTCCGCAGCCGTCGCTCGCGCACGGCGGGAGGCGCGTACGAGGAGCCGCTTGGTGCTTATGGTGCGGGTGGTGGGGGTGCGAGAAGCGGGTTCGGTGCGCTGGATCCGGATGAGGCGTGGGATGCGAGGGTGGGGAATGAGGCGGATTATTATAGGGAGGAGCATGAGTTGGGGTTAGGTGCTGATACGGGGTATGTTGGCGCGGGGGGAGCGGAGAGGGGGAGGACGAGGGAGAGAAGGGATGAGGGGCCATATGGGGTTGATAGTCAGAGGGAGTTGGATAAACGGTATGAGGAGGAGATGGGGGGGCAGCAACAGGGTACTGTGAAGATGGGGGGGGAGAGTAGGAATCCGTTTGATGATAGTGCGGCTGTTGGGACGAGCTTGAGAGGGGTTAGTCCCAGGCCGGATAACGGGGGTGGAGGGGAGCAAGGAGGGGATCCGGATAGTCCGTCTGGGAAGAGGAGTTCGTTTAAGGAGGTTATGTAGGATTTGATGGGTGGGATGGAGTCATTGCTTGGCGTTAGTTATGTGAGGTGTGAAAATTATGGGCAAAACGGGACTGGGTGGATGGGAAGGGGAAGGCGATGGTTTTGTTCGGATACATGAGTGATGGTCTTTTGGTGGTGGTAAATAGCGGTGTTCAGGCGCTGGGAATGAACTTATAGCTTTGGCTATAGCTGAATGATGTCTCTATACTCCCTACCATCTGCTCAGTGTCGCGGTGTGATACAACAGTGTCTGACTCTCTAAATGGTACATTGCCACATTGAAAACACGCACTTGCATACACGCATCATAATCCATACATCAATCAAAGTATTCAATCCAAAATAATATTCCCTTTTCCCATATAACCTCCCCTCTACCTCGCACTCCTCAAAAACTCCACCACACCTCCACAGTACCCCACCAACTCCGCCACCCTCCTTCCCTCCCTCTCCTGCTCCGCCTTCCACTCCTGCAACACCGCCCTAACTTCCTCATCCCCCAAAGCCTCAGCATGCACCTTCAAAAACACCCCCATCCACGCCTGCACAAGCTCATAATCCCTCCTCTGCCCCAGCCTCGCCGTCAATGCCCTCACAAACGCAACCAACTCCTCCGGCCGCGCCCCCGGCGCCGGCGCAAGAGCTCGGATCGCCAAGTCCGCCGCAGACGGCGATAGAGTAGAGAGGTGCTCCACAAAGGGTGTGAAATCTCCACTATCCGCACCCCGACGCAGAGTAACGGCGAAAATATCCTGCTCCGCACCACTCATCTGCTCCAGGCGCGTAATCCTGCTCTCCGGCTCAGTCGGGGTGTCCACGGCCCCAGCAACGAGGGACGAGGAAGGACGCCCGCCTTCGAGACTGGGGAGGAAGAAGGGCGCCTTTTCGGGTGCCTTGGGTGCTTCGGTTGGCTTGTTGCGGGCGCGGATTAGATCGAGGTGGAGGAGTGTTTGCCAGCGCGATTTAGGAACCATGCTGAGCGTCAGCATGTCTGCGGATAGCTGGTCAAGCGACACGGCAGCGGGCGCGTCTTCGTCATTCTCGGACTCCTCGGCGAGCGCGGCGTCGATAAGACCTGCGCCGCCTTCGCCTGAGGCAGTGGGAGCGGCGACGTCAACGATTTCGTTCTCGGAGATGTGGCGGGTAGGTGCGTGGGTGAAGAGGGTTTTGTTGTTCCAGATATTCACGCCTAGTTCGCCCTCACATGCAGTAGCGAGGAACTCGCCCGTTCCGGAGAAAGCGAGCGCGGTGCAGGCGCTGCGCAGGCGGATGGCGTCGATGAGGTGGCCTGTTGGGAGGTCCCAGACGCGGAGGACGGCGTCGCGTGAAGAAGCGAGGATCCAACGGCCGTCGGGGGAGAAGGTGACGTCTGTGATTGCTGCTTGGGAGCCCCAGAGCTCACGGATGGTCTTTTTGGTTTCAATGTCGACGATGCGGATGCACCCGTCGTCGCAGGTGGCGGCGACGAGGTCGGAGGCAGCGTGGTAGTGGAGTGCTGTGATGCGCGTCATGGGCGCCCAGTCGATTTCGTCGACTTGGTGGCCAGAGTTGAAGTCCCAGAACTTAAGCTTGCCGTCCATACCACTGGAAATGACGTTCTTGTTCAGCGAGTCCACGATTATCCCAGTTACCCTTGCGGTGTGCCGTCCGAGGCCCATGTGGAAGCGCTTTCCGGATGGGATAGCTACTGTTCCCTCTTTCTCGGCCACCTGCTGCAACTTCCACTTCTTAGCTTGCGCCTGGGTCAACTTCGCTGGGAAGCGCTGACGATGCTGTCCTGATTGCAGGTTGAACTTGTCAATACCTCCCGCTTCAGAACCGATCATTGCAAAGGTGCCGCAAGGGCTGATAGCAACACTGCTAACATTCGCGCCGTCACCAGTCTCAAAGGCCCATCTTCCAGCCTTCTTCCTTCCCCAAAACCATGTTCGAGCGTACTTATCGTCGTGGTGACCAGTAACCACACTTTCCCAACCCGTAACTCCACTTTGTGTTGCGTCGCCAGGGAATTTTGCGCGCTGGTGGCTTTTCTGCCATATACCACCAGAACCGGCATGTGCACCCATTCCGCCGTCGCGATTGAGCGATGATGCAATGCATGTGATCTCCGGTGCTTTCAAGTCCTCAAGCGTAGTACTCGGCTCATTCGCCAGAGTACTGCTCGCAAGGATTCCAAGCTTCTTAGCCTTCTTCCTGATATTTCCCTGGCTGAGTTCTGTGCTTTGTCCATCACGGCGCAAACTCCATCCCCACAAACTGCGGTCCTTACCAGCACTGAGCAGCCATTTCCCTTTGGCATCCGCACCATCGGCTTCAGATGGGAGGAATTGGAGACGTGTGACTGGGGCTGCGTGTCCGCTGCGGGAGTGTAGGATACGAGGGATAGCAGAGTATGGCGTTTCGTCGAAGATCCACGATTTTAAGGAGTTGTCGAGACCGCTGGTGACAACGACACTTTGGCCAGCGAGGAACTCAACCTTGTTGATACCACCTCCTACTAAAGACTCGGCGTCTTTAACAGGGGGGTTATGGGCGCCACGGAGGACACCCATAACCTTGCCGCCATTGTTCAAGTCCCAGAATGTGATGTCCCCAGTGTCAGGGCCAGCAGTCGCCATGACTCCAGCCTCACGCCCCTCTTCGCCAGCACCAAGTCCGTCCGTTCGGAAGGAGATGGAAGTAACCGCGGTTTTCGACTCCAGTAAAATTATAGTTTTGTCCGTTCGTATATTATGAATGACGAGGGGTCCATTCGAGTAGGCAATTGCCATCAGAGACAGTGCTGGAGTAGGTTGCATTGCGGTTATCGAGCCGCAGTTTGGCAGTGGAGGTAGGATTGTGTAGATCTGTTTCCCGCTGCTGACATTGAAAATATCGATGCTCCCATCTTTCCGCGCCGCAAAGATTTTGTTCAGATACGTGGGCATATTGGAGATGCTGGCAAGCTCGTTTCCGCCCTTTCCAGCTCCCGGGGTTGTGTGAATCGAGGTGTAATGTTCGAGAGTTGCCGACTTCCAGACCTCGATCCTCGTCGTGCAACAAGCAACAATCCATGTCCCAAAGCTGAGAACCTGCTTGATAGGCTGTGTCAAGTCTTGTGGGATTTCGAACTCGTCAACCTTCTTGCCTCTCTTGAAGCTCCACAGTCCTGGCTGGGTGTTGTTTGCGCCGCCCCAGGCAGCGAAGACCTTGTCCTTCCATGCCAGCGTCGCAGTGATATTCTCGGGGGTCTGTGGTCTCGTGAGGAAGACGAGGTTCAGTCCGCGCTTTAAGTCGTAGGTTTGAAGACAGCGTCCGACGGATGTGGTGATTTGGAAGGACGTCTTTCCGAGTGGGATCGAGGTGAAAGGTACCGCGGTAGAAGATACTAGGCCGACAGTCTATAAAATATATTAGAGCCTTAGTTTTCTACTCACAGTGGCAGATCAACATACCCTAAACGGTGTGAAGATGCGCGACTGTCGAGCCTGCTCTCCCCCAGGCGCAACATTTCCCTGAAGCTTCTGACGCTTCACAATTGGGCCCTCGGCATTATTTGAGGCGACAGTTGAAGGCATAGTTACCAGAGTCAGAGATATATACTCGATATATATCCAAAACTGCCTCCTCTACCTCGTTTTGCCTTTTTTTTACAGTCGTCGTCGAGTTAAGCAGCGACCTGCAGGTATATTTCTTTTTCCCAATCGTAAAAGCTAGGCGAAACTTTTCCCCATATACAAGAGTACGTACCCCAAGTAGTCTTTGTTAATTGTCCAGGCCCTTTCTTTTGTGACACGCTATTGGCTCGCTGGTGCTGAGGAATGCCAAGCCTTGCGTTATCGGTGAACGTGGTACCTGTCACTCTTTCTTTCGCCCTTTCATCCAAGTTGCAAACTGCTTTTGAGGCCTTTTGGGTATCTGGGGATAGCCTCATCTTTACTTGTTACATCTATAACCGTTTACGACTATATTCTGCCGCATTTACTCGCTGTTTGGCCCATTTCGTGGTTTTCTTGGCACTGTCGCGAAATTCTGGCGGGGAAGCCGAGTGACTGTGCGAGGACGTCATATTGATAAGAGGCTTAGATCTTCTCTGGGCACATGCTCTTTTTTTCATCTATTTAACTCTCTTGCTCACCGCAATTGACAGTATTTATTTGTCTTCGGCTATTTGCTTTATACAAATTATCTAAAATCTCAATTGATTCCAGCATTTATTCCAGAATTTACCAAACAGAGACTCAACCGACCATTCATGATTTATTAGTGGCGAAAGACCCAATCGACACTGGAGGATGGAAGAAGAGGGGCAGACTAATCCGCACTCTAACACAGTGGCGGCGGAAGCAAAGTTTGGCTCAGCACGGGAGCCATCGCACCAACTGGGACCCGAAGAACCAGCAAAGATGACCTACCACCCATTATCGGCTGCCTCCAGTGAGAACCCCTCTGCTGCCAATTTAAAAAGCACCATCTCTGAACCTGGTCAGCGGGAAGCATACGTTGAGCCTGCCAGCTTCTCATTACCGCGTGGCACAACCTACGGCACAGAATCGTCGCGAGCATCATCGACAATTAGCCACAGGGGCTCAGTCTCGGACATGTCCGAAGCTTGGACAGAAGGAACGAACACATCCACCAACGATGGTGCAGTGGAGGAGTCAGAGACGCCCAGGATGCTCAGCGAGAGCACGTCCGACTTGACCAAGCATGCACCGCTACCCGAGCCGGCAATGTCAAAAGCTGCGTCGACTACATCGGAGTCAAAGCGAATGTCGAGCTCGTCGCTGTACTCGTTACAATCTGTGAGAGCAGGTGGTGTAGCGCCCGGCTCCAATTCGTCTTCAGTGGGGCCCGATACCATCCCAAGGTTAAACCCTGGAAATATATCGGGGAGCAGAAGCCTCGGTGTCTCACCAGAAGTAGCAACCCCGATTGTCTCAGTGACGAACCCGTCTACCTTACCGCCCACACCACAAGGCACAACGAACCCCCAACAGTCTGTCACAAAGGATGGTGCTCCAGGTGATGCCCCTAAGCGCTCCAGGCAGGAAGGTACTTCCAGAGCGAGCATCCCAAGGTCCAGAAGCCGTGTCAAACGCCGCTTCAGTGTAAGCACTGGCGCAAGCAGCCACAGCCCGAGCAGCGAGCGAGGGATACACCAGGCTAAAGAAAAGGAGGAGCCAAAGCCGGCACCATATGGGATCATCGGCGTATGTGCTTTGGATATCAAGGCACGGAGTAAGCCAAGCAGGAATATCCTTAACAAGCTAATCGCAAAGGGCGAGTTTTCAGTTGTCGTTTTTGGAGACAAGGTCATTTTGGATGAAGACATTGAGAACTGGCCAGTCTGCGACTACCTGATATCCTTCTATTCCGAAGGCTTCCCGCTTGACAAAGCGATTGCTTATGTCAAGGCCAGGAAGCCTTTCTGCGTCAACGATGTTCCGATGCAGCAGATATTGTGGGATCGCCGCATATGTCTACGTATTCTAGACAAGATCAATGTTCCAAGTCCGAGTCGCGTCGAAGTCAATCGAGATGGAGGACCAAGAGTTATGAGTCAAGACCTAGCTCGGCACCTCAAGGAGACTTCTGGTGTTATTGTTCAGGGCCCAGAGGATGGCGATAAGCTATTAACACCTCCGCCACGAAAGGTGGAACTCCTGGATGATGGCGATACACTGAGCGTAGACGGAGTCCTTTTAAGGAAGCCTTTTGTTGAAAAACCAGTCAGCGGGGAAGACCACAATATCTGCATCTACTATCCAAAAAGTCAGGGTGGTGGTGCGCGCAAGCTCTTCAGGAAGATTGGCAACAAAAGCTCCGAGCACATAGAGGGTCTTACGATCCCACGCGCCATTCTTGAAGAAGGCTCGAGTTACCTATATGAGCAGTTTATGAGGGTTGACAATGCGGAAGATGTGAAGGCTTACACTGTTGGCACAGGCTTCTGCCATGCTGAAACGAGAAAATCTCCAGTCGTCGATGGCCTTGTGAGGCGCAACACTCATGGCAAGGAAATTCGCTATGTCACCAGCTTGACAAAAGATGAAGCTGCAATGGCAGCTCGTATTTCTACCAGCTTTGGTCAGAGAGTCTGTGGATTTGACCTTTTACGTGCCGATGGAAAGAGCTATGTCATCGATGTGAATGGTTGGAGTTTCGTGAAAGACAATGACGCATACTACGATCAATGCTCCAGCATCCTGAGAAACATGTTTATCCAGGAGAGGGAAAGAAGACTAGCTAAGGCAGCAGATCAACTCCGTGCAGCTGAACAAGCAAAGGCGCCAGAAAGCGTTGCTCCATCAGCCGAGGCGTCAGAAACCGAAATGCCCCCACCAACTCGCAAGGAGAGCTCGTTGAAAGAAAATCACCGATCTACACTACAATCTATCCTCGGTAGAACCCCAAGTATTTCCAAACTTGCACACTTACACCATAACCATAGCCCACACGGAAAATCATCAGAGCATCTGCCATCCCCATCTGACAGGTCTGTCCCGACGATGCCACTGAGCGCGGCCTCGTCGGTGGAGAAGCCTGCGTCCCACATGGTGTCTTCCCTACCTCACGTTTCATCTCGGGTATCGATTTCAGGGCCCGCGTCAGCAACTGCGTCAGTACGAACATCACAGATACTTGAACCAAACCTGGAGGAAGAAGATAAGGAGCTTCCTCCGCCGGCACCAAAGCATGCCTGGAAGCTCAAGGGGATGGTGTCGGTTATCCGCCATGCAGATCGCACCCCGAAGCAAAAATACAAGTATACATTTCACACAAGACCTTTCATAGAACTCTTAAAGGGCCATCAAGAAGAGGTTCTCCTAACTGGGGAGGCCGCCCTTGATAGTGTCCTTGACGCCGTCGATGTGGCTCTTGGCGAGGGTATTGAAGACAGGACCAAGCTGAAAGCCCTACGAAACGTGCTTGTGAGGAAGGGCGGATGGGTCGGGACCAAGGTTCAGATCAAGCCCATGTTCAGGAAACGCAAGGTGGAAGATTCACCGGAGAAGACCTTCGCAACAATAGCAGATATTCCCGTCGACGTCTCGAAGGTTATCCCTCCGGTGTCAACCACGCCTGGGGCAACAGACGACTCCCAAGATCCAGAAGATAGACCATTAAAACGAGCAGACTCCCTCACGGGCGTCACGTTATCCCGTATCACAGCCGCAGAAGAAAGACTTGTCCTCGACAAGCTTCAACTGATCGTCAAGTGGGGCGGTGAGCCGACACATTCTGCGCGATACCAGGCGCAGGAGCTTGGTGAGAATATGCGCAACGATCTTTACCTGATGAACAAGGAAGTTCTTGACGAGGTCCATGTCTTTAGTAGCTCGGAGAGACGCGTTACCACAAGCGCGCAGATCTTTTCGGCTTCGTTCTTGGATAAGAAGGACCTTGCTAGCGATTTTATTACTATCCGGAAGGATCTTCTTGACGATTCGAATGCTGCAAAGGATGAGATGGACAAGGTGAAGAAACAGCTTAAGCTCCTTCTCAGAGAAGGACAAGAGCCTCCTCCACAGTTCGCATGGCCTTCGAATCTTCCCGAACCATCTATCGTCCAGCGCCAGGTCATCAAGCTGATGAACTTCCATCGTAAGGTGATGCGACATAACTACCAGAAGCTTTACGGTGGCGCCGCGACATCTCTAAACCACATTGTCAACCCTGGCGACAAAGTAGCCCCTGACTCCACACCAGTCGGTGCGATGGGACAGGCAACAGCAATCAACAACATTCAAGCGCGCTGGTGCTGCGGCGAAGACGCAGAGCTCTTCCGCGAGCGGTGGGAGAAACTTTTTATCGAATTCTGCGACGCAGAAAAGGTCGACCCGAGCAAGATCTCGGAGCTATACGACACGATGAAGTTCGACGCGCTACACAATCGCCAGTTCTTGGAGTGGGTGTTCACACCGAGCAAGTCCATGCTCGAGGAGGAGGACTCGGCCGTCGTGGCCGAGGATGCGTCATCGGGTAAGGCATCGGAGGACAAGTCTGACAAGTCGGAGAGGAGCGACTCGACTGCTACGACAGAGAAGTCTGAGTCGAGCAAGTCGGTATCGCGTCGACTGTTTAGGCGCCGCTCTGGTAACATGAAGAATATCGTTGAAGAGACCCCGGAAAGCGTATGTTTTCCCCTTTTTATCTATCTGTTGAGCTATCGCTGACTTGAGACAGTACTTCCACCTCTTCACAGGAAGCACCAAGACAAAGGCCAAAACAGATGCGAGGTTTGAGAAGTTGAGAGAGCTGTATAACTTGGCCAAGGTGTTGTTCGACTTCATCTGCCCTCAAGAGTATGGTATCACCGACACCGAAAAGGTTCGTAGCTACTCCTCCACATGCTACATCATCCACTAACAATTCTCCAGCTCGAAATCGGTCTCCTAACCTCCCTTCCCCTGCTGAAGGAAATCGTCGCGGACCTCGAGGAGATGCAGGCCTCCGATGACGCCAAGTCATTTATCTACTTCACCAAAGAATCGCACATCTACACCCTCCTCAACTGCATCCTGGAAGGCGGGATCCAAACCAAGATTGCTCGCTCTGCCATCCCCGAGCTCGACTATCTTTCTCAAATCTGCTTTGAGCTGTACGAGTCCGAGACCACACCCTCACCAGCTCCCAAAGCGCACTCAGCGCCTGAGCTCGCCCCTCCCGGTGACCTCGCCGCTCTCGCCGACCTAGCCGCAAACCCACCATCTGCGCCGGAGCCCCTCCCATCCCCGGCGCCACCAGAGCAGACCTTCGCGTACTCAATCCGCATCACCATATCCCCCGGTTGCCATACTTATGACCCGCTCGACGTGCAGCTCGACTCCAAGCACTGCATTGGATGTGCACCGCGGCGGTCGCTGACGCAGCATATGGATTGGAAGGAGGTGATTGAGACGCTGAGGGCGAAGTTCCATCAGGTGCGCTTGCCGAAGAGCTTTTTGGCTATTAATCTGAGTGAGAGCCATACATTTCATCGGAGGGAGGAGGAGAGCGCTGAAGCTGAAGCTGAGGCTGAGTGGGGAAAGAAGGGGGAGGGGGAGAAGAGCTCGTTGTGTGTTGATGGGGAAGGAGAGCGTGGGAGGTCTGAGGAGAAAGCGGGGGAGGTGAAGACAGAGAAGAAGGAGAAGAAAGAGGGAAAGGAAGGAAAGGAGGTAAAGGAAGGGGCTTCAGCGCCAGAGAAGGCGAATGTTGTGTTTTAGATGCGGATGAAGATATTGCATTGGATGACTAGATAGCATAGATGAGGAGTACTCGTATATAGCATGGAAGGAGTTTTGTTAGAAATGAATATATGTATGACATTAAAAACTTACAGAAGTGTCGCAGTAAACATCGGAGCTTCAAACCCCCCGTTTGACTACTGTTGCACATAACGAGATTAAATTAAATGAAAATAAAACAACTCATCGTGGAAAGAAAACAATTCTGACGCGAGACTTTCGCCCATCCACCACTCATTCACCCAGCCGGTCACCTGACACCGCGTCTCTCCTTCCCACCCATCCCCCATCCAGACACCGAAATTAGATTCAAGCTCCCTGCATACGCCAAGCACGCCTCCCCCTTGTCTTGACAGAAAATCAGCCTTACCCTAAGTAATTTTGCCGACCCTCTCTGACTTTCACGGATAGGGAAAAGGGGACTACGTAAGCACTCAGATATGGCAGAAATGCAGGGAAGAGAAGGTCTACTCTAGTGCTGGGCCGTGCGCTTTTATGACTCGGATGGTGCCGGACGCGGGTGGGCGCGTGGGAAATGTGAAAATGGTATTGTGGCGGCGGATGGGGATGGGATACAGCATGGCAGTCACGAGCGAGAGCGAGCGGTTACGCGGAAACCTCGGATATCAAGTTGCTGCGCCGCCATTTTCCGAGCCAAGAAAAACAAAGAATCAGCAAAAAGGGGTGTGGTCAAAAATAAAAAGTGAAGGGGAAATCTCCGTCCTCGTCGTTGTCGCCCTGACTGGCTAGATCCCTCTGGTGGCACACGCGTGCCGAAGTTCTTCCACTATGGGAGTTTGGCAAAGCGAGATTACAGCGGTTGGAAATAGAGGTCTGTGGTAATAAGCTTTGCGGCTCTGGCGGATTTTTTTGTGCCGCGGTATTACAACAGATCACTTATGCCCGAAAGGGGGGCATTGGGGGGGTCAGACGGGGTGTGTTTCCTGCGAGTACTGCGTGGGTGTGGATTTGCAGCGTGAGTGAGTGGTGTGGGTTAAGGTGTTGCTGTGCTGGGGGGAGGTAGGGGATGTAAGACGGATGAATCTTAGGGATGATCGACATAGGGCTGAGCCGGAAGTGGAGATGATACTGACTGGCGAGATTAGATGGTACTGGGTGGCTAGTGAAGGGAGAGGAGGGATAGTGGCTAGAGCAGTGGGGGAGGTGTGCTGCCTTGTGCACGGTGAGAGGGTCTGGTAAGGCTCTTTCTTCTCATGAAGTGGAAAGTGGAAAAGTGGTGATAGCGGCGGCATCGGAGGGAGAGAGGTGGTCTGGTTGTTTGGATAGTTTGACTTTTCCAACAAAAATGGGCCATGCATCAACATCCGTGCATAAATGAGCACTTGACATTTTATGCACAAGCCGAGGATAATGCGCCCGATGTGTGCATGTTTCTAAATTTGCATCTGGTTGTGCGCCTTGAGGCGTGAGCTATTGATCAAACTTCCCGCTCCATCCGTTGCAGCTGAAAATGAAAAGGAGGTACGAGAAAAAAGACTTCGAGTTGATACTGCCGCTCCAGGACAGCGCGCAGCCTGTCTCGGTATCACGTGTTCTATGACGGCTGATGGACATTCACGTGGGTGCGCAGCAGTGATGGAGAGGTCGATGAGAAGTTTTTTTTATGAGACTTCCCGTGAGGAGTCCACTTCAAAGGGAGCATGGGCGTTTGTTGTGAGCTTCTCAGACCCTGACTCTCTAGGGGGGTGGGGAATCATCCCGCGAATTTGGCCTTGTCAGAAGTGACAACACTAGCTTGGGAGTACAGTGCTAGGGTGGAAACTGTGAAAACATCGGAATCACCGTCGACCCTGAAACTCTCTGCATGCCCAGCAAACGTTCCTATCTCTTTTCTTACTTACATCCTGACCATAATCCATGAATGCACTATGGAGTATATTTCGCTTCATCTCGTTGGCGATATGGTCATACTGCGGTTGTACTTGACAACCGATCGTGAGAAACCCCAAGTACCTCCATCCCTCTACTAGGATAAGGTAGTAAGCAGGCAGACAGGTCCCACACCCAAAGCTTCATAGCTCCATGTGGCGCCGCCCAAAGCCCCAAATAGCCCCAATAGTCTCACATGGCACCGTCCCATTGGCCCTTGGCCATAGATATGCCAAAAAGCCACTTCAAGCGTGGAAATGATGTCGTCGCATCCCAATTCCTGGACAACACCTCTATTAGGCCCCGACCAATCTCTGCTCTCCCCAGCCGAACGCTGCCTCAGCTGCCGAGCGAGCTTAGTCCCCATGCAGATACGTGTGGAGATGTGATGGCCGCAGTGCATCGACATCGTCTCAGCCTTGGGTATGCGGGTCCAGTCGATGTGAGGCTTTCTCTCACAACCACCTTCGCTTCCACGGCCTGTCATGTCATGGTTGATTCCCGTTTGCGCCGTATGCCGACTGGAGACGTGGCGTAGGTCTAGACACAAACGGAAGAGATGAGTCGAAGATAGGGGCGGGCAACTTTTTTTTTGTGGGCGCCAACACCGCGTGGGTTGGGTTGGCGCATCATCATTATAAGACCTGTCCCGTCTCCCCTCATTTTCACATCTTCTCATTTTATCACACACTAATCATCAACTATCCAAACAAACTCACAGTCGTTCATTTCTCTCCTCTCAAAAAAACCATCGCAATGGCCACCTACGATAATACCCAGCAACAACAGGTTGCCCAGCCCCAATACGCACCTGCCCCGCAACAGCAAGTCGTCCAGCAGCCATATGCATCCCAGCCAGCTCCTGTCGCCGCTGCCCCAGCCGGCGACGACGATGTTGCTTACTGGACCAACCGCATCACCGGGGCCCTGAACAAGCCTGAGACCGTCACCGGCCCCGTCCCCGCCTCCCACCAGCCATGGCACCACCGCTTCCTCGAGTTCTTCAACCCCATTGATCTCTGTATGTCTCCTCCTGCTCACATAAATACTATCCCAATTTCTAGCCAGCGGCGACTAATATGAAATTCCAGGCCTGATCACCTGCTGCTGCCCTTGCGTCACTTTCGGAAAGACTCACCATCGTCTCCACCACGACGCCAACCTCAAGGACTACAGCCCAGTAAACGCCTCCTGCATTGGATGGTGGGCAAGTGGATGCTGCGCCGCTACTTCGGTCGGTATCGTGCTCCAGCGTCGCACTATCATGGACCGCTTCGGTCTCACTGGTGACTTCCCCGTCAACTGCCTCAGAGGTTGCTTCTGCGGATGCTGCGATCTGTAAGTTCCCCCATAAATGAGTCTTTTGATAATGATGAGAATGATTACTGACCCCCGAAATAGTATCCAGCAAGAGAAGGAAGTCGAGTACCGCCTCCTTCAGCAGGGCGGCGTCACCCAGCAGCCAACTGCCAACCCGGATATGAAGTACTAGATTCTCTCCAACCTACCAACGTCGTTCATTCAAACAACCAAAAAATACCACCACAACCGGAATTTCCTTTTTAGTTACAATATCATCTGTCCATGGGGGGAGTATGAAGATACCCTGATATAAATGGGAACAAACAAAGGGGAGATGCAACCATCGGGGATTCGGGACAGGGAGAGAAGGAGTATGACGCGGTCCTGGAGAAAGGGGGACTTGCGAACATTGTATCTTGTGTAACGTGGCGTCTTGTCTAATACCCGGATCTGATCCTACCTAGCCTAATATGAAACTTTTTTACGTATACCACATCGTTCATTTGTTGACTTCCTCTGTGGTGACTGTTGTGGTGAGGTTGTTTTGCGATGTCGTTGCTTCCTTTCTGATGCCAGTAGTCAGTATAATATGATATTCGAGGCGCAGAGGGCATCACTGCTTGATGTAATTGAGTTGCAAGATTGTCGGCTGCCCCACAATTGCTGAAAGATGCATTGGGCATCCAATTCCGTGTAATATAGTGGAAAGACATCTTGAATGTAATCCGGCGAGGTATTCCATAGCCCTCATTACATCCAAGACTTTCCAAATTGAGATTGGCAAGTACACATGGCCGTCATGTGACTTGGATTTTCTCACTTGCAACAACTTGTCTTAGAATTGTTGTTCATGGGTTAAATAAGAACGTAAATAAGCGAGGAGTTATTGTAGGCTTTTGATTCCATTCCGATCATATATTTGTTTTATATACGGCACCACTTAGCTATTCGCGCTCTCCTCCCCTTTGCAGATATCTTCACGTGACATTCTATCGAAGGCGGATGACAAATCAATCCGGACACTTGTCACAAGTCGCAAGACCACGGAATCAATCAACACCATGGAC